>CM076086.1:46320362-46710362 GCA_038088235.1 Zacco platypus | reverse complement strand
GTTTCAAGTTGACACAGTTTAATATCACTGCCAATATGATTCAAAGGGAGAGAGAAAACAGGCTGTTTAGCCATTTTACAACAATAACATTTCCCAGATAGCAAACAAATCATTCAGTTCAATTTCTTCACCGATGTGTGCTGATGTCTTTCATCAAAAATTCACATTGTGATTTTCCTTTTCGTCTACAGTGTGTCAAAATTACACTTAAACTCATTCGTGATGATCTATAATAGGGGTGTCGGGAAATGAATTCTAGACCTACATAAAAAATTAATAAATAGGCCACTACCACAAATTAACAAAGATTAGTGGAAAGGAATCTGAGATTAATAGAGAAAGCCTCACAAACTATATCTTCAGCAAAAGACCATCAGGAACACAGAAAAAAAAATCCACACATCTAGAATCTATAAAGCGGTAACTAGACAACAGATTTGATGTGTTTTAAAAAAAGATTTAAAAATGTCTAGGATAATTCAATCATTCAATAACCAAAAAAAGTAAACCATTGTCAGGTTTGGTGTGGTGGAGAGAAGGAGCGAGGACTCAATCGCACGAGAAATGGGTTTTTATTTCATAAAAATTAAAACAACGAAACAAAAACTACCCCAAGGGGGAAAACAGACTTGACTTGACTTGACTTGACTTGACTTGACTTGACTACAGACCACATACAAGAACACCCAATAATCCAAAACGATCCAGCCCAGGACTGCAAACACAAGGAGAATACATAGGGTGGCAAACAAGGCAGGTAATGAGGGAGGACAGGTGGGGCAAATAAACCAATAAATCAGGAAACAAGATGGGAGGGGTCAAGACAATGGACAAGAGCACATGGCACAAGGAAACGCATGACAAGCCATGTGCTCACACCAAACATAACAAAAACACAAGCACGTGGCTAATGAAAACAATCATAAGCCACGTGCTCACAAAACGGGACATGAACATAACACGAACGCGCAGCCAGCGAGCACACTCACAGACCGCGCGTTCACACTACATGAAAGCACGCGGCACAAGACAACACTCACAAAACACAAGAACGCTCGGTGAGTGGAATACAAAGACCGTGCGCTCACAATGAAGACAGGACGGGGAGCGCGAGTGTCCGAATCCCGACCTGAAACAGAACCAGACATGAATGCCGGGATCCGAACACCAACATGAAACGAGACACGCAGACGAGAGAGCGCACACAAAGACCGGACATAACGGGAGTGTCAGAGCTCTGTCACAAAACCAATAAAATAAACTAGACCGAAGTGACAGAACCCTGACAACCATCGCCTGTTGGTGGCTAATATCTATTAAATATATCGGAAAACGTTGCTGCAAATATTTGCGTCTAATTTGATTCATACCCGGAATTGACGCCATTTTAACAGCAGCATCTTCAAATCAAAATCGAAAGAAAAAAGCTTGAAGCCAAGAGCTAGTCTGTGCAACGCCTCCAGAGTTTGGAAAAAAGTGATTGTGTATTTATTTAAATTAATTAGGTGTAATTTTGCACCCATTAATTTTTTTTTTAAAACCCGTAACGAAATACGGAGGATGCAGTTTCTTCTTTAATTGTTCAGATGAATATAATACGCATATACAAACTCATTTTCACTATTCAAAATTCTTATTTCATTAAACATCATCGAAATTGCTTTTTAGTAAGGCTTATATTGCAGTAGCAGCTGGGACAGATTTAGAACAAAATTAATAATGAAACTAATAAAAAACAAAATTGAAATGCATAACAAAATTTGAAAACAATAATAAAATAAAAAAACTATAAAAAACCTTAGCCTAGATAGCAGATTTTATAAGCATTTAAAAGTTTTTTGTAAAAACGTAGGACATCCTTTTCCGTCGGTTATTTGTTTCCTGATGCTCATGTCGATTTCAAACAAATGTAAGAGAGTGATGAAATAATACACTAAACGAAGTAAACATTCCCTAGGCTGCTGTTGGCTAATATAAATACTGCATTAATCATTGAGGAAACTGTGCTGCATTTATTTGTATCTTATTTGATTCTTACCTGAACTTGACGCCATTTCAACATCAATCAAAAACGAAAGGAAAGCGCTAAAAGACGAGAGCTCATCTGTGACGCAACTCGGTTAAAAAAAAAGAAAAGAAAAGAAAGATATCATCTTTAAGAGACAATTACTTTATTTATTGTGCACGTTAAACTTTACAACTTTGCAGATTTACATTCACTGACAGCTACACACACACATGCATGAATCACTTTAATATCTCGATTGCAGCTTGATTTAGGCAGCACTACTGCTCATAGTGACTTAAAAACATCGTACAAAAACCGGAAGACCTGGAGCCTCATTCAAATGCTGTGTAGAAACCTTGTGGTTTTGTGTCTGAGTAGGCAGGGCATCATGGGTGAGGGTGGGGTCTTGTGTCTGAGTGGGCGGGGCATCATGGGTGAGGGTGGGGTCTTGTGTCTGAGTGGGCGGGGCATCATGGGTGAGGGTGGGGTCTTGTGTCTGAGTGGGCGGGGCATCATGGGTGAGGGTGGGGTCTTGTGTCTGCGTGGGCGGGGCATCATGGGTGAGGGTGGGGTCTTGTGTCTGCGTGGGCGGGGCATCATGGGTGAGGGTGGGGTCTTGTGTCTGCGTGGGCGGGGCATCATGGGTGAGGGTGGGGTCTTGTGTCTGAGTGGGCAGGGCATTGTGAGTGAGACGGCGAGGTGTTGTAGATCCCCTCTAATCATATTAAACACACTGAACTCAAAACGGTCAAATTATGTTAATTAAGCTCTAGCTGTGACCACCAAAATTGGATCAGACCTTCAGACCGTTCTGACCTGGGTTGATTTATCTTTTTGAACTGATCTGACCCCAAAGTTTCAGTCCCAAAGTTTGTCGTCAAACTTCACTCTTACATTTTAAATGGGTGGTAATCAGATTACAGTTACATCTGAAAAGTGTTTTAGATTACCAAAGTGATTACTTTGAGTTTTAATGTCATTTAAACAGCGATTGGTGATTCTCTGACTCTGACCGTTTTCATGTTTTGTGAGTCATTTTATAATTCACTCGTCACTGTGACTTTTTCTCAAAATTTGTTTTTTCCCTCACAATTCTGACTTCTTTTTTTCAGAATTGCGAGATTTAAACTCACAATTGCAAGTTATAAAGTCAGAATTGGGAGAAATAAACTTGCAATACTGACTTTTTTTCTTGCAATTGTGAATTTAGTGTGAGTTTATATCTCATAATTCTTACTTTTCTCAATATTGTGAGTTTATATCTCATAATTCTGACTTTTCTCAATATTGCGAGTTTATATCTCATAATTATGACTTTTCTCAATATTGTGAGTTTATATCTCATAATTCTGACTTTTCTCAATATTGTGAGTTTATATCTCATAATTCTGACTTTTCTCAATATTGCGAGTTTATATCTCATAATTATGACTTTTCTCAATATTGTGAGTTTATATCTCATAATTCTGACTTTTCTCAATATTGCGAGTTTATATCTCATAATTCTGACTTTTCTCAATATTGTGAGTTTATATCTCATAATTCTGACTTTTCTCAATATTGCGAGTTTATATCTCATAATTATGACTTTTCTCAATATTGCGAGTTTATATCTCATAATTATGACTTTTCTCAATATTGCGAGTTTATATCTCATAATTATGACTTTTCTCAATATTGCGAGTTTATATCTCATAATTATGACTTTTCTCAATATTGTGAGTTTATATCTCATAATTATGACTTTTCTCAATATTGCGAGTTTATATCTCATAATTATGACTTTTCTCAATATTGCGAGTTTATATCTCATAATTATGACTTTTCTCAATATTGCGAGTTTATATCTCATAATTATGACTTTTCTCAATATTGTGAGTTTATATCTCATAATTCTGACTTTTCTCAATATTGCGAGTTTATATCTCATAATTATGACTTTTCTCAATATTGCGAGTTTATATCTCATAATTTTGACTTTTCTCAATATTGCGAGTTTATATCTCATAATTTTGACTTTTCTCAATATTGTGAGTTTATATCTCATAATTCTGACTTTTCTCAATATTGCGAATTTATATCTCATAATTTTGACTTTTCTCAATATTGTGAGTTAATATCTCATAATTCTGACTTTTCTCAATATTTTCAGTTTATATCTCATAATTTTGACTTTTCTCAATATTTTCAGTTTATATCTCATAATTCTGACTTTATAACTCACAATTGCAACTTTATATCACACAATTCTGAGGGGAAAAAGCCAGAATTGTGAGATAAAAACTTGCAATGATCTTTTTTGTGTTTGTTCCACACTTATTAGTATTCCAAAGTATTCTAAAGTATTTAGATTAAGTTACTAAACTTGAGTAATGTAACGAAATACGTTACAATTACTTTTTAAAGCATGTATTTTGTAATCTGTAGTGAAATACATTTTAAAAGTGACGGAGCTTGATGACCTGCAGACAGAGGACGCAGCTTTCCGAGAAACAGCCCATGAGTACTGTGAAATTGGACATACTTCTTTCATACTTCTTTTCACCAACAATATAGTAAGGAATTATGCAAGCGTAGGCTTTAACCAAATGCCATACCTGTTTTTAACCCACACTATGCTGATTTTTTGTTTCAGACCTATAAATACACTTTAGTACAAGCAAAAAACATTTGAACAAATACACGCTGATGAAGAACTGGATGAATGTAAGTGTTGTAAGTCCGACAGGATCAGCGTTCCTCCCTGCCTAGTTTGTTGTCATAATTACAGATTTGACTCCATCATTCAGTTCAGTTGAGTCTAATCTAATCCTCGTTTGTCTTTAGTTTGTCGGGTCTCGTCTATGGTCACGTTCTGCTGCTTCGCTCTATTGTACTCGGATTTACCCGTGGATGTTATTAAACTCTATTTTGAACTTGAACCTTCTTCTTCGTGCGCTTAATACTACACAACTCGTGACAGCCCCTGATAACCAGCGATCAACTATATGACCATTATTGCCTGTTTAAAACAAAATACATTTATTAACATATATTTGAGAATATGAACATCAGATATTTCACATTCTGGTTAACAGGTTTATACTTTGTTACTCTAACCAAAAAAAAATAAACCTCTGTGTCAGGATTATGAGCTGGAGTGCCCATGACAGCCTCTAGAGGGCACTCCATCTAGGACTTTCTCACACACACACGCACATTCACTCCTGGACTACATTTCCCAGAATCCCCTGTACCTGTCATTGATCACTGCACCAGCTGAGGCTCATTATACACACAGTATTTAAGCTCAACACCCGTGCGAGGTCTTGTAATTCCTCGTGTTTACATTTGAGCGTTACTTTACTGTCTAGTCTGCCTGTTTCCCCCGTTGTCGACATTTATCTTCCTGCCCTCTGGACTTAGATCTCTGTGTTTTTGGACTCTGCTTGTTTGCTGCCTGCCTCGACATATCTGCCTGTTAACGTTTATGATTCTGCCGAGCCTCGGACATTCCTGTTTGCTGATATTTGACCATTACCTGTTTGACCACGTTTCTCAATAAAAGCCTGCAGTTGGATCTGCACCCGCTCTTCATCACACACTGCTTGTCTTTATTAATTTTGTCACATTTTCAAGCACAATCCCCAGGCAGAAGAATTGAACTGAGATAGAAGGGAAATTGAATTGGAAAACAAACAAATTTAAAAAAAAAAAAAAAGTCTTGATATTAATTATTAGATTGTATATGTATTATAAATGTATTAATATTGTGACACTAGTTTGGGCAACAAGCATTAATGACTTGTTTCAGACTTGAAGCTTGTGTTCAGGACTTTGGGGCTTTTGAATACTTTTCTCCTCTTTTTCTCGTTCTCTCTTCATCTCCTCTCTCATCTCACTCTCTTGATCCTCTATGTATTTAATGTCTCTTTTATATTGTTCTTCTCTTTCTATATATTCCTCTTCTCTTCTCTTTCTCTCTTCCTCCATCTTCATCTTCATTCTTTCTCTCTCTTGTTTAAGTCTCTGATAATATTCATCCCTCATTTCCTGTTCTTTCTTTCTCCTTCTCTCATCTTCTTCATCTCTTCTTTGTTGTTCCTCTTGTTTCTGTTTCTCCCATTCCTCTCGTTCTCTTTTCATCTCTGTTTTATATCGTTCTTCTCTCTCTCTAAATTCCTCTTCTCTTCTCTTTCTCTCTTCATCATGATTCTGTCTTTCTTCCTCCATCTTCACCTTCACTCTCTTCATCTCTTCTTCATGTTTGAACTGAAGATCTTCTCTCTCTGTGTGTCTTCTTTCTATCTCTTGTTTCAGTTTCTGATAATATTCATCCCACATCGCCTGATCTATCTTTTTCCTTCTCTCATTCTCTTCTTCTCTTCTCTTTCTTTCTTTGTCATGATTCTGTCTTTCTTCCTCCATCTTCTTCTTCATTCTCTCTTTCTCTTGATTATATTCATCCCTCATTTCCTGTTCTCTCTTTCTCCTTCTCTCATCCTCTTCATCTCTTCTGTGTCTTTCCCGTTGTTTCTGTTTCTCCAATTCCTCTCGTTCTCTCTTCAGCTCCTCTCGTATCTTTCTCTCTTGTTCCTCTATTTCTTTAATGTCTCTTTTATATCGTTCTTCTCTCTCTCTAAATCCATCTTCTCGTCTCTTTCTCTCTTTATCATGATTTTGTCTTTCTTCCTCCATCTTCATCTTCATCTTCTTTTTCTCTTCTTTAAGTTTGTTCATCAGTTCTTCTTTCTCTCTCTTCAGTTGCTCCACTTTCTCCATCTGAATCATCATCTGTTTTTCTTGTATTTCTCTCTCCATCTCTCTGAACATCTTACATGAGTAGTAACTCCCTCCGTTTTCCTTCACCATGTCATCTATCTTCTTCAGTAGATCAGACACCTGTGTTCGGTCTGCAGTCTGATTATTATTGAACACATGGAATCTGTTTCCACACGCTTCAATCAGGTTTCTGATCACAGATCCAGGTTTTCCGAACCACTGATCAATGGTTTTGTTCTTCAGATCATCTCCTCTGGTGAAGAGCACTATGGTGAACATTAAAGATTTCTCACCAAACGTCTCTTGGATGATCTTCACTGATTTTTCCTCCTCTTGAGTGAATCGTCCCGCTGGTATCAGTAGGAGAAACACATGTGGTCCAGGCAGAATCATGGAGATGCAGTTGCTGATTTCTCTCTGGATCTCTTCATTAGTCAGGTCAGTATCAAACAGTCCTGGAGTGTCGATCACAGTAATGTTTCGGCCGTCGATTTCAGCTGATTCTCTCTTACACTCTGTAGTAACTGATTCACTAGATGATTCTGCTGTAAATGCTTCTCTTCCTAAGATGGTGTTTCCTGTTGAACTCTTCCCAACTCCATTTTTTCCCAGCAGCACAATCCTCAGATCATCTGCTCTCTCTGTTGAATCTAAAGATAGATGAATTTAAAAACAATATATTGAATTTCAAGTGAATACTGCCCATCATCATCAGATAATATTGTGTATAATTTATACTGAAGCTTCATGTGATACGCAATTCTTCTGAACTCTGCATGTTATTGTTTTATCTCCCAAATCTGTGAAAAGATTTGTAATCAAGTGCATGTTTAATCCATTCAGATATTCTGATCTTTACCTTTTGACTGAAACCATGTCTGTAATGAATGGATTCTCCTCTTCATTTCTTCTAATGTCTGCAGTTTTTCCATCTGTGCCTCAATCAAAGTCTCTGTGGAGAAACAAACTCCACTATTTTCCTCAACCATCTCCTTCAGTTTCTCCATCAACTTGGACGCTTGTGTGTTTGGACCAATGGAATGATGTCGTCCTCCAAAACTCTCAATGACAGACTGAGTTTCTTCATTCAGTTCTTCTGTCTGATGATCAGGATTCTGGTACATGAGGATCATGATGTGTTTGTTGATTCTTGAGCTGAATATCTTCTGCATCTTCTCCATTTCTGCTCTGTCTTCATTATTAAGTGGAGCGTCAGGAATAATGAGGATGAACACATGAACTCCAGGATCACAGAGAGACACACAGCGGAGAGTCTGACGCATCACTTCCTCCTCTGAGATCTGAGTGTTGAACAGAGCTGGAAGCTCCACCAGAGAGATCAGACGTCCATGAAGATCCACGTCTCTCCTCACACACTCTGAGCTGAGCTCTGATCCTCTGTCGCTCTGGTCCAGGATCAGATTTGATATGAAGGATTTTAATCTTCTGTCACTCCCACACACAACCAGATTCAGCTTCTCACCCTCTGGAACTGACAAATGAATAAATCAGTTTATTCAACAAGGTTTTTACTCAAAAGTAATCCTGCATTCACATCATGTTGGAATAACTGCAGTTTGGCTACAAGAAGTGTTTACAAGCTGTGATTCTGGCCAAAATGGCTGAAACTTGTGCCTTGTTTCTACGAGACGCATGACAAATGAAAACAACGTGTTCTGAAATTGGTTCAAAATATGAAACATGTTTGATCTTCGACGAATGAATGGAATCAAAGTCTGAAGCTAAAAAACTGGTAGTCTGTAGACACTTTTTCTAAATATCGATAAAATACTATATCGAAATGACGGTGTTTCCATTAACTGATGTTATGCGACTAAAACGTTTTTTTTTTTTCGGAATAAGTCATTACAAAAATCATGGCAATGGATGTTGGTAGGTTTACGTATATTCCAGCCACTGCAGCCATTATTTTTAATCAAAGGAAATGCACACGAGTTATCTAAACATTAATGTCAAGGAAAGCCCTTTATACTTGAGAGTGTCCATGGGTGTTTCTCCCTCATTTCTGCTTCAAGGTCTTGATAAATTCAAATTGTGGCATTTCTTTGTTGTTTAGAATCCAGTATTCCCGTAATACTTTTGTCTTTTATGACTTTAAGGAAGAACTCTCATCTTCTGTCCAAATATATCGCACCATCTCTAAAGAACCAGGTGACCCTTAAATGCAAAAAAACTGTTTCCATTGCAGTTTTGCATAATATTCCTCTTTCGAATTGCCTGAACAACCATCTCATGTGAGCGTAAAAATTGTTTTGCAATATATGGGAGTTTTTGCGAAATCGACGTGTTTCCATTGAGTGTATTTTCAATTCGCAATTTCAATTTACGCAATTTAAAGGGTAATGGAAACACAGCTTGTGATCGTCATACACTATGTTACGGAACGTGTAGCTGAATGAATCGCACGAAGATGAGGGATAACTGAATGTCTCTTTTTAATGAGGAAACCAGGAATACATAAACACAGCATACACATTCACACACGAACGAGAACGGACCAAGAGTGAAGGAAACACAAGGGTATAAATACAGACACTAATGACATGGACACAGGTGAAAGACATAACTAATAATCACGAAAAGCTGACGATAATGAACAAATGAAGACAGGGAAGGAAAACTGGGTCACACGAGGATCACAAGACAGGGCAGACAGACTGACAGGTAAACACAGACTCTAACACACTACATGATTTTCTGTTAAATCTGTCTGCAGACTGACTCTGACTTTCAGAAAATCATGTAGTTTATCCCAGTGCTCAGGGTCTGGAGTGGTGTACGGATCATAGACTTTAGCCAGTCATTAATTACAAAGGATTCAACAATTTTACTAACAAAAAAGTTTTAAGTAAGTTTTAAAAGTTTTTTTGAGAGCATTTTTTTCTCCTCGAAGTAGGAAGGTTATGTATAGAAAGTGTTTCTTCATGAATGGCTCACCCTGTATAGATGTACTGTACTGTCAGTTTATTACTGTATTCTCACAAAGACGCTTTATTCAGAAAGTAAATGAATCCACTCACCCAGAGTCTTGATCTTCTCCTGTAACTCTTTGTTTTCATTCTCTCTGTCACTCAGTTTCTCCTCTAGTTCATGTCTGATTCTCTTCTCTTGAACTCTCATGTACATCTGAAGTGAATAGGGTTCAGGATTCATGCTCTCTATACAATCCAGCAGGTCTGAGATCTGTCTGGAGTTCCTCTGGTCCTTTATTCCCATCAAACTGTACCAACTCCCATAGAGACTCACGAGCCTCTGAGATTCTGCAGATGCTACAAAATCTGTCACTCTTTGGTCAGCAGTGAGATCAGAAGTGAAAAGCACCATGAAGTGCTCATTTGAGAAAAATATTCTTTTAATCTTCTCCATTTCTGCTTTGTCTTCTTTAGTCAGTGGACTGACAGGAGTAACATGGATGAAGAGATGAACTCCAAGATCACAGAGAGACAGACAGTTGAGAGTCTCCCGCATCACTTCCTCCTCTGAGAGCCGAGTGAGAACTGGAAGCTCTATTACAGCGATCTGACGTCCATCTATCTTCTCCTCTCTCTTCACACACACATTTCTCTTCTCTTTCTGAGGTAAAACTTTATTCACTTGTTTATTAATTATCCCTCTAATCATTTTAGACACTGAGGTCTTGAGTGTTGTATTATATCCACACAGCACAATGTTCAGCTTTGATTTCCCAGAAGTCCCTGAAACAATAATTAGAGACAGAAGACTCAGTTCAGCTGTGGTACAAAATCTAAACTTCCTTAAACAACAACATACATGTTATATTGTAAAATATAATTAGATTGCAATCTACTTTTATCTTCCTTGCATTAGTTTGACTCACTGTCTCTATATTTGATCTACTACACATACAGTCACACTCCAGCCTTTAAAGGAACAGTTCACCCAAAATACCCACATGTTGTTACAAACACTCAAGATTGTCTTTTCCCCCAATGAATACAAAAGGGGATGTTTAGCATAAAGTCCAGGCTGCTCTTTCACACTTCAAAAGTGGAATATCAAACTCCAGAAAGGACCAAACAAGTGTTCACCGGTGTAATATCTTGACCTCTCCCTCTTGATATCTCATTTGTTCATTTCTCCTGCCTGTTCTCTCTCATCACCCTCAACGGTTCCTTCTCGGTTTATTCTCTGTCCTGTGGCAGATCACTGCTAATGTTCCTGACGGTGTGATGTTCTCTAGAGTGTCTCGTGTTTGTTCAGCATTGGATAAAATCTCTACAGCTGTGAGTGTTTGAGTCCTGACACTGATGTTGAGTGTTCTGGGCTTCTGAATATATGCAAACAATGAAGTTCTTACATGTCTCATGATTTGAACAAACACGAGTACATAAAAGCTTCACTTTGGTCTGTTCTTCACACAAAACTCTTTATGGCTTTAGAGGACTAGCATTCGTTCATGACACACAGTATGAGAAGTTCAAATAGACTGTCCCAATCCCATTCCACCTCTTCATCCTAAAACTTTACCGTCACATTCAACCGTCCTCAAAATAAAGGCTGTCATCTGACAGTAAAAATTACTTTCCACTTTTGTTGAATAGAAAAGAATGTTCAGTTAAACATCTCCGTCTGTTTTTTTTGTACAAATGTTTTAGAAGCGTTTATATCTAAACAAAACAGGAAAGTAAAAATAATAAATAATAGTTCATGTCACACAGTGGTGCTCCTCATCTCTCTGTCATCTTCTGTCTCTACTACACTGGAACTATTAAAAGACATAAAAAGTAATTCATCGGCATGTTCCTAAGGGGTATTATCCTGAAAAAAGACTTCGACAAACCTCCTCCATCACTTCCTGTTTTTGTGCTCTGATTGAGTTTTCCACACTTCTCTTTGATGTCTCCTCGACCTGAACCTCCAGATCTGCTCGGAACTTCTTCTTCATACATGTTACAGATGATAAATTCTTCATGTTCTTTCTTGAGTATCTCCTCTGTCCTTCTGAACATCTCAGAGCGCCATCCTGAGTTTCTTGTATCAAACTGAAGATGTCCTCCTCCACACTCCTTTATTACAATATCAATAGCGTTATTTATGTTCTTATAGATCATGAATGAGCGTGTCTGTTCATCAGTCGTCACCACTATAGTGTGTTTGATGGCCGTCTCACTGAAGAGTTTCAGCACATGTTTCACTCTGTGTCTGTCCTCCTCACTGAAGTCATTATACTGCAGTACAAGTAAGATCACATGAGGTCCAGGAGCAGACTGAGACAAACATTCTCTCACTCTCTGTGTGATCTGATGGATTGAGAGATGTGTCTGGAGCAGAGGAGTATTGATGACTGCGATGTGTCTCTTCTCCACCTCTCCACTGATCTTCACACTGTGCTGCTGTGAATAAAATGAAGCTTCACTGTGAAACGCTGCTGTTCCCAGTATAATGTTTCCCACTCTGCTGTTTTCTGACACATTCTTTCCCAGCAGAACAATCCTCACTGAAAAAGAGCACAGACACACACTGTAGAATGACATGGATATAACACGTTTATTAGCAGTAAATATTGTGTTGAAGTATGAGGTTGGATGTTCGGTCGGGGTGTTGATTAGATGTTTAGGTGTCGAATCATGAACCCTGAAACATTCCCCATTGACCATCCAACCTCCTCAATCATTTCAACGTTTAACCAGGTTGATCTGAAAATCTGCCCCCATGCTAGTCCTCAGACTGATCTCAAAGGAAATCAGAAACAGGTGGAGGAATTTTTGTTGAATCAGCCAAATCTGGATCTTCACATCGAAGGTTTTGTGAATCTTTGGACATTTTCAGGTATTTTATTGTGTTTGAATGACACAAAACACAGAAACAGCTTCAACTGCAACATCCAGAGATAATTTTAGCTCTAAAGCTAAAGACAGTACTGTATCACCACTGTACAGCGTCACTGATGTGATGAAAACATGAGCTCAAATGACTGTAATATTGGAATCTCAGGCTGTTCCTCAAAGTTCTCTACATGTTCAGAAGACTCAGTTGTTTCTCACTCAAACCTTCTGGAAATGGTTTCATAAGTCCTGGAATACAGCTGTTTTTATTGCTGTTTGTATATTTTTCATTAAATAAATCATAAAATCATCATCCATTTTTGCAATATGAAAAGCAGCAGTTTGGATGTTTTTGTGTTCAGCAAAAGAAAAAAATCATCTGATTTTAAAACAACATGATAGAGAGTAAACGATGACAGCATTTTCCTTTTTGAGTGGATTAACACATTAACTGATAAAACACTCAATAATGTGCAATGATGATATTATTCAATCTCCATTCATATTCATATAATTTAAGAGATTTACCCATAATGTTTCATAAGAGAAACACATAAATGTTTCGAGTTGGCACATCTTAATATCACTAACAGTGACTTAATTCACTTACTGTTAGGACGATCTTCTGCCTGCTGCTGGTGAAAAACATGTGAGAGAGAGAGAGAGAGAGAGAGACAGAGAGAGAGAGAGAGAGAGAGACAGAGAGAGAGAGAGAGACAGAGAGAGAGAGAGAGAGAGACAGAGAGAGAGAGAGAGACAGAGAGAGAGAGAGAGACAGAGAGAGAGAGAGAGAGAGAGACAGAGAGAGAGAGAGAGAGAGAGAGAGAGAGAGACAGAGAGAGAGAGACAGAGAGAGAGAGAGAGAGAGAGACAGAGAGAGACAGAGAGAGAGAGAGAGACAGAGAGAGAGAGACAGAGAGAGAGAGAGAGACAGAGAGAGACAGAGAGAGAGAGAGAGAGACAGAGAGAGACAGAGAGAGAGAGAGAGAGACAGAGAGAGAGAGAGAGAGAGAGAGACACAGAGACAGAGAGAGAGACAGAGAGAGAGAGACAGAGAGAGAGAGAGAGCAGATTGTTTAGCCATTATAAATTAATTACAACAACAGTTAATTTGTGCACTAAAAGGTTGTGACTGTAACAGTAGTTGTTCACAGTGTGGATCGTAGTGTCGCTGAACAGACACTCAGCGTCTTTGCGTGATTCAATCAGGTTTTCATGGAGCCTCAACAGTCCAGAGAAGATTCATTTATATTGCATTTTATTTCATTCTCCACTATACTTATATTTATTTTTAACAAGGTCACATTGTAAAGTACGCACAGTTATTAAGCACATGTTATCAATTTCGCTAAACATGTTTATCTTGTTTTCACTTCTTTTTTATTCAATAACATTTTAACCAACAGGTGACGTTTCTATCAGTTTGGATGGTAAACGTTGGTGGACAGCCATTTTTAGGTCTGTCCAGAGATGCTCAATTGGGTTTAAGTCAGGGCTCTGGAAGAACAGTCACGGAGTTGTTGTGAAGCAACTCCTTCGTTATTTTAGCTGTGTGCTTAGAGTCATTGTCTTGTTGGAAGGTAAACCTTCGGCCCAGTCTGAGGACCTGAGCACTCTGGAGAAGGTTTTCATCCAGGATATCCCTGTACTTGGCCGCATTCATCTTTCTCTCGATTGTAACCAGTCGTCCTGTCCCTGCAGCTGAAAAACAGCCCCACAGCATGATGCTGCCACCACCATGCTTCACTGTTGGGACTGTATTGGACAGGTGATGAGCAGTGCCTGGTTTTCTCCACACATACTGCTTAGAATTAAGGCCAAAAAGTTCTATCTTGGTCTCATCAGACCAGAGAATCTTATTTCTCACCATCTTGGAGTCCTTCAGTCCTCTGCCATAAAGCCCCGACTGGTGGAGGGCTGCAGTGATGGTTGACTTTCTACAACTTTCTCCCATCTCCTGACTGCATCTCTGGAGCTCAGCCACAGTGATCTTTGGGTTCTTCTTTACCTCTCTCACCAAGGCTCTTCTCCCCCGATAGCTCAGTTTGGCCGGACAGCCAGCTCTAGGAAGGGTTCTGGTCGTCCCAAACGTCTTCCATTTAAGGATTATGGAGGCCACTGTGCTCTTAGGAACCTTAAGTGCAGCAGAATTTTTTTTGTAACCTTGGCCAGATCTGTGCCTTGCCACAATTCTGTCTCTGAGCTCTTCAGGCAGTTCCTTTGACCTCATGATTCTCATTTGCTCTGACATGCACTGTGAGCTGTAAGGTCTTATATAGACAGGTGTGTGGCTTTCCTAATCAAGTCCAATCAGTATAATCAAACACAGCTGGACTCAAATGAAGGTGTAGAACCATCTCAAGGATGATCAGAAGAAATGGACAGCACCTGAGTTAAATATATGAGTGTCACAGCAAAGGGTCTGAATACTTAGGACCATGTGATATTTCAGTTTTTCTTTTGAATAAATCTGCAAAAATGTCAACAATTCTGTGTTTTTCTGTCAATATGGGGTGCTGTGTGTATATTAATGAGGAAAAAAATGAACTTGAATGATTTTAGCAATTGGCTGCAATATAACAAAGAGTGAAAAATTTAAGGGGGTCTGAATACTTTCCGTACCCACTGTATGATATGCAGTGTGGAGTCGTGGCCTAACAGTTAGAGAGCCAGACTGATAACCAGAAGATCAAGAGTTCGAGTCTCAATACCAGCAGGAAATTACAGGTTAAATACTTTGGGCATATTCCGAGTATGGATTACCATATTTTTTGTGTTCATAATCTGTAAATGTTTATTATGACTAAACCTAATTGTGTCTTTACACTTATATTTTTTATATTTTATTGTTAAATTTATGTAGTCTATATTTATTCTTCTTGTATTTTTTTGTGTGCACTGGAAGCTTCAGTAAGAAAAATTCCTTGTGCACTTGGCAAGCTCTGATTCCGATAAACTCGTAGAGTAGAGGTGAAAAAACATTCCGACACGCGAAGTGAGGCATTCACGTGACTGGAAAGAAAACAGGACAAACCCGCTCAGTGACTGGAGTAACATTAAAAAAGTCACGAGGCATCTATCTACACAAGCTGGTCAGAGTGCCAGTTCGTGCAACTGATTTTCTAAGTGTTTGTACAGGAAAGAGACAATTGATTTGACAACATTAGATCGTTCCCACCAAAACACACTAGAACGCTACAAGTATGGTATCAAAACAATAATTGAATAAACTGCTATTTGCAGACAGCAAAACTGAATACTTTTAGAGGAGGGGGGAGGGGGACTAAAATAAAATCCTGTTGGCGCCCCTGATAGGAACCCTCAATCGGAGCTTGTGTAAATTTATGGAGTAAAATGTATTGACCAATTAAGGCTTAAAAACGTTTGTTGGCTCCTTCCTGGTCTTGACTGCTTCATTTTGGCGTATATTTGCATTCTTTTACTATTACACATCTGATCAGTGTCAAGATGCTTTAACCCAGCAAACATTTGGACGTTTAATGACCGTTGAAAAGACGTCCATCCGACACGGTTGAAAAATTGTTCCAAAATGAAATTTGAACGGAAGTCTTAGATTTGATCTCATTACATATTGAACTACATGTACAGATAAATCAAAGTAATAATTACATGCAACCACAGAGATTGACATGTACAAACATATCTGAATGCATTTTTAGGAAATGTTCTGTGTTACATTATGTTATGGTTTATGCCATCCTACGGCGACTATTTTTGGCCAGGGACACGTTGCCTTAGAACTAATGTTTGCTGGGAAGTTTGTGTCGCTTTGCTTCAAGCTCAAATACAAATGACTTACTTTGCAAAAATGCAAAACCTATAACTATAACCTAAATTTATATGTATAAAAATGTATATGAGAGTAGCCTTTTACATCGATTATTATAGTTTATAGTTTCTTCCTGGTGTTCAAAAATACTTTAAAACATGTTAGAGCGCAGTGAAACTAACGAAATAAACATAATGTTAATATTTCACCTGCCTAATATTTCATAAACACTTAATGAATAATTGAATAAACGTTGCTGAATATATTTATATTTAATTTGATTCTTACCTGACTCCATTTCAACACCAACGCCTTGAAATCAAAGATCGAAAGTAAAAGCTTGACATGAGACACGCCCGCAGAGGCTGAGGAAAAAGAGGAGAGAAAATTTAACAAAGAAAATGATGATTCTGTATTTATTTGAGTAAATTGAGAATGAAGCTTGAAATGTGTTCCGTGTACTTCATCCATTCATTTTTCATTTGTTAAACCTTCTCTTTAATTGTTCTACAAACTCATCTTCATTATTCACAATTCGTATTCAATTAAATAATAGTAAAACTCATAGAAATCATATAGCCTACAACTTGTTATTTATATATATATATATCAACATTCGTTTATTTATTTATAATTCAAATAAATTAATTGTTCTGAAATGAGGCGATAAAGTCATCACAGTTTTTATTTTAATTATTTACATGAATCAAATGTAAATTCATGTCCATAACTCTTAACGTTGTCTTTTCCTCGTTAAATGCAGTAAATGCAAACAAACAAACAAACAAACAAACAAACAAGTCAATCTCTTGAAGTCAGTATTAAACAATTTTACATTTATTCCAAAATAATAACTAAAGGCATTACCAGTATAATCAATATATTTTATTTGTGTATTGATGTTCAACTGTTCTTTTTCATAGTCAACTTGTTTTTGGATCATTGATAAACACAGACACAAAGTTTTTAATTTCACCAAACGCAGTCTTCATGTTTTCAGGGCATGTCAGCGCTGATTTCTAAGTGTGTGAGCGGTTCAGTTACTTCTTAATCACTCTTCCCATTGATGTCAGTTCAATCACTGACAGCAGAACTCACATGTAAACAATGCGGGATTTATCACACAAACCAACCAATCACATCCAGTCATAGTGCGATGGAGGCATTGCCTCCTATCATGCGGCTTTCCCCCATTCATTCTCAATTGTTTGTGTTATGTTGGTGTATTCAGTTTAACTGCATTAAACACTGTAATTGAACTCTATATATTTTTTGACATGTGAATTGGTCAAATGCTGAATCCACTCGCATTTGTTTGGACTGCTCTTCTACTAAATCACCTGAAGCGATTTCTCAGTAAAACAGACAGTATCATCTGTGTCAGACGTATGTTTTCCTCTGTGAACATGCGCTAACTGGATGTCTGACAATTTAGACATTAATTTGGGAAACGAGCACTAATGACTTGTTTATGACTTGAAGCTTGTGTTGAAGACTTGCACCTTCACTCAGGATTTGAATATAAAGACTTGAGACTCATTTTGTCTCCTCGTATTTTTCTCTCATAATCCTCTATGTCTGTTATCTCTCTTTTATATCGTTCTTCTCTCTCTCTAAATTCATCTTCTCTTCTCTTTCTCTCTCTGTCATGATTCTGTATTTCTTCCTCCATCATCATCTTCATTGTCTCTTTGGCTTGTTTCAGTTTCTGATAATATTCATCCCATGTTTCTTGTTCTTTCCTTCTCCTTCTCTCATCTTCTTCTTCTCTTCTCTGTTTTTCTTCTTGTTTCTGTTTCTCCCATTCCTCTCGTTCTCTCTTCATCTCTTCTTGCATCTTTCTCTCTTGTTCCTCTCTTTCTTTAATGTCTCTTTTATATCGTTCTTCTCTCTCACTGAATTCTTCTTCTCTTTTCTTTCTCTCTTTATCATGACTTTGTCTTTCTTCCTCCATCTTCATCTTCATCTTCTTTTTCTCTTCTTTATGTTTGTTCATCAGCTCTTCTTTCTCTTTCTTCAGTTGCTCCACATTCTCCATCTGAATCATCATCTGTTTTTCTTGTATTTCTCTCTCCATCTCTCTGAACATCTTACATGAGTAGTAACTCCCTCCGTTTTCCTTCACCATGTCATCTATCTTCTTCAGTAGATCAGACGCCTGTGTTCGGTCTCCAGTCTGATTATTATTGAACACATGGAATCTGTTTCCACACGCTTCAATCAGCTTCATCAAAGCAGATCCAGGTTTTCCGAACCACTGATCAATGGTTTTGTTCTTCAGATCATCTCCTCTGGTGAAGAGCACTATGGTGAACATTAAAGATTTCTCACCAAACATCTCTTGAATTATCCTCAATGATTTTTCCTCCTCTTGAGTGAATCGTTGTGCTAAACTAAGAACAATGATGAACACATGTGGTCCAGGCAGGATCATGGAGATGCAGTTGCTGATTTCTCTCTGGATCTTTTCATTAGTCAGTTTAGTATCAAACAGTCCTGGAGTGTCGATCACAGTAACGCATCGGCCGTCGATTTCAGCTGATTCTCTCTGACACTCTTTAGTAAGAGACTTTTGACATGTGTCTGACATAAAAGCATGTTTTCCTAAGATGGTGTTTCCTGTTGCACTCTTTCCAACTCCAGTTTTTCCCAGCAGAACAATCCTCAGATCATCTGCTCCTTCTCTTGAATCTAAAGATAGATGAAATAAAAATGAAAAACAATATATTCAATTTCAGGTGAAGATTGTCAATCATCATCAGAGAACATCATGAATAATCTATGCTGAAGCTTCATGTGTTAATCAGATTGTTTCCTCTGAACTCTGTATGTAATGTATTGTTTCAGATTTTCTGATCTTTACCTTGTGACTGAAACCATGTCTCTAATGAATGGATTCTCCTCTTCATTTCTTCTAATGTCTGCAGTTTTTCCATCTGTGCCTCCATCAAAGTCTCTGTGGAGAAACAAACTCCACTATTTTCCTCAACCATCTGCTTCAGTTTCTCCATCAACTCGGACGCTTGTGTGTTTAGACCAATGGAATGATGTCGTCCTCCAAAACTCTCAATGACAGACTGAGTTTCTTCATTCAGTTCTTCTGTCTGATGATCTGGATTCTGGTACATGAGGATCATGATGTGTTTGTTGATTCTTGAGCTGAATATCTTCTGGATCTTCTCCATTTCTGCTCTGTCTTCATTATTAAGTGGAGCATCAGGAATAATGAGGATGAACACATGAACTCCAGGATCACAGAGAGACACACAGCGGAGAGTCTGACGCATCACTTCCTCCTCTGAGATCTGAGAGTTGAACAGAGCTGGAAGCTCCACCAGAGAGATCAGACGTCCATGAAGATCCACGTCTCTCCTCACACACTCTGAGCTGAGCTCTGATCCTCTGTCGCTCTGGTTCAGGATCAGGGTTGATATGAAGGATTTTAATCTTCTGTCACTCCCACACACAACCAGATTCAGCTTCTCACCCTCTGGAACTGACAAAGGAATAAACCAGTTTAACAATCAGGTTTTTACTCAAAAGTAATCCTGCATTCACATCATGTTGAAATAACTGCAGTTTAGCTACAAGAAGTGTTTACAAGCTGTGATTCTGGCCAAAATGGCATAAACTTGCCTTGTTTCTACAAGACGCGTGACAAATGAAAACAACGTGTTCTGAAATTGGTTCAAAATATGAAACATGTTTGATCTTCGACGAATGAATGGAATCAAAGTCTGAAGCTAAAAAACTGGTAGTCTGTAGCCACTTTTTCTAAATATATCGATAAAATACTATTGCGAAATGACGGTGTTTCCATTAACCGATGTTATGCAACTAAAACGTTTTTTTTTTCGGAATAAGTCATTACAAAAATCATGGCAATGGACATTGGTAGCTTTACGTATATTCCAGCCACTGCAGCCATTATTTTTAATCAAAGGAAATGCACACGAGTTATCTAAACATTAATGTCAAGGAAAGCCCTTTATACTTGAGAGCGTCCATGGGTGTTTCTCCCTCATTTCTGCTTCAAGGTCTTGATAAATTCAAATTGTGGCATTTCTTTGTTGTTTAGAATCCAGTATTCCCGTAATACTTTTGTCTTTTATGACTTTAAGGAAGAACTCTCATCTTCTGTCCAAATATATCGCACCATCTCTAAAGAACCAGGTGACCCTTAAATGCAAAAAAACTGTTTCCATTGCAGTTTTGCATAATATTCCTCTTTCGAATTGCCTGAACAACCATCTCATGTGAGCGTAAAAATTGTTTTGCAATATATGGGAGTTTTTGCGAAATCGACGTGTTTCCATTGAGTGTATTTTCAATTCGCAATTTCAATTTACGCAATTTAAAGGGTAATGGAAACGCAGCTTGTGATCGTCATACACTATGTTACGGAACGTGTAGCTGAATGAATCGCACGAAGATGAGGGATAACTGAATGTCTCTTTTTAATGAGGAAACCAGGAATACATAAACACAGCATACACATTCACACACGAACGAGAACGGACCAAGAGTGAAGGAAACACAAGGGTATAAATACAGACACTAATGACATGGACACAGGTGAAAGACATAACTAATAATGACGAACAGCTGACGATAATGAACAAATGAAGACAGGGAAGGAAAACTGGGTCACACGAGTATCACAAGACAGGGCAGACAGACTGACAGGTACACACAGACTCTAACACACTACATGATTTTCTGTTAAATCTGTCTGCAGACTGACTCTGACTTTCATAAAGTCGTGTAGTTTATCCCAGTGCTCAGTGTCTGGAGCGGTGTACGGATCGTAGACTTTAGCCAGTCATTAATTACAAAGGATTCAACAATTTTACTAACAAAAAAGTTTTAAGTAAGTTTTAAAAGTTTTTTTGAGAGCATTTTTTTCTCCTCGAAGTAGGAAGGTTATGTATAGAAAGTGTTTCTTCATGAATGGTTCACCCAGTATAGATGTACTGTACTGTCAGTTTATTACTGTATTCTCACAAAGATGCTTTATTCAGAAAGTAAATGAATCCACTCACCCAGAGTCTTGATCTTCTCCTGTAACTCTTTGATTTCATTCTCTCTGTCACTCAGTTTCTCCTCTAGGTCCTGTCTGACTCTCTTCTCTTGAGCTCTCATGTACGTCTGAAGTGAATAGGGTTCAGGATTCATGCTCTCTACACAATCCAGCATCTTTGAGATCTGTCTGGAGTTTCTATCATCCTTTAATCCCATCACACTGTAACAACTCCCATAGAGACTCACGAGCCTCTGAGATTCTGCAGACGCTACAAAATCTGTCACTCTTTGGTCAACTGTGAGTTCAGAAGTGAAAAGCACCATGAAGTGCTCTTTTGAGTAAAATATTCTTGTAATCTTCTCCATTTCTTCTTTGTCTTCTTTAGTCAGTGGACTGACAGGAGTAACGAGGATAAAGAGATGAACTCCAGGATCACAGAGAGACACACAGTTGAGAGTCTCCCGCATCACTTCCTCCTCTGAGAGCCGAGTGAGAGCTGGAAGCTCTATTACAGCGATCTGACGTCCATCTATCTTCTCCTCTATCTTCACACACACCTTTTTCTTCTCTTTCTGAGGTTTATTAATTTGTTTATTTATTGTCCCTCTAATCATTTTAGACACTGAGTTCTTGAGTGTTGTATTATATCCACACAGCACAAAGTTCAGCTTTGATTTCCCAGAAGTCCCTGAAACAATAATTAGAGACAGAAGACTCAGTTCAGCTTTGGTACCAAATGTACTCTTCCTTAAACAACAACAAACATATTATATTGTAAAATATAATTAGATTGCAATCTACTTTTATCTTCCTTGCATTAGTTTGACTCACTGTCTCTATATTTGATCTACTACACATACAGTCACACTCCAGCCTTTAAAGGAACAGTTCACCCAAAATACCCACATGTTGTTACAAACACTCAAGATTGTCTTTTCCCCCAATGAATACAAAAGGGGATGTTTAGCAGAAAGTCCAGGCTGCTCTTTCACACTTCAAAAGTGGAATATCAAACTCCAGAAAGGACCAAACAAGTGTTCACCGGTGTAATATCTTGACCTCTCCCTCTTGATATCTCATTTGTTCATTTCTCCTTCCTGTTCTCTCTCATCATCCTCAACGGTTCGTTCTCGGTTTATTCTCTGTCCTGTGCCAGATCACTGCTAATGTTCCTGACGGTGTGATGTTCTCTAGAGTGTCTCGTGTTTGTTCAGCATTGGATAAAATCTCTACAGCTGTGAGTGTTTGAGTCCTGACACTGATGTTGAGTGTTCTGGGCTTCTGAATATATGCAAACAATGAAGTTCTTACATGTCTCATGATTTGAACAAACACGAGTACATAAAAGCTTCACTTTGGTCTGTTCTTCACACAAAACTCTTTATGGCTTTAGAGGACTAGCATTCGTTCATGACACACAGTATGAGAAGTTCAAATAGACTGTCCCAATCCCATTCCACCTCTTCATCCTACAACTTTACTGTCACATTCAACCGTCCTCAAAATAAAGGCTGTCATCTGACAGTAAAAATTACTTTCCACTTTTGCTGAATAGAAAAGAATGTTCAGTTAAACATCTCCGTCTGTTTTTTTTTTTTGTACAAATGTTTTAGAAACGTTTATATCTAAACAAAACAGGAAAGGACAAATAATAAATAATAGTTCATGTCACACAGTGGTGCTCCTCATCTCTCTGTCATCTTCTGTCTCTACTACACTGGAACTATTAAAAGACATAAAGAGTAATTCATCGGCATGTTCCTAAGGGGTATTATCCTGAAAAAAGACTTTGACAAACCTCCTCCATCCGTTTTTCTGCTCTCACTGAGATCAGTATCCTCCTCCTCTTTGTCGTCTCCTCGGATTGAACCTCCAGATCTTCTCGGATCTTCATCCACTGGTCTTCCATAATCTTCATCCTCATACATGTTACAGATGAGAAATTCTTCATGTTCTTTCTTGAGTATCTCCTCTGTCCTTCTGAACATCTCAGAGCGCCATCCTGTGTTTCTTGAATCAAAGTGAAGATGTCCTCCTCCACACTCCTTTATTAAATTATCAATAGTGTAACTCAATCCCTTAAAAGGCCACATTGATGAGCGTGTCTGTTCATCAGTCGTCACCACTATAGTGTGTTTAATGGCCGTCTCACTGAAGAGGTTCAGCACATATTTCACTCTGTGTCTGTCCAGCTCACTGAAGTCATTATACTGCAGTACAAGTAAGATCACATGAGGTCCAGGAGCAGACAGAGACACACACTCTCTCACTCCCTGTATTATCTGATGGTTTGGGAGATGTGTCTGGAGCAGGTGAGAAGTGTTGATGACTGTGATGTGTCTCTTCTCCACCAGTCCACTGATCCTCACACTGTGCTGCTGTGAATAAAATGAAGCTTCACTGTGAAACACTGCTGCACCCATTACAGTGTTTCCCACTCTGCTGTTTTCTGACACATTCTTTCCCAGCAGAACAATCCTCACTGAAAAAGAGCACAGACACACACTGTAGAATGACATGGATATAACACGTTTATTAGCAGTAAATATTGTGTTGAAGTATGAGGTTGGATGTTCGGTCGGGGTGTTGATTAGATGTTTAGGTGTCGAATCATAAACCCTGAAACATTCCCCACAGACCATCCAACCTCCTCAATCATTTCAACGTTTAACCGGGTTGATCTGAAAATCTGCCCCCATGCTAGTCCTCAGACTGATCTCAAAGGAAATCAGAAACAGGTGGAGGAATTTTTGTGGAATCAGTCAAATCTAAAGACAGTACTGTATCACCACTGTACAGCGTCACTGATGTGATGAAAACAGCTGAAATGACGGACTGGAATATTGTTCAGTGAATGAAACTTATGTCAGTCTGTTCCTCAAACAAAGTTCTCGTACATGTTCAGAAGGCCAAGAGCTGGATGGACTCAGTTATTTCTCACACAAACCTTATGGAAATGGTTCATCAATTCTTGCAATAAATACAACACTGAATATTGTGCATCATATTATTCACAGACCTTTCAAATAATTTAACAGATTCAGGCTACCCATATTTTTTCATAAAAGAAACGCTTAAATGTTTCAAGTTGACATCTTAATGTCACTGTCAGTGATTTAATTCACTTACTGTCAGGACGATCATATGGAGGACTTCTTCTGCCTGCTGCTGGTGAAGAACATGAGACAGAGAGAGATAGAGAGAGAGAGAGACACAGAGAGAGAGAGAGAGAGAGAGAGACACAGAGAGAGAGAGAGAGACACAGAGAGAGAGAGAGAGAGAGAGAGAGACACAGAGAGAGAGAGAGAGACACAGAGAGAGAGAGAGAGACACAGAGAGAGAGAGAGAGAGAGAGAGAGAGAGAGAGAGACACAGAGAGAGAGAGAGAGAGAGAGAGAGACACAGAGAGAGAGAGACACAGAGAGAGAGAGAGAGAGAGAGCAGATAGTTTAGCCATTATAAATATATGACTCCAGGAGTTTAATAAAGGCCTTCTGAAGGGATGCATTTTTGTAAGAACAATATTAATAAAAATTTTAACTTTATGAATTCAAAATACCAAGCTTCGGGTGGAGCAACCTTTGACCCCATGCAATGACGAACGCAGAGGAGAGTGTTACGACCGTCTAGGGGTCAGCCGTAACAGGAAAAGGATATTTTAAATGACGAGTCTCACTACCAGAGAGATCCCAATTAATAATTAACTTTTATTTGAAGAAAGGGTTAATCGTCAGGGGCAGACAAGGCCAAAATAACAAACACAACAATCTTAGTTTAAACCTCTATCATTCATCAAAACAAAACACCGGTCACAAATTAAAATGAGAAAATGTAATGAGAAATGTCGGAGGATTTCGATATGCGAGAAGAGGAGCTTGAGTAGTTGCGTCTGAGCTTACAATGTCATACATCACGTCACGGGTTACTCTTTTGGAGAAAGTCGAGTTGCGTGTTTTGCGTACAGTCGTCCGCCGGAAGCTCGTTATTTTACTTATTTAAATTTTTTAAATAAGGATATTTATTTTACACAAATACATTGATTCGCTTCAAAAGGCCTTTATTAACCCTCTGGACTCGTATGGATTCATTTTTTTATGGACTGATGCATTTATTTTTGTTTTAAATTTTGCGTTCCCATTCACAACCATTATAAACCTTGGAGGACTAAAGACATTTTTAAATATATCTCACATCAAAAAAGACAGTCATATACACCTAGGATGGCTTGAGGGTCAGTAAATCATGGGATAATTTACATTTTTGGGTGAACTAAGCCTTTAAGAGTGAAATATGAGACATTTTTTTAATATATTTGAGATAATAAAGTACTGCAGTCACACAGTTCTCTTTGAGAAGATCCTGTGAATAATGTGTCTGTGTGTTGATCGAGTCTCGTCTGTGTCCAGCTGAGCGCGTTTGTCCAGTGAAGTGAACTTCAAGACAATCGCGTCACGTGCTCTCGGTAGTGCACACTGCATAGGGACCTTCAATCAGATTCAGTATATGGAGAAAACAGGCTTCATTTTGGCGTATATTTGCAAACTTTTGCTATTACACTTCTGATCAATCTCAACATGCTTTGCGTTTGTGTCTCTACGTTTACTTAATGTCTTTCAATTCGAATTTAAAAATGAAAAGCTATAATAACTTTGGCTTAGAGAGCAGAATTGATGTGTGAAATGTATAAGCCTTTAGTACGTCGGTTGTTACTTTCTTCCGCGTTCACTGCCTTTTGTAAGAGAGTAAAACACCTAAACGAAGTAAACCTTTCTCTACTTTGGATAATATTTAATTCACTTCTCAAATCATTGAGGATATATATATAGTGTCATTAAGACTGTATATGTGTGTCATAATTTGATTCTTACCCGAACTTGACGCCATTTCAGCAACACCTTGATATCAAAACCGAAAGAATAAAATTGAAAGACGGGAACTCGCCTGGCCACGCCCACACGAGGTTGAGGAAAAAATGCTTTTTATTATTATTATTCAGTCCATTAATTATTCCGTTTTTGAAACCAGAACGGAAATACGGAAGATGCTCTTTAACTCTGATTAATAGAATAAGCAAAAACTAATTTTCATTGTTCAATAGAGAAATAAGAATTTCAGTTTTACATCCTGCTCGTCTTTGAACAGACAGACTTTAGTGTCTTTGCGTGATTCAGCCACAGGGTGGCGCTCTAATCATGATCGCTCATCAATAGAGCTTTTTCACAGACTGTGATGACGCGTTTTAACGGTCATCAGCATCGTAAATCCTGCAAAGTTTTTTATGATTTCATTTTTTTTTTAAATTATGTACATTTATAACATTATACTTATACTTGTATTATATAAGCTTAGCACCAAATTACAAAAAGAAAACTAGTTAAAGCTGCTGTGAGGGTGTTTGTGTTACAGTGACGGTCAAACGGACTCTTCTGATTGACGTTTCATTTTTTTACTCTTTTGAAAGATGTGAAAATCTATGGAGTTTTTTCCTTTTGCTATTTGAACAAAATGAGAACACAAAAAATATTTGAATGTAGTCTCGTACACCAACACTTGCGTTTAGACGTCGCCGGAAGTAAATGTACCGGCGCCGGAAACAAGTGTGAAAAAGGCTAATCCTACACACATTAGCATTCAAGTAATCCTGAAGACTTCGAGTGCTTCTTAATACTCAAATAAATGCTTCCTTCATTTCCTCTGTGACCTGGAAAACGAGGAATGAGTTTTATTGAGAACTTTATAAATCCAATTACTAGGATTCAGTCTCTTTTCTTTCAGTTAATGGAGATTAAATCATTATCAAAAGATCTAGATCTTACTTTCTTATTGTTATGCAAATACAGCATCCCTAAATTGCCACTTAAAATAATTGATTTTTATAAAGAAGTGCTTTTGGCCTGGCACCTTATAAACATCATTTTAGTCCTCACCATTTATTAGGAATAATTGATATTCTTCATAAAAATAAGTCTTTGTTTTCCCCAGATTGGGTCTATAATATTATTATTAGATTCTCAGTTATTTTATGCTGATGGACTCTTATTCAGAGTTATAACACTTATAACACTGTCACTCCACAGACGCCGTTCCTTATGGAGCAAAAACTCTTCTCAAAGTCTCAGATCCCAGTCTTCTTCTTCAGAAACTACGGAGCCCCTAAAGGGAAGTGGTGGTGGAAAAAAATGGGATGGGAGGATTTTTTTTTAAAGAAATCTTTTGCGTTCCCACGCAAAGATGTTATCGTTCCCTTGCAAAACCTGTTGTGAGCTCTGAAACCTTCCTGTTTAATGTCCCTCTGGCTGCAGTAGTGTTTATTAAGTCAGCTCGAGCTTTAATACACACAAATGATGCGCGACACATTTAGAGTTTGAACTTGTTTGACTCAAACATAAAGAAATGCGGTCAGTGTTTAAGGAGTTCAGTAAAGCTGGCAATATATTCACATATTCGAGCTTCCCGGATCAATAACTCGTGGATTAAACGTTGTTAAAACACAAATGCAGATATTTCCAATCAAAGTAACATAGACAACGAGATATAACAACCCAATTTTCCTCAAATGTGCTTTACAATATATAAATTTGTCTCTACAAGCCGGCGCGAGACAAGGGACCGTCTGAAAAGTGCAAAACCCAAAACCCTTTTTCTCATTTTATATTATTAAAAACGCTCAATAACTTCATTGTTACACGTCACTGCTCTCCTGCTGGTTGTACTAGAACACCTAGTTTGATAAAAATAAATTAGATATAAATTTTATGATTATTATTAAACAAAATCAATAACTTCACTGTTAATAGTAAAACATCTAATAACTTGTAATGCCATCAAATTCAGTAAGCAATTATCATGCTGGTTGTAAGTATGTAAACTGCATAACATCATTTGTGTAAAGAAGACCAAACTAAGTGTTGTAGTGTAACCAGCAGGAGAGCAGTGATGTTTGAACTGAGTTTTGTTACACTACAGTGTGTAACATTGAAGTTATTAATGACTATTTTTGTGGAAATGCTTTTCTGATTTTGCACTTTTCAGACGGTCCCTTCGAACTTGTCTCACCGCCGCCTGCTAATAGAGACCAATTTATATATTATGAAGCTTGTTCGAGGAAAATCGGCTTGTTGTAGCTCGTTGTCTACGTTGGAAATAGCTGCATTTGTGTTTTAACAACGTTTAGCTCCCGAGTTATTGATCTGGGAAGCTCGAACTTTACTGAACTCCTTAAACACTGACCGCATTTCTATATATTTGAGTCAAACAAGTTCAAACTCTCAATGTGTCGCGCATCATTTGTGTGTATTAAAGCTCGAGCTGACTTAATAAACACTACTGCAGCCAGAGGGACATTAAACAGGAAGGTTTTATCAGAGCTCACAACAGGTTTTGCAAGGGAACGATAATATCTTTGCGAGGGAACGCAAAGTTTTGCGTGGGAACGCAAAAGATTTCTTTAAAAAAAATTCCTCCCATCCCATTTTTTCCCCACCACCACTTCCCTTTAGGGGCTCCGTAATTAACTGCATTAAAGAGTTTTCCTCAGTATCGGGTCTTAAAATGAATACAAATAAATCTGTGCTGTTTCCACTTAAAGAATGTAATTTAACAGAATTGCATGGCATTCCTATTAAACATACAGTCACATATTTAGGAGTTATTATACATAAATATGAGCATGTACGCAGTGTGTTTTTATCTAACTCTTCTGGTGGGAACAGGAGAATTAGACGGATATTTCATTGAGTCCCACTGGAACGTCCAGACAACTTCAAGCTGTAAAGGATCAAGATGTTTTGACAAATCCTGGACACTTTCCTTAAACCCAGCAACTCCAAAACTGTTTCTCTGTGTCATTACTATGATTTTTACCTGATTTTGTAACTTATAATTGAATTCTCAATTGTACTTATACTCTTTCTTTGGTTTTGTATGTTCTTGCAATCATAAAAAGGAGGGAAAAAGAGGATCGAGGAGGCATCTGAGACAGACAATTCAATGTTCAATTCTTTAAGGAAACACAATAATGAATGTGAATGCTGATTCCCACTGGGATGTGACCACGGGCCCCTTTGTGAGCTCTTATGTGTGCGCGCGCCCGTGTGAGCGCGTGAGCCGCAGAAATGCCGTGACGTCACCGCTTTACCTGAGTTTCGGCAGAGGGTGAAACTCTCGAGCAGAGATTCAAACACACATGAAACGCGCTTCACACAGTTTCACTCGGACACACGACGCGTGTTTGAGCGCATTATCAGATTTATGAGCGACACACACGGACTTTAACCGTGTTTATTCATAAACCACCTCGTTTTGGCGGTAAAGGCCTCAGGATTGCTGTTTTTTTTTCCTGCTTTGACGCTTCCTGAAACCCTCAGGTGAGTCTCATTAATATTTATATCACATTTATATCTAATATTCCAAGTTTTTACTCTCGTTTAAACAATATAATGCTCTCAAATATGCTGTACTGTCGGAATTGTACATTTTGTATCGGCGGGAAAGAGTTTTTCGTGCTTTGGCATCGAACGTCACCGCCTCTTTATTTACTCGATAATATCTCTGATCACGCGCTGAATAAAAGATCATAATAAAGTCTGATTATTAATATGATTTGTATTTTCAGTCAAGTTGAGTAGTCATTGAAGTCTACTGCTGCTAATAATAATACTAATTTTTTTAAATATTTTATTAAATATTTAAAACTGTTTAAAAAGTCGCATGCATGCATACACAATAAACAAGAAAATTAATGTAAAATTTAAGAGCAACAAAATGGAGTATTTGTGTGTTATATTTGTAGGCTGTGATTTATTCTACAGTTGAATAATTTTAAGGTCATTTATGTGTTTTTTCCAGAAGCTCGTCATGTCGTCTCATCCGCGTCGTGTCCGGCTCAAGCCCTGGCTGGTGTCTCAGGTGGACAACGGGACGTTTCCCGGTCTGGTCTGGCTGGACCGCGAGGCCAAACGCTTCCAGATCCCATGGAAACACGCCACGCGTCACACGCCCCAACAGGAAGAGGAGAACACCATCTTTAAGGTGAGCGATGGAGGTCCTGAGGCCGGAGTACGGCAGGGATTGGGACCGGGACTGATCCGTGTGTGTGTTTTCTAGGCCTGGGCCGTGGAGACCGGGAAGTATCAGGAAGGAGTGGACGAGCCGGATCCGGCTAAGTGGAAAGCTCAGCTGAGATGTGCTCTGAACAAGAGCCGCGAGTTCAACCTCATCTATGACGGCACCAAAGAGGTTCCCATGAACCCGCTGAAGATCTACAACGTGTGTGATATTCCACAAACGCTCAGTAACCCAGGTAACACACACACACACACACACACACACACACACACAGAGACAGAGAGAGAGTAAACAAACACACACTGGATTTCCCGTCAAACACGTGAATCATATTTCAGCTGATCTCTGCAGGTCAGGAATTATTTGTTTGTTTTTAATACATCTTATAATTTAGGTAATATATTCATGCAGCTTCATATTTCGCAGATCCTGATCTATATCTCTAATAATCCCGACATTGTAAATTATAAATATTGATCAATTTCCTCTCTTGCAGAGGAATAATTCATAAATGTGAATATTAATTCTTAGGAGCACGAGAAAATCACCCTGTTATTCTGCCAGCAATACAATTTAATATAATCTGAGCTGTTGTTGACTTAAATTAAGTAAAACAAGTAATGGATCATTTAATTATCCAGATTAAACATTTATATTATTATTTAATTATCTGAATTGATTGATTAATTTGAATTATTTGTCTTAAAGGCTGAAACACTGTCAATTTTAATGGTTAAAAGAAAAATGTGCCCTAAAGCAGTGAAAAATAATTTGCAATACTTGTAAAAGGCGTATTATTTATTATTATTATTATTTATTATTGTTAATAATAAAAAAATAAAAAATATTGTATTCTTGATTTTTAATATTGTGACTTTTTAGTTGATTTTTTTTTTTTAAAAAGACATTATTCTTGGTCTTTTTTTTAAATATTATGACTTAATTTTTTAATTAATTAATTGAAATATTTTTTTTAATTTATTATGAATTGTTTTTATTGTTTTTTTTTATTTTGTTTTTTTTAAGATTTTTGCACTTCAAAGTGATAATTTTATTGTCCAGGATGATTGCTGAATTAAATGTGCATAATGATGTCATGTGACTGCGATGTAACATCTTGTTGTTCATTATTTCAAATAATATTTAAAAAAAAGTGTTTCGTTCTGAACTAAACTCTGTGTCTCAGGTTCAGTGACCACGTATGAGACAGACGGCGATGAAGACGACATTCCTGACACTCCTGAACCTCCTCCACCATATCCACCCCACGGTACTGGGATAAAACTTAATCCCGGCTCTTAAAAGCATGTTGAAATGTTACTTCCAGACACGTTCTGCATGTATTTGATAAAACATATTTTGGTTTTTATTTGACTGGTGTATGCTCCTGTTCAGGGATGAGCTCGCCGCACGCTCCGGTTTGGACTCCTCCGGGATCCGTGTCTCCGATGCAGCCGGCCAGCTGCCCTCCTCCCCCTCCCCCCGCGGAGGTGTGGCCTAAGAAGGAGCCGCTGGACGTGGAGATGCAGCCCCCGCCTGTGGAGATGCAACCGCCGCCCATGGAGCTCCAGACGCACACGGCCTTCGACGGCATGTTCGCCACTCCGGAGACCTGGATCAGCTCTCTGCCCAGTAACAACCCACACACACACACACACACACACACGTTACACACACACACGTTACATTCACATGTTACACAAACACCCACACACGTTACACATACACACACACACACGCACACGTTACACAAACACATACGTTACACTCACGTTACACAAACACCCACACACGTTACACATACACACACACATTACACACCCACAAAGACACACGTTACACAAACACCCACACACGTTACACTCACATGTTACACGCACACGTTACACAAACACGCACACGTTACACAAACACATACGTTACACACACACGTTACACATACACACACACACACACACATTACACACCCACAAAGACACATGTTACCTACACACACACACGTTACACTCACATGTTACACAAACACACACACACGCACACGTTACACAAACACGCACACGCACACGTTACACAAACACGCACACGTTACACAAACACACACGCACACGTTACACAAACACACACACACGTTACACACACACACACACGTTACACAAACACACGTTACACAAACACACACGTTACACACACACGTTACACATACACACACACTACACACCCACAAAGACACACGTTACACCCACATACACGTTACACTCACGTTACACAAACACCCACACACGTTACCCATACACACACACATTACACACATGTTACCCATACACACACACATTACACACCCACAAAGACACACACGTTACACCCACTTACACACACACACACGTTACACACACACACACATACACACATTACACACCCACACATATTTTATGCACCTACACACGACACCACATTACACACACACACTTTAATGTCAGCTGATATGCCGTTAAGTTATTTATCATGTACTGATGCGTGTTGAATAATATACATTATAAATTTAAACTTTTTAATTGACATTTTCATCATAAATTAATTTTTTGTTCCCCTATGACAATAAAAATGTACAACATATTAATAAATAGTAATCTGTAAATAAATTAACCATCAAGAAGGTTTAATGACACATTTTGAATGATATAAACTTGCTAATTATGGTAAATTTGATGTTTCATGTTGACAATTTTAATCTAAGATTTTCATTTTAAATATGCCAATAAAATCTATAAAAATGTAAAGTATCCATTAAGAAAGGAGGCTGAATATGATAAAAGTGAAGCGTTTAATCGACAATGATTTTAAATTATAATTTGTGTAGCCCTATATGGAAACAAATATTAAATAAAAATATGATTTATTGAGTTAAATGCATTTGAAAGTTTGATGTTTCTAGCATCATTTTGTTGTGCTTTTGATATTTTTGATCTGCTAATTCGGTTTAATTTGTTGTTTTGATTTTAGTTTTTTTTAATAGTTTTAGTTGAAAATAATTACAGCACCCATAATGCACTGTGTGTGTGTGTTTGCAGTGACGGATCTGGAGGTTCAGTTTTATTACCGCGGTAAGGAGGTGTGTCCGCCGGTGATCGTGAGCAACCCGCAGGGCTGCCGGCTGTTCTACGGCGATCTGGGGCCGATCGCCAATCAGGAGGAGCTGTTCGGGCCGATCAGTCTGGAGCAGGTGCGCTTCCCCCCCACCGAACACATCACCAACGACAAGCAGCGCGTCTTCACCAGCCGCCTGCTGGACGTGATGGACCGCGGCCTCATTCTGGAGGTGAGCGGACACGACATCTACGCCGTGCGGCTGTGCCAGTGTAAAGTGTACTGGTCCGGCCCCTGCGCGCCCAACCCCAACATGCCCAACCTCATCGAGCGCCAGCACAGGGTCAAGCTCTTCTGCCTGGAGTCCTTCCTCAGCGGTGAGCGAGCGTGTAAACCTGTGGTGTTTGTATGTGAGCGTGAACCTGTCTCTGATGCTGTGTGTGTAACGGTTGTGTAGGCGTCATCACTCACCAGCGCAGTCAGTCCTCGTCTGAGCCGCCGCTCTACGACATTCACCTGTGTTTCGGGGAGGAGTGGCCCGACGGCAGACCCAGAGAGAGGAAGCTCATCATGGTGCAGGTGAGACGTTACGCCCGCCGCCGTGTGAAGTGTTGCATTATGGGCCAACGGTGGGAATCTCTGTTCTAGAGAGCGTTAGTGCCCGCCCACTTTTTTTAGTTTTGTCGGTTCCGTATTCATTTTTCCCATGGGGATTTAAAAGCGTTATAAGCTGTGAACCGAGCCAAGGAGAAGCACAACACTACAAACTTTGAGATGAAGCAAAAAAGTATTTGAAAATGGCTCAAAAGTGTACAAGAATGTAAACTTAACGGCTTCAGCGATAGAAAGAACTACAATCCCATGAAGCACTGCGAACAACATAATCGAATTAAAAGTGGAGAAATATAAAACTAAACATGTTATTTGTTTGGTTGATGGAAATGGGTGGAGCTAACGATCTTTTGGCATATTTTGCTTGTTTCGATTGGCGGGATTTTCTGTTCGGCATCATGGGTAATGTAGTTTTTTTCACCACAAATTCCTCTGTTAAACGTGATTTTAAAAATGTCGGAATAATAATAATAATATATATATATAATAATAATAATTAATAATAATGTGGTCTGACGGCTCCAACAGAAGCAAATACTATCGATTAACCTCGTCGCTGTCTTTAACCGGTTTATAATAATCATTCAAAACCGTTCGTTATCGTTTCCCTATGGAGAAAACGACTGGTGTTTTTACTTTTGGAAACCGACTGATGCGTTTATTACTGTATTAAAGGTTGTAAAAACTCCACTTATTTTAAAACTTCATAAGGGATCTTCACAGCACACTAAAGGCACTGGTTGGAGCCGATTGTGAATGAAACTTTGGATAACAAAAAAAAAAACGACAACAAAAAATATAAACACCAAGAATAAAAAACCAACACGCATCAAAGGTTGCTGCACCTCGTGCATATATTAATCGTGAACCCTAGTCTTTGAAACACACAATTCATATAAATAGTTATTTACATTATTTCATGATCACACATTTGTTTTTGATTAGTTAAAACCATAAATAGCATCACAACAGGACATAATCCAAATTCATCAATAGCCACAGGGCCACGAATGAGTCCATCAAATTAGTTGAAAACTTGTTTTATAGTTCATTTCCTTAATGTCTCTTCAACTTTGACATCCTTTGAACGTTTGCATCGATACAATCATGGTCAGAACTCGGCGGTTCGTTACTGAGAATTTCCCACCGGCATTTGGGACAGCGCCGTTCTCATCAGCAGAATACTCCATGCCAAAAGTCCAAAACTGAGAATTTCATGCAATCGCTCCTCCGTCTTCCGAACGTGACATTTCACAGCTGAAATGCATGGAGAACGCCAGTCCAGGTTTTCACGGGACATCAATCGAACCATAACGTTGGTTTGTTATGTGTTGTCCTTATATAGGTCCGGGTCCACATATCAATCAACTCCCTTAGTTCCGGTTTACACTTCTCTTCAAAAAACGCTACTACACATCGTTGTTCCCAGAACAAATGTACATGGGGATAAATGGGACATGACATGTACTAAACACAAAATAAATAATAAAAATAAATAAATAATAAAAATAAAAAACAAGTATTCAATAACATATCACACAGACTCAAGTAATGAGCACCATTACAAGGTATCAGTGAAGGAATTATGGACTTAATATAATAAATGAAATATAAAATATTTTATAAAAGGCAGATATAAATAAATGGAAAATCAGAAAGTGTTTTTCATTAAACACCAAGTTTAGCGACTACTCATAATTATGTCATTATTAGGTATTTAAGCAATAATAGCTAGAAAATCTACAACTATAATGCTTATAATGCACTTTTGCTGGAAAAAATGTGTAAGTTTTTCAGTGAATATTGTAATTTAATTGTTATTATTTTTATAGATGCGCCAAATGACCAGATCGTCAACTGGCGACTTTGTGTTTTTCTGTGTTATATCAGACACGCAGCGTGTTTACCGGGGTCACCGCTGTATTTCTGCTGTTCCATAGAGAATGAATTTTTGTTTTCATTCGGCCTATCTTGTTTTTGTTCAAGCTCCTTGATCGCTTTTAGTGTTTATGCTAGCTACTGTTTGTTTGATTAAGAGTCCAGCCGTGATTAGCTTCTCAAAACGTTGTTTTTTTAGCCTAAAGTAGTCTTTTAAGCTAGCTTTGATGTGTGAGCTACGTGATCGTTTTTCCCATATTGATGCATCAAGTCCACCATCTCCGAGTCGCAGAAGCTAACGGCGCTCGTCGTGTCTGTGTTTGCAGGTGGTCCCGGTGGTGGCGCGCATGATCAGCGAGATGTTTTCGGGCGACTGCACGCGCTCGTTCGACAGCGGAAGTGTGCGGCTGCAGATCTCCATCCCCGACATCAAAGACAACATCGTCACGCACCTCAAGCAGCTCTACCGGCTCCTGCAGACGCATCAGGGGCAGGAGAACTGGCCCCTGCCGCCCGGCGCCGGCCTCCACCTCCCGCAGGCGCTGCAGACGCAATGACCCGCTCACACCCGTCCGTGATTTTAAACCAGAACTCTTTTGAGACTCTGAAACCGTGGTGTTTCTGAGCTCTTCTGAGGGTTTTAGTGTGCGAACGTCGCCGGGTCAAAGTCTAGCGTGTGTTAATGATCAGCCACGCCGAACGTCCGCCCAGATATTTAGACTTCAGATGTACTTTTACCAGCCGGAACTAATGTCTGATGCTTATCGCTTCAGTTTCACCAAATATAAGGAGATTTTAACCACGTTATTGTATTTTTACTGCTGATGATGATGATGATGATGTATGTTACGCTTCTAATCAAACTCTCATGTTTATGTGGTTTTTCGCACTTTTCGGGGTTGAATATCATCTAGTTTTTTAGCTGTATTATGTATTTGACATCCCATCATGTAGATTTGTGTAATACTGTTACTTAGATTTATCAAATAAAATGAAAAATGCACAAACGGAGTGAGTGTTTTTGTCGTTTCAGGCTGGTGGAATGAAATCTGACTCTCAGATTCAGTTGTTAATGTAAAACCAGGAGGAGGATGATGATGATTCAGCACAGATTAAACTGATTGTTTAACAATTTTCTTATCAAAGCAGTGACGTTCAGACTCTCGTAACTAGTGTTGGTCGTCAAGTACCTCTATTTCTAGAGGTTTGGGGTTTGATCAGATCTCTAACCTCCAGTGTTAGGTTGTGTTTCTGTGGATGGGTCCACCCATCTGATATCTGAGCTCCTTTAAGACGCAGATCGCATCAGACTTTGGACCCCGTGTCTCACGGGAGTTGCCTGTTCCTCCGTTCATCACGTCGAGCGGAGTATGATCTAACACACAGGAGAAACCACAGAACTCGACGCACAGGTGAGAAAGATCTCAATTAATACATCTGATCTCCTCTGGAAGGGTTTCTTATTTATTAGATGACTTCATCAGAACTAGTTGGACGTGAACTGATGATCTCAGGTGTCTGTCAAGTCTATAGATGTTTAGATCTTCTCAAAAAGCTCAGACACTAATATATATATAAAGCTATCATGGTTTGATTCTGGTTTATTTGATAGTTTATCAGAATCATGGTGTATTTGTGTTTGAATCAGAGTTTAGGGTTTTGTCGTTATGTTCTCGTGTTAGATGGTGTTATTTCATGTTCCTGACGCTCCTCAAAACAAATGAGAGATCTTGATTTATGAGCTTATAAACCTGCGCATATCTCCAGCAGATGATCAGATGAACCTACACATGGTTCATTCCTCCCTTTACCTGTATCAAATGTACCAAAACACAATGGGAATGCCATAAAACTTTACATAAGTTTGAAAAACCATGGTATTTTTGATGTACTTTACAATACCATATAAGGGTAAAACCATAGTTTTACCATATTACATGTTGAAAAGACATGAAAATCAGTACCATGTAAAATACCATGAACAAAATGGTACCAAAAATGACCGTGGTACTTCATTGTGGCTTAGTAATGGTACCATGGTATTTTTTTGTTAGAGATGATAATACCATGGTGTTCTTATACCTTACCATGTAAATGTATCATGCTATTACCATAAAAATCTACATTGAAAAGCCTCAATATTCTTAACCATACAGTACCATGTAAATACTGTGGTATACTCAAAAGTACCACGGCACAGTGATGGTGTCATTTGGTAATACTATGGTACTTCCAAGAATACCGTGGTACTTTTTTGTGAGTGTACCATGGTATTCTTTGAAATACCTTGTAAATATCGTGGAGTCTAAAATGAACGCTCGCCGAATGAGAGTAAAAATCGGTGTTGGCGAGTGTACTGTATGAAACGGTGTGACGCATGTGTGCGTTAATGTTCATCAAACAACAAAAACTGCTCTTTTCTAAATAACTTGTTCAACTTTAATAAGGATTAAAGGGTTCGTTTACCCAAAAATGAAGTTTCTGTCGTGAATTCCTCGCCCTCATGTCGTTCCACACCTTCGTTCATCTTCAGAACACAAATGAAGATATTTTTGATGAGGTTTATGACTCTAGTAATATAATCAACACTTTCGAGGTCCAGAAAGGAAGTAAAGACATGGTTAAAACAGTCATGTGATCAGGGTCGGGGAGTAACGAAATACAAGTGACTTAGTAACGTATTTAAAATACAAAATTTGAGTAACTATTTCATTACAGTTACATCTGAAAAGTGTTTTAGATTACCAAAGTGATTACTTTGAGTTTTAATGTCATTTAAACAGCGATTGGTGATTCTCTGACTCTGACCGTCTGAAAAAGTGTAGTTAAGTTTCATGTTTTCCACTGTTTTCATGTTTTGTGAGTCATTTTATAATTCACTCGTCACTGCAACTTTTTCTCACAATTTATTTTTTCCCCTCACAATTTCACAATTCTGACTTTTTATCACAATTGCGAGATTTAAACTCACAATTGCAAGTTATAAAGTCAGAATTGGGAGATATAAACTTGCAATACTGACTTTTTTTTCTTGCAATTGTGAATTTAGTATGTGAGTTTATATCTCATAATTCTGACTTTTCTCAATATTGTGAGTTTATATCTCATAATTCTGACTTTTCTCAATATTGCGAGTTTATATCTCATAATTCTGACTTTTCTCAATATTGCGAGTTTATATCTCATAATTCTGACTTTTCTCAATATTGCGAGTTTATATCTCATAATTCTGACTTTTCTCAATATTGTGAGTTTATATCTCATAATTCTGACTTTTCTCAATATTTTCAGTTTATATCTCATAATTCTGACTTTTCTCAATATTGTGAGTTTATATCTCATAATTCTGACTTTTCTCAATATTTTCAGTTTATATCTCATAATTCTGACTTTTCTCAATATTTTCAGTTTATATCTCATAATTCTGACTTTTCTCAATATTGTGAGTTTATATCTCATAATTCTGACTTTTCTCAATATTTTCAGTTTATATCTCATAATTCTGACTTTTCTCAATATTGTGAGTTTATATCTCATAATTCTGACTTTTCTCAATATTGTGAGTTTATATCTCATAATTCTGACTTTTCTCAATATTGTGAGTTTATATCTCATAATTCTGACTTTTCTCAATATTTTCAGTTTATATCTCATAATTCTGACTTTTCTCAATATTGTGAGTTTATATCTCATAATTCTGACTTTATAACTCACAATTGCAACTTTACATCACGCAATTCTGAGGGAAAAAGTCAGAATTATGAGATAAAATCTTGCAATGACCTTTTTTGTGTTTGTTCCACACTTATTAGTATTCCAAAGTATTCTAAAGTATTTAGATTAAGTTACTAAACTTGAGTAATGTAACGAAATACGTTACAAATGACTTTTTAAAGCATGTATTTTGTAATCTGTAGAGAAATAGATTTTTAAAGTAACCTACCCAGCCCTGTAGTTTTAGTTGTGGTGTTGGTATTGGAATAGAGAATTGTGAAGTTTCACAGGTATCTAAAATGTTATTACTGCCTGTTTTTGCAAAAACTGTTTCATGGCCATTAAAAAAACGTTTTTCTTAAGTCCCCGGCCATTGGCAGATGTGGCAAAAAGCTAGTTTTAGGCCCTGTGTACGTGTATGAATGTATATATAAAAGTATTACAAGTTGAATCCATTGCATTATGATCACAGTACGTTTGTTTTGCAGGTGTTACTGCGATTTAGTGGTGATTGACATAGTGCCCAGGTGCTGAAGTCATGCTGCAGGGTTCGAGTCCGTTCGGCTGGTCCGGCAGTCACACAGAATCGTTGCGGTCCAGGTGAGGATTGTATGTGATTCTTGTGTAATATCAGTCATCAGACGTGTGTGTGTGTTTAACACAGTCATCTCCTGTAGTGTGACAGGGGCGGATGAGATGTACGCGGAGCTGACGGGTTTATCCAGACCCAGCGCTAAATCAATATACCGTGAGTACTGATCCTGTGATGTCACGAGTTGATCATTACAGTGGCTAATCTGATGTTAGTCATTGAACTTTTACGTAACTGTGTGTTATTTATAGACATGTTCATAATTGGACGCTGGACACGGATGTTTTTCCCACTGAATTAGAATCTGTTACAGAAATAGAATTAGAGTGGAACCCATAAACCTGATAACACAAAACTCCAGGTGTTTGTTTGTATTTTTGATGCGTGTGCTGTGAATGATGAATGTTTGCTATGAGTTTGTGGTTATATTGGTGTGTGTTATTGTGTGTTTGTTTGTGTGTATGTTAATGTATAATATTACTTGTTATTTACTTGTTGTTTAATTAATTTTTTGTTGTTTATTAATTTTACCTGTTTGTCATTTATTGTGAATTTTTCTTTGTTGTTATTTTTTATATATTAAAATTCTAAAAATGATTTACTAAATTGGTTATCTAAATCTAAATATATCTAAATATATTACATTTTGTCTATATATTGAACAAATATCTAAGTATTTTAATTTATTATATTATTTATATATAACTTGTTTAATAAATGTTTAAATATTATCAATATATACATATTTTTATATATAATTTGATTTTAATTAAAGTATTGTGTATTGGTGTTTTATTTGTGCATTTATTATTGTGTTTATTATGATTGTGTATTTGTGTGTTTGTCATTGTTTGTGTGTATTTGATGATGGTGAATGTGTGTGTGTTTTCTGTAGATCAGAGGAAGGAATACGCTGACTCCATTAACAGACAGATGCATCAGTTCCATCACCGAGTGGAGGTGAAGATCATCATCATCATCATCATCATCATCATCATCATGTGACCAATGCATGACCGATCACTCACTCTGCCTCTTTCCTCCGCAGCATTTGTTCACCTGTGAGCTGGACGGGCAGCAGGTGAGCGACGTGGATGACTGTCTGGAACGGCTGAAGTACTTGGACGCCACGGGCCGTGTGTGGGGTCAGGACATGTTCCTGGAGGTGCGGGACAGAGCGCTGCGGCTCTTGGACATCGAGAGCCAGGTGAATCTCTTCTGAAACACTCAGTGGAAGCACTGTGGAGAGAACGTTTGAGATGTTAATGTGATCTCACCGGGTTTCTCTTCTGCTGCTGTTGGTGTTTCAGGAGGTATTGGACTCGTGGCCGCTGAGCAGCGTTCTGGATCTGAAGGCTGTTCTGGACGAGAGCCCGTACGACTCTCTGCTGACCGTCTCTATCCAGGACCGAGGCAGTCGGGCCGTCAACGTCTTCCTGTTCCAGAGCGAGTCTCTCAGGGTGAGTTCATGACTCTCTCAGGCCGGCCCAAGTATCTCGGCATCTCTGATGATAATCGGCTGTTTTCGTTTGTTGCTCAGGCAGATTATATGAAGAAAGACCTGGAGCGGCATCTGGGGAACCAGAGGGATGATCACCGACAGAGTAACGTCAGGTTAGCTGATGAAATCCCGCTCCAACCAATCACTAATGACCTCCAAATGTGGCGCTGACGTAAATTTGTTTGATTCTGCAGTAAAGCCGGTGTAGGAAACGTCATGCAAAGAAATTCACGAAGATCCTCGCCTCCACCCGAGCTGATTCTTCAGAGATCCCCTCCAGAACAGTGGGCCGTTCCGGATTATGGTGAGAAAATGCCAGAACGGTGTACTTTTAATTAGTGATGCTTGCCAAGCGAAGTACTCTATTACTATCTCACATGCTGCTTCTACTTCTGTACAAAAGTTCGGCACCTAGTTTGTCTTAGACTCATGAATAAGGTGTCAAATCTTGCGGCTTATTGAGGGGTACACTGGTTTGACTTTTATAAGTGATCAGTTGTATGATGTTAGCCTGGCGGACGAAAAAGACCCCAAAAAGTCCTAAAAGAAGGAGAAAAAATGGGGGCTCGTCCGGGATCTGAACCCAAGACCTTTTGGCTTGTGAGCCGGCCATGACACTTAACATTGGTATAAACTCTGCTTGAGAATATCATCGAGACGTTTGACTCACCTAGCAAGCAGCCAATACGTAATGATGTAACTGTGTCATAGCCATACCCTAGCAACCACCCCATAGACTTCCAATGAAGAAAGGTGAGCGGGATATCTCTAGATCATCGCAGAGACAAGTGGGTGGCCTCTTTTGACTCAGACTGGCATGTATTCCTTAATTATCCAAATACAAAACCAGTGTATTAGTTTCAGCCTGGTAACTGTCTAGCCACACCCTAGCAACCGTACGGCAGCATGAATAAGCCATGTCTCAGCACTACATTATCATAGAGACACTGGGATTGGCCTTTTTTTTTTTTTTAGTTGGAAACTAGTCTGTATCACCATGGTAACTGTAGCCATGCCCTAGCAACCATTTAGAGTACCCTAGCAACCATATAACAACATGAACACACCATATTTCAGCTTCAGAGCATTGTACAGGCTTGGGAGTTGGCTCTCTTGCAATAACACAAAACCTACCTGCCTCAGCAAGCACCACTCTCATTTTCTTCAGAAAGGGAACTTGTTTAGTATTCTTCTTCGAGATTGTGGGAAATATTAGCCTAAAGAGCAAGCAGGGACACATAGGCTATATCCAAAATCGCATACTTCCCTACTATATAGTAGATGAAAAATAGTATGTGACAAAAGTAGTATGTCCAAATTCACAGTACTCATAAAAGAGTAGACAAAAAGTACCTGAATTAACTACTAATTTCAAATATATATATCCCTGCTTGCTCTTTCGGCTAATATTTCCCACAATCTCTTGCACTTAGTATCAATAGTGCACGTTATTATTAGGGATGGGATGTATCGTGATCCTCTCTCGAATCAATTCTGTGCTTAGTTTTTAACAGCAGATGGCACTGCTTCAGAAACACCCGTACTCTGCTCGTGATCGCTCTCCACCACTCTTCTTTGTGAGCATTTGAGTGTGCAGTTAAAAACTAACCTAGAGAGCCATCTGCTGTTAAAACTAAGCTCCTAATCGATTCGGGAGAGAAAATATCAGAATCGATCCAGGTTCATTGTATCGCGTTTCGAGAATCGACGAATTGTGCCGGCCCTAGTTATTATATACTTTCAATTATGTGCTTTACCATCACCGGCGCAGTACGTACTTTTCATACTTAAACCCACTCTGTTTGTTTGCGCTGTCCAGATGAGAGTCCTGCCCCGACTCCACCTGCCTCCAGAAATAACTCCACCCATATGAAGGTAGTGGCTCCACCCCCTCGTGTAGAAGACACTCCCCCACAACCGGCCCCGCCCCCTCCGAGGCCATACACAGAGAGAGAGAGGAACGTGGTGAGTGTTTTGTGACGGAATCCTTCAGTGTTGATGTGTAGATGAGAAATGAAGATGACTCGTGTGTGTGCAGGACATCCTGAATCATCTTATTAACGACATCGAAGCATTCACGGACCGATTGACAGCCGTCGCTCCGAAAATGAACAAAAAGAAAAAGAAGAAAAAGAAGAAAGGTGAGCAAAATGATTCATCTAACCGAATTCGATGAGATGTGTTTATGAACTCTAATGCTCTCCTGGCGTGTTTCCTGTCATCTGTACGCTGAAGTTGTGAAGGGGATGCCGCCAGATGAAGAGTTCGAAGTCTGTTTGCAGAAAATCAAGATGGCCTTTAACCTGCTGGTGTGTGAAATAGAAGAGCTGAAGACATGAGATCCATTTTATATTATATACTCTAATATTTATTGCAAAGATGTTATATATTAATTATATTATTATAATGTCACATAATCTGTTCATCAGGCCACACTGAAGGGAAAGATTGAAAACCCCAGCGCTGCTGAACTCACACACTGTCTGTTCTCTATACTGGACCTGGTGAGACGTCTGACTGTCTGACGTATATGAACACGTTGTTCTTTAGCTAACATGTGTTTCTATCTGTGTGTAGATAGTGTTCAACTGTAATGAGGATCTCCCGCCGTCTATCGTGGCTCCTCTCTTTGAGCCGGAGTGTATCCTCTTCCTCAGTGAAGAGGCCACGGCAGAGGAGGATCATCTGTGGCAGTCGCTGGGAGACGCCTGGAACATCCCCAGGTAAAACGCCAGTAACTTGGACTCACACACGTCAGACAGAGGCTCACTGTGTTTGACATCATGTTTCTGTGTGTCTGATGAAGCACCAAGTGGCCGGAGGATGATGAAGATATTCCCACGTTCACGCCGGTGTTTGATGACGGCTGGGAGCCGCCGGCCATTAGAAACCCAGAGCCGACCAACACAAACACCAGCAGCCGAGAACCACCACGACAATCCATGACGCGACAAACGGTACAAACAAACACTGAGCTCTTAATGACACGAGAAGCGTTTTATCCAAATGCTTTAATAGTTTGTTGCTCCTTTTTCTTTGTGCAGAGCAACAAATTACCCCAGGAAGCTCAGGAAAGGTACCGATATACTTCAGTGTTTTAGTATAGGAGCTGTACTTTGAGTGTGTAACGGAGTGTGTTTTACAGCTCAGAAGAGTTGCCGGTGAGCTTCATGCGAGCGGTGTTCGATTTTACGGCGCGTAATGCGCGCGAGCTCTCCATTAGTAAAGGTGAAGAACTACAGGTGAGCGACTGCAGACGCATACATGTGTGACATGGTTCAGCATTTGACCCTGAGATTTTGAGTTTTATCAACTTGACAGCGTTGTCTGTAATAAGTTTACAAAGAAAATGGTCTCTAAAGTTCATTGTGTGTGTTGTAGTTGCTGGACATGTCTAAGCAGTGGTGGAAGGTGAAGAATCAGAAGGGGAAGGTCGGTTACGTCCCCAACAACATGCTTCAGCTTCCGCAGCAGGAGGCGAAACCTGTACGTATCCGTGACGTACATGTCTAGTCCTGTTAATCTGATTTGCACGTGTTCACAATCATAAACTTCACTTCACGACCCGCAGGAAACTCCATCTGCACCTGGACTCACCAAAAAATCCCGCCCGGAGGAAGTCCGAGCCTGGCTGGAGCACAAGGGCTTCAGTAAAATGTAAGGAAAATGTGTTGGCATACTGCACAGTATATACTATGTACTGCATACTATTTAAAAAACAAAAAAACGAGTGTGTGAAACTAGTATGCAAAACCACCATTTTGACCGACAAAGACCGTTTTGAGTTGGTCGCGGATAGCCAAAGAAACAACAACAAAAATTGTAAAATAATGTTTTTCTGATGCGAGACTTTTATTTTGAAAGACGCGCGCGAAAGCGGTTGACAGTTCTGTCAGGTAGTTAAAGAGTGCCTGAGAAAAGCGTTATCCTGATATAGTATCTGGTGTTAGACGAGACGATCTCAGTGTCATTATTCTAACGTTATTTTTGTAACGAAATAAAATGTCTCTTACCTCAGAAAAACGGAAATTCCTGCACTGTCAGACATGACGCTCTTGGCGCGCACTCTTTAATACGCGCGCAAATTTGAAGGCGCGCGCTGTATATTGCTTCACGATAATAAAGAGCAAATGAAATTACAAGCATGCGACGTCGTAAAATTAAGTAAGTAAAGTACTACTTTGAGTAAAATTGAGTTGTGTTGTGTGTTAGCTTCACGTTTACCATGGTATAGTTTCCAGAATATATGTTTATTTGACTGAAGTGGTTCATGTATGTTAAGTAAAAGGATGGCACTTCTGTGCATGTCAACCATTTTTGACAAATTTTCAAATTCCTAACAATTTGGGTCACATAGGGAAAATGTAGGTCCCATGGCCAAACCAGTTGAGAACCACTAGCATGCTAGTTCCTTAATCTGAACTCGGACAACTCATAATGAAATGTTTGTGTTAATAAACTCTTTGTGTGTCAGTACGGTCCGGTGTTTAGGGGGCATCACCGGCTCCATGTTGCTGGGAATGACGCGCGACGAGCTCAAGACCGTTTGTCCGGAGGAGGGCGGACGCGTTTTCTACCAGCTCCAGAACATCAAATCGGCCCTCGCGGTGAGTCACGGACCTTCATAATCGCACACATGATGTCAAACTGAAGTGTGTGACGTCATATTCCCTCTCTCCAGATGGCCAGTGATGTGAGACCATTGATCTGAGGCCGCAAACTTCCTGTCGACACGGATCCTGGAGGACGTCGTACGCTAAATTCATATTTATTCATAGTCGTAGCTGGTTTTGAAGATCAGGAGCGTCTGATTTGTACATTATCACAGTTTTTAAGGTTTGATGCAAAGATGCAGAAGAACCCAGAGGAGATTGAATACACACATGCTTTATTGATTTGAATAAAATACTCTTTTTCTGATCCGTACTGTTGTAGACTAACAATCTCATTCACAAAAAATAAAGATATACATATATATTTTATACTATTACTTGTGATCATTTACTTCCTAGCATGTTGAACCTCATGCGTTGCTCTGCGTCTGCTCGATCAGCATGCTAGTTTCTATAAATCGTGCTGTTTTGATCTCGTGATTTGTGCGTTTTATTTGTGGGAAGATCTCAATACTCTGTGAAGATTAACAGTCGAGTTTAACGTTCAACTAAAAGTAGCGGGATCTGAAAACGTGGAACTAGCGGCGAACCGTCAGGCGTAAGGTGTATCTAGTGTACGAGGAGATCTACGTCCTTAACTACCTTCATATAGATGTGTAAACTTTACAGCGGTTAGCGAGGTTCAGGGCTAGAAAAATACTGCTCGTTTTGGCTCAACGGCGCCTCCCGCAGGACCGGAGGAGATTCGTAACGCTTCTGAACAGTTCGGCCATCGGAGAAAATAAAACCTTCAAATTGATGAAGAAATTTGACAGAATCAGAGATTAAAAGACACGTTCACAGTATGATACGATCACAGCCAAACCTTCGAAATAAAAGCAGCGAAAGTAAAAGGCACGTGAGGGAGCTGTGATGTCATCACGAGGCTCGTGACGGAGGTATAATGAAAAAACGCTCGCGCTCGTCGCATTATATTGATGCATAGCTGAAGAGTCTCTAAACATGCACTGAAATGACGTGGACACTGATGTAGGGAATGATGCTTTGGTCCTGATGTTGCACAGTTCTTTGGCGTGCTGGTTGGACAGGTGAGAATGTGGGCGGGGTCATGGCTCATTTCTACTGTGCTGATTTGACAGGTGATGGGTGGGCGGGGCTGTGGCTCGTCTCTCGCGTGTTGATTGGATGCGGGTGGGGTAATGGCTTCTCTAGCGTGCTGATTGGACAGGTGAGAATGTGGGCGGGGCCGTAGATTGGCCGGGCGTGAAGGACAGCATGTCCTCCTCCTCGATGCGGTCCAGCTCCTGCGTTCGGACGGCCTGCGTGATGAGGTGAAGTTCTTCGCACAGCGTCTCGTGTCGGTACGACACGCGGATGTCGGGGACGTTTGTGCGGCGGATGTCGTTGCTGATCGGACCCTCTTTGTTGTAGTTGGGACCCAGCCAGTAACCCTTAGCCTGAGACACACGGATATAATAGATGAGGACAAATGAAAAGTATGTGATTTAATAAATATTTCACTGACAGAGTAATTCCTTGCTGAAAAATTGATTTTAAACAAACTTATCTATATATAAATATGTGGGTCAATGACGTGACGGGTCTTTTTTTTGTCCAAAGGCCATAATAATAATAATAAAAACATCCTAGATGTTTTTTTTTATTGAATCCAAAAGGTTTTAGTTATATTTTGCGACATATAAATGTATTTTAAAGATTTTGAAGTGTCAAAAGGTCATTTGGTTTAACCGTCCAAAGGTCAATACAGTTCATTTGTGATTATAATATCTTAAAATGTAATAAATGTATATATTTTTTTATTCTTATTGTAGAAGTAGTTGCTTTGTAATGAGAAAAATTCGGAAAAATTAATTTCACTTTTGTGATTCGGAGCAATAATATAAAGGGACCGTTTTGGATCAAGTCATGTTGTCAATACCATGTGACAGGATGTGACATCATTCAGACACCTGCAAAGGACCACACGGTCGTGAAACAAAGTAACTAACTCTCTCTTAACTATATGAAAAATTCATGTATTCTCCTGCTCATACGCAACATCATCCCGAAACATCAGGTCATTTGGTACAACCACTTTAAAACACGGGAAAATGTTGTAATATTTAAAAACTCGTTCTAAATATAAAATGTTTGCTTGTCCTTTTGCTAGCTAGCTAACTTAGCTTGTTAGCATTGCTTGAAAATATCGTCATTTGGTATAACCACGTTAAAACATGGGAAAATGTTGTAATATTTAAAAAAACTCGTTCTAAATATAAAATGTTTGATTGTCCTTTTGCTAGCTAACTTAGCTTGTTAGCATTGCTTGAAAATATCGTCATTTGGTACAACCACTTTAAAACGTGGGAAAATGTTGTAATATTTAAAAACTCGTTCTAAATATAAAATGTTTGATTGTCCTTTTGCTAGCTAGCTAACTTAGCTTGTTAGCATTGCTTGAAAATATCGTCATTTGGTACAACCACTTTAAAACATGGGAAAATGTTGTAATATTTAAAAAAACTCGTTCTAAATATAAAATGTTTGATTGTCCTTTTGCTAGCTAGCTAACTTAGCTTGTTAGCATTGCTTGAAAATATCGTCATTTGGTACAACCACTTTAAAACATGGGAAAATGTTGTAATATTTAAACTCGTTCTAAATTTAAAATGTTTGATTGTCCTTTTGCTAGATAGCTAACTTAGCTTGTTAGCATTGCTTGAAAATATCGTCATTTGGTACAACCACTTTAAAAAACTTGTTCTAAATATAAAATGTTTGATTGTCCTTTTGCTAGATAGCTAACTTAGCTTGTTAGCATTGCTTGAAAATATCGTCATTTGGTACAACCACTTTAAAACATGGGAAAATGTTGTAATATTTACACTCGTTCTAAATATAAAATGTTTGATTGTCCTTTTGCTAGATAGCTAACTTAGCTTGTTAGCATTGCTTGAAAATATCGTCATTTGGTACAACCACTTTAAAACATGGGAAAATGTTGTAATATTTAAACTCGTTCTAAATATAAAATGTTTGATTGTCCTTTTGCTAGCTAGCTAACTTAGCTTGTTAGCATTGCTTGAAAATATCGTCATTAGGTATAATCACTTTAAAACATGAGAATGTTGTAATATTTAAAAAACTCGTTCTAAATATAAAATGTTTGGTTGTCCTTTTGCTAGATAGCTAACTTAGCTTGTTAGCATTGCTTGAAAATATCGTCATTTGGTACAACCACTTTAAAACATGGGAAAATGTTGTAATATTTAAACTCGTTCTAAATATAAAATGTTTGATTGTCCTTTTGCTAGATAGCTAACTTAGCTTGTTAGCATTGCTTGAAAATATCGTCATTTGGTATAACCACTTTAAAACATGGGAAAATGTTGTAATATTTAAACTCGTTCTAAATATAAAATGTTTGATTGTCCTTTTGTTAGCTAGCTAACTTAGCTTGTTAGCATTGCTTGAAAATATCGTCATTTGATATAACCACTTTAAAACATGGGAAAATGTTGTAATATTTAAAAACTTGTTCTAAATAAAAAATGTTTGATTGTCCTTTTGCTAGCTAGCTAACTTAGCTTGTTAGCATTGCTTGAATATCGTCATTTGGTATAACCACTTTAAAACATGGGAAAATGTTGTGATATTTAAAAAACTCGTTCTAAATATAAAATATTTGATTGTCCTTTTGTTTGATAGCTAACTTAGCTTGTTAGCATTGCTTGAAAATATCGTCATTTGGTATAACCACTTTAAAACATGGGAAAATGTTGTAATATTTAAAAAACTTGTTCTAAATATAAAGTGTTTGATTGTCCTTTTGCTTGCTAGCTAGCTAACTTAGCTTGTTAGCATTGCTTGAAAATATCGTCATTTGGTACAACCACTTTAAAACATGGGAAAATGTTGTAATATTTAAAAAACTTGTTCTAAATTTAAAATGTTTGATTGTCCTTTTGCTAGCTAGCTAACTTAGCTTGTTAGCATTGTTTGAAAATATCGTCATTTGGTATAACCACTTTAAAACGTGGGAAAATGTTGTAATATTTAAAAAACTTGTTCTAAATATAAAATGTTTGATTGTCCTTTTGCTAGCTAGCTAACTTAGCTTGTTAGCATTGCTTGAAAATATCATCATTTGGTATAACCACTTTAAAACATGGGAAAATGTTGTAATATTTATAAAAACTTGTTCTAAATATAAAATGTTTGATTGTCCTTTTGTTGTTTTACACTTTTAAAAACCTCAACCTTCGTCAATGACCTATATATATATATATATATATACATGTGTGTGTGCGTGTATATTTGAATGTGTGTGTGATGTTACCCTGTGTGAGAAGCCGCTCATTAACACACTGTTTCTGGCCAGTTCACACATGTCACATGAGCTCAGTTTCCACACCTGAGCGGCGATGCTGTACTCCTCCATCAGAGGCTCCTGAAACACACACACACACACATACTGTAGTACAGCTCATCCCGCGTTTAACCTGAAGCAGGTAATCTGGAGCGCCGCGGCTCACCTTGGTGAAGTGGAACTGCAGAGGGTCGTCGGTGGACAGCGACACCATCAGGCCGCGGGACAGATACTCGGGCAGAGGGTTGCGGTGGTAACTCAGAAACAGACTGTTGTTGCTGAGCGGAGACATCGCGATGCCCACCTGAGCCAGATAGTACAGGTACTGCAGGACCGGAGCCTACACACACACACACACACACAGGGATTTACCTGCTGAATCACTACTACTTCCTGTTTAATGATTCACTCCTGTGCGATCGTTGCGGTTGGGAAACGAGAACCTGTTCAAAATACTGAAAACTAACGATTTCTGAATGAATGATTCTTTTAAAGCGGCTCTTTATAATCAAACACATAATGTAGTCCGATTCATGAACAAATGACTCTTATGAACTGGTCTTTTTAGTGAATCAAGAACATGAAGTCAAACAAGTGTAGGTTAAGGAATCAAAGTAAATTAGTTACAAAGTGTTTGATTCACTAAAAAGAACTGGTTCATGAGAGTCATTCGTTCAGGAATGAAACTACATTAGTCATGCTGTGTGTTTGATTCACACACACACACAAAAGTCATTTGTTTTGGAATTTATTGAACTAGTGTAGTTACGCCGTATGTGTTTCATACACGCACACACACGCAAAAGTTCATGGGAGTTGTTTGTTCAAGAATCGTTCCACACCGAACAAGCTATTTGATTCTGATTCACTAAAAACAACCATCTCATAAGAGTTATTCCTTCATGAATCAGACAACAATACTCATATATGACTCACAGTAAGAGTCATTCGTTCGAGAATTTATTCTTTGATTCAAATTAGCAACACACCGAGCACAATGAATGACTCCTATGAACTGAATCTTTGTGGTGAATCAAAGCCATATAGTGCAAGTCCGAATGAATGAGGAGAGAAATATAATAATACTGTAACTGACTTCCCAAACAAATAACAGTAATGAATCTATAATAGTTGTGCTACGTGTTTTTCCACTCACAAAGAGAACTGGTTCATAAGAGTCATTCATTCAGGCATCAGACTAGTACCAGTGTAGTCTGATTCCTGAATGAATGACTCTTATGAACAAGTTCTTTTTAGTAAATCAAATCCACATAACACGGCCAGTGGAGTCCGATTCTTAGAAGATGATTCTTTTAGTGAATCAAACACACACAGCACAATCAGTGTAGTCTAACTGATTCCTGAACAAATGACTCCTTTGACTCCCACTCTGATCACCCACGCACCTTCCTGAGCAGCAGTCCGTGTGAGATGTTTTCCGACAGAATGAATCCAGACACCAGGTGATGAATAGGCCCCGCCTCCCCGCAGTGAGGTCGCAGCACGAAGGTGTTGAAGCCCTGCCTCCTGCTCACACACACACACACACACACACACACTGATTCAGTGATTCATGAGGTGATTCATATTGTCGTGCGGCGGCGTGTTTCAGTACCTGCGCAGGTGGTTGAGGACGGTCATGTTGGCGTACATGTAGTACAGATAGTACGAGTACGGCGGGTTGTCGTCGTCACACCAGAGCGCCGGAGACGGACTGTCCAGATTAAAGATGTGATGCTCCGGTTTGGACTCGTCGTCCACGCTGTCGAATCCCACCACCTGAACAACACGCATTAAACGTTTTGTAGTTTGTCACGTACTCGTAAAAACTGACTGAATAAACCTTCAGAAGATTAAAAAAGTTCAGTTTTTCCCCTTCCGGTAAAACAAAACAAATGTCCTGATGACATCATCCTGCACTGCAATGATTTTGGTCCAGTCACATGCTCTCGAGAGTGACGCTGACTAGCATTAGCATATGCATATGTTCATGGCTGTGATGTAAACCAACATCTTGGCTATTTAATGAGTCTCAACTTCCTGTTTGAACAGGAAACGCACTCATTTACGATTCCCGTTCACGCGGATCCGTGAAAACGACTAAAACTCTGTATTCTGCTGCCTGACCACTAGATGGCGATGTATATAGACTGAACACATAATACAAGTCACCATTTTTACAATGCGTATTTTTGTGGTTTACACAAAGACGATAACTATATTGCTTTCCAGTTTTCAAAACTTTGCGATTTTGTGCCTCGAAACGCCGTCGTCGTGTAAACGAACAGCCAAAACAAATGAAAAGTTTTCTGTTTTTAGTTGAACGTGGTGTCCTGCAAACGTCCTCTAACATAAACAGACTCTGGAATGTCTTCGACTATGTGATTGAATGAGACCGCACGAAAAGATTCATATTAGTGAATCAATTTGTGCAGATTCAATAAACGATTCACTGATTCATTTCCCAACTTCCTACCTTTTATTCTTATATTTTTGATTAAGTTTTATGATTTCTGCGTTATGATTCCAACATGCCAGTGATTCACAAATCATTTAAAATAATGTGCAAATGATTCATAATTAAAAGAAGAAATGTGTACTTTTGCAGTTTTTGACTCATTCGATGCGACTCACGTGTTGCAGGAAGAGGTGCAGCTGCGGGTGGCTGCTGGGATTGATGGTCACCTCGAACAGAGGCAGGAAGATGTTCTCCAGCATCTGCTGGAAGTTGCTCAGCTGCTTCTTGGTGCGGTAAACGTCACTGCGGACAAACACACGGCACATCACACTCATGGAGAGACCCCGTAAACCATGAAAACTCCGTGTGTGTGTCCTTACAACAGCCGAGGGATCTGGATCAGCCAGCGGACGTTATCGGAGTAGACGGAGTGAGAAACGGCCCACTGCGCCAGATTGTCCCACTCGTCCATGGAGCGTCCGTAGATGGACAGACGCAGCTCGGCGTTCTGATACTTACTCTCCTCTAGGTCTGACATCACTTCCTGCACACACAGGAAGCCACACGGCAGCGAGATAAACACGGTCAGGTTTTAGTGAAGAATTATTAGTCTGAACCGGTGCTGACAAAGATACCGCAGGAAGTTATGAGAGGAAATTAAATACGCATTTAATGTTGCAAAATTTATTTCATAAATAAAACAATTTTCCCCTTTCCTTAAAAATGCATTTGAAATGGAAAATAGTTTACATTTATTTACATATATAATATAATAAATGATATAACTATAAATAGATTTATTTCTATACAAATAATTATATTAATGTACAGTATTAGAATATAGAATTTTTTTTTACTTGGTTTTATAAGATTAATATTTTCATCTATTTATTTTTTTATAATAGTATATTTATAGTTTCTAATATATTTTTATATTGTATAATTATAGTATTTACATTTATTTTTTTATACAGTAAAACTATTTTAATTCTCATAATTACTTCTACATTAGTCATTTAATTTTTATGAATTATCTTATGTTCTAATATTCTATATTTTAATATTCTAACAATGTGCGTTATTTTATTTATTATTATAAACATAATCTTCTAAGATAAATGTGTTTCTATAATATCTAACATTTTTGATAAAAATGCAATTTAAATATATTTTATTTAAAAATGTTAATTCTATTTTAATTTCATTTTTATTAATTATCTTACATTCAATATTCTATGTTTTAACATTCTAATATTGTGCATCAATATATTTCATTATATCATAATTCAAAATGGTTTAAATAAATATTTATAACATGATATAATTATAAATATATTTAATTATATATAAATATAAATTTAAATTTTAGTTATTGATATAGAAATAATTTTAAAAATATGTATATATTTATTAACCATATTAAAAATGTATACGTATTTTTATAAAAAAAATAGATATTAAATCTTAGAAGTTTATATTTATAATAATTAAATAATGCATGTTATAAGAATATTCAGATTATTACAATTTAACATGACTAATAAAATGATATTACTAATATAAATGTAAAATTTTACTGTATTATAAATTAAAGTATATATTTTAAAAAGGTCTTGATTATCATTTGTCTCCGGTGTCGCTTCTGTACCTTGACGATGTGGCCGAAGTATTTCCCGTGGATGTGGTTGTCCGTCTTGATGAAGATCTCTCTGAGGATGGATTCTCCGATGGGATTGTACTTGGAGTTGAATTTGTCGAAGCGATGGAACGTGTTCCTGTCCTGCGGAGGAAAGCGTGTAGCGTTACGTCACACAGCGACGGTTCGACGCGGCGAATGGTGTCGATGTCTTACCGCGTGCATGTCCAGCGTGTCGACGCTGAGGTCGAAGGCCGTCAGGTTCATGTTCTCGAACACCTCCATCAGCGTCTGGCCGCGGCCGCCCTCCATGCGCACGATCTCGTCCGGGTACTTCTTCATCGCGCGCTTGATGAACCGCAGCAGATGCTTCTGATTCATGCAGGACGAGGCGTGGATGTGTGTGTCCACCTGACAGACGAGAGCCAGAATTCAGAATTTAAGTTGTGATTTGAAGTGAACTGACTTAAATAATAGAAAAACCAAGAGACACATTGAGAATGTATTTATTTAAATATCTCATATTTATTAATATGTCTGTATATATATATATATATATATATATATATATATATATATATATATATATATATATATATATATATATATATATATATATATATATATATACATACATATTTTTCTTATAAGTTTTCCTAAAAATAATATTTATATTCTGTAATATATTTTCTATAATAATAAATGTATAATTGTATTATAGTATTTAAAATTATTTCTATATTAGTAATTATATTTTTATTAATTTTATAATTTTTGTCTCACATTCTAATATGCTGTATGTTTTAATCATGCATTATTTTATTTATTATTATTATAAATATAATTTTCTAAGATAAATATCTAATTTTTTTAACAAAATATAATTTAAATATATTTTATTTTTTGAAAATTATTTCTATATTACTAATTACATTTTTATCAATAATTATCTTACATTCAGTATTCTATATATTTTAATATTCTCATATTGTACATTAATATAGTTATTTCTTTCATAAAATATTATATATTATACGAAACATGTAACATTATTAAACCTAATATTTACATAATATTATACATAAATATTACTGAATATAAAATATTTTAATATCAACATTTTGAAAGGAATATATTTAAATAAATATTTAAAAAATAATATATTAGTTATTTATATATTATTACCTTCAAAATGTAGATTTATTAATAATTATCTTACATTCAATATATTTTAATATTCTGATATTGTACATCAATATATAGAATTAAAATATAATTATACACTTTAGTATATTTGTTATATTTATTCTAAATATTTATTAATTTTTTATTTTGATTATTACTATATTACATTACATTATATTATTTATTTGTATTTTATTCAAGCTTGTATGTTAAAATCTTTCAATATTCTACATTAATACTGTATTTTCATAGGCTTATTTATGTGTATATTGATTATTTTTGATGATTGAAGATGCAGATTCTGTAATCGATTTATTGATTATCTGTATCTCAGTTGATTTGATGGTTTATTTATTGATATTTCAGGACGGTAGTTCTGTGTCGTGATTGGCTCTTCAGCTCCGTCAGGATGTTTCGTTGAATGAGTCGCCTGACCTTTCGTATGTTGTAGAAATCTCGGTGCGGCACTTGCTTCTGCGCGGCGAGCTCCTTCATCTCGTTCAGCAGAACGTGCATCTGAAACTTGGAGCTCAGATACTGCAGCCGCCGGTAACAGAACGACTTCCTGTGGAAACAGCGACGCTTTAGACACACGCACGTACGGCGAGCCCAGTGCACGCTGGGTAATCGGTCACTCACACGGGGCCGTTAATGATGAGCGCCATCATGACGTTCATATCGGCGATGTATTCCTTCAGATCTGGATACGGCAGGTCCAGCTCTGAGCTCCTGCACAAACACACATTCAACACTTTGACTTTTGCTTCTTTTAAGATACTTTTATATAATCCAGACGAACCCAAAACTTAAAATACACTCGTGTGTCATCATTTAAAGATTATTATTATGCATTATTTCTTCAGTAATTTCTAATATTAGTCAGATTTAATGTAGAATTTTCAATGTTATTGATTATTTTTATCGTAAAATCGCAGAATCTTCACATGTTGATAATTAATTGCGTTGTTTTTTCACTTGATTTTCTAGATTTATTACTTAAATACCAATTAAGAAGTCAATTCAAGTTCTTTTTAATTCTACTCAGTGTTTTAGCATCACTAATACGGTATTATATTTATTAATATTTTGAATTTGTTTAATATATTTTAGTTTTAGTTCTAGTAATTTTAGTTCTTCAACTTTAACTGAATGAAAATTAGAAATGTTGCCAAATAAATTAAGTTTCATTTAAAAAATATATATATTTCAGTTAACGTTTATTTTATTTCGAGTAATGAAAATGTTTTAAGGTTTCAGTTTTAGTTGACTATAATAAGTCAAGATCAGATTCTATGAGTTTATATATATATATATATATATATATATATATATTCCATTAATGTAATGTTTTTAATAGTTTAAGTTAACGTTAATAACACAAATTCTACTTTGTAAAATTAAAATTTGAATAGAAATTCTGCATCCTGACTGCATTGTGTGCAATGATGAACCTTGTATTTAATCTTTTAATTCTTTTATTATTATTTACTTTTAAAGTATTAGATTAGTGCTGGCAGTCGATTAAAACATTTGAATAAATACTTAATCGCACCTAACATTAAGATATGTAACACATTTGTATCATTATTTCACATTGAATGTTCAAATTAATGCAACATAAAGTTGTTTTAAATATTTGTTTAATGTAAAAGTGTTATGAATGAAGGCCAGTGTCACTGAAGCTCATAATTCTACTGATGTTTCTATTGAATGGATTTTTTCCCGATTTCTGAGGACGAAACAAGTCATTATTTAATAATGTTTTGTTGTTGTTTACTAGAGTATTGAGTTTCTCTTTCAGTTAATATGCTGCACACATGAGTCTTCATGATCCAGTTTTCCTTTCGAGGACGTCCCCAAAATGGGGTTCAGCTAAATTTAGCTCATTCAGAGGACGTTTTCACTCACTTGTCCATGGGGTTTTGTGTGGTGTAGACGTGAAAGACTCCGTCCACCATGGCGCAGCTGTATCCGGAGTCGGGCGGCAGGTTCTTCATGTGCTGCACGTCATACGGGTGTGTTTCTGACACTGGCATGTGGACGCGCATGTCTGAGAGACACAGACAGACGTCAGCGCTGAGTTGGGTTGTGTTGTGTTCGTACGTGTGTGTGTGTCACACACCTGAGTCGATGGGACTCCCGCGGAGATCCTCGTAGACGCTGACGTCCAGCGGCCTCTGGTTGAGCTCCTGCAGGGATCGTGCCGTGGTCTTACAGAAGGTCTGCAGCGACAGAGCGATGTACTTCTCTCTGATGAACAGGGCCTTCACCACACACTTCGCTGCGTCCACCAGATCGGTGAACGGCACCTGAACACAGCCACGGAAATCATCACTCAGTCATCACGAATCCAGTAAAAAAACATCCAAACATCCTTAAAACAGGATGGGGAACTTAGAAAAGAACTTAAAGGATTGAATATCTTGAGATAATAGAATTGAACATCTTGAGATAATAGAATTGAATATCTTGAGACAATAGAATTTAACCTTAGAGAAAACTTAGAGAATTGAATATCTTGAGATAATAGAATTGAACATCTTGAGATAATAGAATTTAACCTTAGAGAAAACTTAGAGAATTGAATATCTTGAGATAATAGAATTGAACATCTTGAGATAATAGAATTGAATATCTTGAGACAATAGAATTTAACCTTAGAGAAAACTTAGAGAATTGAATATCTTGAGATAATAGAATTGAACATCTTGAGATAATAGAATTGAATATCTTGAGATAATAGAATTGAATATCTTGAGATAATAGAATTTAACCTTAAAGAAAACTTAGAGAATTGAACATCTTGAGATAATAGAATTGAACATCTTGAGATAATAGAATTGAATATCTTGAGATAATAGAATTGAACATCTTGAGATAATAGAATTGAATATCTTGAGATAATAGAATTTAAACTTAGAGAAAACTTAGAGAATTGAATATCTTGAGATAATAGAATTGAACATCTTGAGATAATAGAATTGAACATCTTGAGATAATAGAATTGAATATCTTGAGATAATAGAATTTAACCTTAGAGAAAACTTAAAGAATTGAATATCTTGAGACAATAGAATTTAACCTTAGAGAAAACTTAGAGAATTGAACATCTTGAGATAATAGAATTGAACATCTTGAGATAATAGAATTGAACATCTTGAGATAATAGAATTGAACATCTTGAGATAATAGAATTTAAACTTAGAGAAAACTTAAAGGATTGAATATCTTGAGATAATAGAATTGAACATCTTGAGATAATAGAATTGAACATCTTGAGATAATAGAATTGAATATCTTGAGATAATAGAATTTAACCTTAGAGAAAACTTAGAGAATTGAACATCTTGAGATAATAGAATTGAACATCTTGAGATAATAGAATTGAATATCTTGAGATAATAGAATTTAACCTTAGAGAAAACTTAGAGAATTGAATATCTTGAGATAATAGAATTGAATATCTTGAGATAATAGAATTTAACCTTAGAGAAAACTTAGAGAATTGAATATCTTGAGATAATAGAATTGAACATCTTGAGATAATACAATTGAATATCTTGAGACAATAGAATTTAACCTTAGAGAAAACTTAGAGAATTGAATATCTTGAGATAATAGAATTTAACCTTAGAGAACACTCCGAGAATCTAATATCTTGGCATAATAGAATTTTATATCTTGAAATAATTCATTTTAGAACAAACCTTGGAGAAAACTTAGAGAATACAAACAAAAACAATTTCCAGTATAAAAATCACACTAATAAATAAACACAAAAATCGACTAGATTTGTTTTACACTTTATTAGTAATTTCTATATTAGCTAAATTTAATATTGCATGTTCAATTTACTTTTAATTGTTATGATCAGTGTTTTAGTGTTATTTATACACTATTACAAATATTTATTAATAATTTAAATTAAATAATGAAAATTATTACAGTTGTTAATTTACACTGTAACTTGTTAAACATTACCCAAGATTCAGAGCTGTAAAACTATCATGTCTTATGTCTCATTTTTTCTCATGCAAACTAACTGAAGCTCTTTGTACAGCGTGTTTCTCTCGTTCTCACCCCACACTTCTCCTCTCCCGAGATGGACACGCGCTGAAACTCTTTCTCAACGAGCATCTCGCGCTCCATGTGATGCTGGTTGACCGTGTCCTCAAGACTGTCCTTCAGACACCTGCAGACGGACACATGCCATGAGAGACAGACGGACGGATAGAGACACAAACAGACGGACGGACGGACGGCAGAGACTCACTCCAGGTCGGCCGCGCTGTCTATTTTCATGAAGTCTTGTTTGGCTCGCAGCAGAATCTCAGGCTCAAGCCTTGAAGGACGTGAGGCAAAGCAGCAGATTTGAGTGAGTAACACACACACACACACACACACACACACACGAGAAAAGAGCATAAATCACTCTGATTGATTTCTGTAAAGCACTTTCACTTAAAATGCAGCAGAGGGAATCTGAAACTCTCCATCCGACCAGAAAGAGTGTGAGTTGAAGCATCTGTAAGCGACACTGACCCAAACACACCCACACAAACCGATGAAACGCAGCCAAACCGTGTGATTATGAACGTCTGCGCTGTTTGTCGGGGTGTTTTGGGACAGTGTTTTCGTAGCAAAGAATTCACACAGATCACAAACAAAACGCCTAAGCAGGTGCAACGCGATTAGAAACGCTTCTGTGAGCAACATTCAGTAAAACAACATTCAGAAACATTAACGGTTCTCAAAATGTTATTTTGTGTGAATAAAAGAGTTTTTCCCACACCGCTAAAGGATCTACAACCGCGCTCGACTGATTCACACATGAACGACTCTTTTGAACCGGTTCTTTTTAGGGAATCATGAACGTTCAGTTTGAATCAGTCTAATAAATACTAAAAATAATAAAAATATTATTAATAAATGTTTTTATTTATTAATATAGTATTATTGTTCTAATTTTATATTTTTGTCCAATATAATATTTTATTTTATTATTGTATGTAATTAGTTGTGCTTTTGTAACTTAAGGCAGAATTTTAACTTGGGTCTGTTATTCTGTGTAGAAAAATAGAGAGAGAGAGAGAAAAATGATAATATGATTAAATACTAGTATTCGTAATATTAAATTATGAGCAATTATTAAAATTTAGTCAAATTATTCAATATGAGTAATATTTGTTAATATTAATAATTATTCATTTATTACTATTTTTATAATTATTATTAATAATAATATTAATTAATAATAAATAAAAATAATAAAAATATTATAAATAATATTTATTGTTATTCATATATATTATTAAAAATAAAAAATAAAAATAACAAAATATTACTTTAACTTCTCAGTGTTTTCCTTGTTATACAGTTATGACCAATTATTAATGTATTAATACTGTCGATAAATCACAGTGAGATCTCACTGGAACACTGCATTAAACATCAAATATATTTTCATTAGCTGATACTCATTTTCAGTGCATATGGAATAATTAGTTAATCGAGGAAAACTTGTCTGTGTGTGTTTTACTTGACATCCTGACTGATCTGTCGCTCCAGACGGTGGCGTTTCTCCTCCAGCTGTTCGATGGGACTCTCTTCAGGAAACTCGTATGGAGCGCAGCGCATGTCGCTGTCCGTCATACTCCTCGCCAACAACTCCTACAACACAAACACGTTACTAAAAACGTTACACGCACACACATTACACACATACTTTACACAACACACACGTTACACAAACACGTTACAGACACGCGTGTTACATAAACATGTTACAGACGCACGCGTTACAAACACACATTATACGTACAAAAATTACAAACACTCATATTACACACAAATTACACACACGTTACACAGACACACACTTTACACACACTTATATTACACATGCATGTTAGACGCACACACACACGTTACACACTCATATTACACATGCTACACAAACACGTTACAGACATGTTACACACAAACCCACATTACACACACACACACACAAATTAAACACACACGTTACACAAACACGTTACACACACTCATTACACACGCAAATTAAACCCACGTTACACAAAAAAATTACAGACACACGTGTTACATAAACATGTTACAGACACACACTACACACAAAAATCACACACTCATATTATACACAAATCACACACACGTTACACAGACACACACATTACACAAACTTATATTACACATGCATGTTAGACACACACCCGTTACACACTCATATTTCACACGTTACACACACATGCTACACAAACACGTTACAGACATGTTACACACAAACCCACATTACACACACACACAAATTAAACACACAAGTTACACAAACACGTTACACACACTCATTACATGCACAAATTAAACCCACGTTACACATAAACGTTACAGACACACGTGTTACATAAACATGTTACAGACACACATTACACACAAAAATCACACACATTACACAAACTTATATTACACATGCACGTTAGACACAAACACATTACACACTCATATTACACACACGTTACACACGCATGCAACACAAACACGTTACAGACATGTTACACGCAAACCCACATTACACACACACAAATTAAACACACACGTTACACAAACACGTTACACACACTCATTACACACACAAATTAAATCCACGTTACACAAAAACATTACAGACACGCGTGGTACATAAACATGTTACAGACACACATTACACACAAAAATCACACACTCATATTACACACACACTTATAACACACATTACCTACACACACGTTACACAGGTACGCACGTTCCACACACTTATATTACACACACACGGTACACACTCATATTACTTGTGTTACACACATTTTATACACAGTCATGTTACACATTTTACAGACACACACGTTACACACACTCATATTACACAAATACACACATCACACACACACCCTTTACACAAACTCATATTACACACACACACACACACACACACACACTACACGTTACACACGTTCAAACGTTACACTCACATGCTTTACACACACACACAGGTTACACACCTCAGCGATCTCCTTGTATTTGCCGTCCATGGATGTGCGCAGGTCGATGGGCAGGTGTTTGTGGGTGACCGGAGTGCCGGGCAGAGAGCGCTGGGACATCAGAGGCCTCTGCTCAGCAGAACCACACAGATCTGCAGAGACGACACAGCAAACTCATCTAGTTATTATAACACTGATAATAATTGAGCCGTCTAAGTTCATCACCAGAACTGCAGCTCACAGTCATGTGATCCCTTGAGCTTCACCTACTGAATACACATTGACATCACATCTACAGACTGGAAGATCACAGTCTTTTCATGCCAGACAGGAAGAAAGCACATAGCAACCAGCCACAACTCCCTAGCAACTGCATAGCAACCAGCAACAACTCCCTAGCAACTGCATAGCAACCAGCCACAACTCCCTAGCAACTGCCCTAGTAACCACTTAGCAACATCATAGCAATCACTTAGAACACCCTAGCAACTGCAGATCAAACATCCACAACACCCTAGCAACTGCCCTAGTAACCACTTAGCAACATCCTAGCAATCACTTAGAACTCCCTAGCAACTGCATATCAACCATCCACAACACCCTAGCAACTGCCCTAGTAACCACTTAGCAACATCCTAGCAATCACTTAGAACACCCTAGCAACTGCATATCAACCATCCACAACACCCTAGCAACTGCATAGCAACTAGCCACAATTCTCTAGCAACTGCATAGCAACCAGCCACAACACTATAGCAATTGCCCTAGTAACCACTCAGCAACATGCTGGCAATCACTTAGAACACCCTAGCAACCAGCCACAACACCTTAGCAATTGCCCTAGTAACCACTTAGCAACATGCTAGCAATCACTTAAAACACCCTAGCAACCAGCCACAACACCTTAGCAATTGCCCTAGTAACCACTTGGCAACATGCTAGTAATCACTTAGAACACCCTAGCAACCAGCCACAACACCTTAGCAATTGCCCTAGTAACCACTTAGCAAGATGCTAGCAGTTACTTAGAACACCCTAGCAACTGCATATCAACCATTCACAACACCCCCTAGCAACTGCATAGCAACCAGCCACAATACCCTAGCAACTGCCCTAGTAACCACTTAACAACATTCTAACAATCACCTAAAACACCCTAGCAACTGCATAGCAACCAGCCACAACACTATAGCAACTGCCCTAGTAACCACTCAGCAACATGCTAGCAATCACTTAGAACACCCTAGCAACCAGCCACAACACCTTAGCAATTGCCCTAGTAACCACTTAGCAACATGCTGGCAATTACTTTGAACACCCTAGCAACTGCATATCAACCGGCCACAATACCCTAGCAACTGCCCTAGTAACCACTTAACAACATTCTAACAATCACCTAAAACACCCTAGCAACTGCATAGCAACCAGCCACAACACTATAGCAACTGCCCTAGTAACCACTCAGCAACATTCTAACAATCACCTAAAACACCCTAGCAACTGCATAGCAACTAGCTACAATTCTCTGGCAACTGCATAGCAACCAGCCACAACACCCTAGCAACTGCCCTAGTAACCACTTAGCAAGATGCTAGCAGTTACTTAGAACACCCTAGCAACTGCATATCAACCATTCACAACACCCCATAGCAACTGCATAGCAACCAGCCACAACACCCTAGCAACTGCCCTAGTAACCACTTAGCAACATTCTAACAATCACCTAAAACACCCTAGCAACTGCATAGCAACTAGCTACAATACTCTGGCAACTGCATAGCAACCAGCCACAACACCCTAGTAACCACTTAGCAACATCCTAGAAATCACTTAGAACACCCAAGCAACTGCATATCAACCAGCCACAACACCCTAGCAACTGCATAGCAACCAGCCACAATACCCTAGCAATTGCCCTTGTAACCACTTAGCAACATCCTAGCAATCACTTAGAACACCCTAGCAACCATATAGCAACCAATTACTCCTGTACATGAAGAAGCTTGTTTTTGTCAGAAAGGTCAGTAAACATCACATCTGACGCAAGAGTCTGCAGACGACACGCGTCCATCAGTGTCACAAACACACGCCGCACACACTCAGTGTAGTGCACTAGAGTCAGCACAGGTGACACACTCTTCCCGAACTCACACACATTCAGATTCACACTGGAGTCAGGTGAGACGAACACGAACTTTCCTGTCCGGACGCTGAAGAGTTCGGCTCGCGCCATGTGACGCTACCGTAATCATGTGACACGTGTTCCGTGACATTCCACTGAAACATCTCAGTCCAGTGAAAATAAATACGTCTCACACACACACACACACACACACAGAGTGAGTGTTTCCCATAACCACACGCAGAGGTTCCGGGACGCAATACCTGATCTCCGTTGGGATGCTCAGGATAAAAACCACTTCCTGTCCAACTGTATGTGCGTATCTCTCTGCTCCTACAGTCTCGCTGCAGCTGATTCTCTCAGTGTGTGTCGGGACGTTCGGCTCGTACCACGTTGCAGATGGAGGCGGGGGGGTCAGTGGTGGGACGCACCACTGTGTTTAAACACGACCCACCCCTGCGTTTACAGAGGAATCCTGGGAAACCCAGCATGAACAGACCTCTGTGTGTGTCTGCGCCTGCAACGCAACACCAGCACACTGTGCAGTATATACTCTAGTGTGTACTACGTGAAATAATGAGCGTTTCAAAAGTAGTGTAGTCAGATCTACGGAAGCCCATTACAGTCACACAGCTTTATTAAATCGCAATTATGACATACTAAATAATTACGAGATAAAAAGTACATACTAAGTCATATTTACGAGATGAAAAGCCAAAATTATGAAAAACTCATAATTGAGATGAAAAATTGAAATTTAATTAGTTATAAAATTTAAGTCAAAATTCTGAAATACTAAATAATACTATAATTATGAGATTAAAAAGTAAAAATTGACGAGTCAAAATGACAAAACGTTGAAATTATGACATAATTGATATGCGAAGTCAAAAATATGATATGAAAAATTCAAAATTGAACATAACTGATAAAATTGATAAAATTATGGCATATTAAGTCATAATAATGAGATACAAAGTCAAAACTGACAGTTTTGTTTTAAAAAATTATGCAATTATTGACCTTTTATGTCATAATTATAAAAAAGTTGAAAATTATGACATACAATGTCAATTAAAATTATTACTCAAAATCGACAAAAATACAATGATTCACAAAATAGACTTTCTATGCGATAATTATGACTTTGTGATAACAAAAGTTGAAATGATGGCATACTACATCATAATTATGAGATTAAAAAGTAAAAACTGACGAGTCAAAATGACAAAAAGTTGAAATTATGACATAATTGATAAGCTAAATCAAAATTATGATATGAAAAGTTCGAAATTGACTTAAAAACAACTGACAAAATTGACAAACATTATGGCATATTAAGTCATAATAATGAGATTAAAAAGTCAAAACTGACAGTTTTGTTTTAAAAAATTATGCAATTATTGACCTTTTATGTCATAATTATAAAAAAGTTGAAAATTATGACATAAAATATCAATTAAAATTATAACTCAAAATAGACAAAAATTCACAAAATAGACTTTCTATGTGATAATTATAACTTTATCTCATAATTTTCACTTGTTAATATCATAATTATAATTCACAAAAGCATGATTTTTTTCTTATCTGGCAGAAATGGGCTTCCATACACAACACCTCATTACCATACATGTTAATTTAGTCATTATAAGGGTACGAGAAAAATCGCAGCGCTCTGTAATGAATCCGCCACTAGATGTCGCCCTCCCATTTCACGGACTCTCTCCACCACACTACATTTCCCATAAGCCCCTTGCCTTCATGTTGATTACTGCCCAGCTGTAGCCTATCTAGTTCACTATTTAAGTTTACTCTGTAGCCGCTGTTATTTGCGAAGTCTTGTTAATCCTAGCGTCACATTTCCGAGCGTTATATCCCGGTCTTGTTTGCCTGTTTCTCTGTTTTTGATGTTTATCTGCCCGTCTTTTGAGCTATCGCCTGGAAACTCACTACGAGTCTGCCTGTTCCCTGCCACTACTGTTTGCTGTTTGATTGACCTTTGCCTCTTTTACCACGATTTGTCATTAAAGCACTTGGATCTCATCCCGTTGACTCGCCATTACACGCCCAATATGGCGGCTGTAGCCCCGCCTCTCATTCGAACGAACCAATCGTAAGCCAGAACATAAATTCTGAAAAATACCGTTTTATTTGTGTGATTTTACGCAGAATTTACTCCTGATCTGAATTTCAATTAAACGCAACGTTTTTTTTCTATAAATTTATTTGCTAAAGTAACTAGTGAATAAATGTTTACATTTCTAGAAAGAAACGTCATCTTGACGCAAATAAAAATGTATCCCTTTCTGAAAACTGTTCATAACTTTGCTGTTTTTAACCCAATATTTTTGTCTGTGTTCAAATGGACGGAGCCGCACTTGATGACCAATAGCGGCTCGGGGGCGTTTCCAAGATGGCCGCCGAGCGGACGAACTTGCCGTACAAGGATTTAATTCGGTAGGTATCATCTACAAATTGAAATATATGGTTCTTTTGCATCTTTGCGTGAATTAAGTGAAACATTTTTCTTTTAATTTCTGAAACAACCAATCACAAACCGTTTCAGATAAGCCCCGCCCCTGAATGACGCAATGAAACCTTTATATTTCAGTCAGACAGTTTGCTGTGTCACTGGAGGGTTATGGACCACAAACTTAAACACACACACACACACAGAGAGAATGGACTAGTGTTATTGTCTATAACAGAGTGTCTAGACTGAGGTTTATAGACTCACTCATGGGTTCATATTTAGAAGCTGTGACGTGTCTCAGAGTCTTAAAGGCATCAAAAGCGCAGCAGACACAGTTGCGAGCGTCACGGGTTGATCTCTGTGATTAACTGTCCTATAAACTCTATAACCCTCCAGCCAAAATGACTGACACACACGACACACCGTCCAGCAGATGGCGCTCTAAACAGAGTAACAGACACTGGTTTGTTTGTTATTGTATATAGTTTCCTCACTTTTCACTGACCTGCTGAGTTTTGAGTATTATAACTTTTTATATTTATAGTATTTAACCATATTAGTATTTAGAACAGATTATGACTTTGATTTTAAATTTTCATCGAAATTCTGACTTTTAAAAGTCAAAATTCTAACCACACGAAATTGACACACTAAATCCTAATTATGATGATTAAAAAGTTGAAAATTTGACATACTATATCATAACTGAGATTAAAAAGTCGAAATTATGAGATAAAAAGTTGAAGTTGACATACTAAATTCTAATTGAGGTTAAAAAATTGATAGTTGAAATGATGACAAATCGAAATAACACATATGTAATAAATAAGTGATATTTATTAAGCAAAAAGTTGAAATTCTGACATTTATGAGATAAATCGAAATTATGACTTAAAAGAGATTAAAAAAATCGAAATGATTAAACACTAAAATTAACATACTGAGTCAATTTTTACTTTTTTATTTGTCGTAATTATGACAAAACATTGAGATTTTGACATAAAAAGTCAAAATTGACAAACTAAATCATAATTATGAGATAAATTTGGAATCATCACATACTAATTCTTATTATTTTGACTTAAAAAGTTATAATTATGAGATAAAAAGTCGAAGTTGACATACTAAATTCTAATTGAGGTTAAAAAATTGCCAGTTGAAATGATGACAAATCGAAATAACACATATGTAATAAATAAGTGATATTTATTAAGCAAAAAGTTGAAATTCTGACATTTATGAGATAAATCGAAATTGACTTAAAGTTTAATTATGAGATTAAAAAATCGAAATTATTAAACACTAAAATTAACATACTGAGTCAAAATTATGACAAAACATTGAGATTTTGACATAAGTCAAAATTGACAAACTAAATCATAATTATGAGATAAATTTGGAATCATCACATACTAAGTCTTACTATTTTGAGATTAAAAAGTCAATTCTGACATTAAAACACGCAAATTATGAAATAATTAAACTGTCTAATTTTGATATTTAAAGTCATAATTATGTCAAAATACAATAAAATAATAAAATATATTATGCATTATAATTATCTTATTATTATATTGTGTTGAAATATTGCTATATTATTTATACTCTTATTGTATTTATTATTATTATTATTATTATTTTTATTACATTAATTTTGCTAATCGCAGTATTAGTAGTGTTTATGCTGTTATATTTATATAAAGTTGTTTTGTGATCTGAATGGCTGCAAAGGTATTTTCATCTTTGACTCAAACTGTTAAGCTTAAAATATTATGTTCCATTTGTATTGATTAGTTTAGACACGTTTTTACGTCGTTTACAGTGACTCATCTGTCGTTTAGTGTGTTTCAGATGAACCATGAGGTTGTGGGTTCAAACCCACTGCAGCATCCCGACCCGTCCGCGTCACATGTGTCCGTTCACACGTGTGTTTCTGAGGAAGGACGCACGCGCTCTTGTGTAATTCATGAGCCCTCGCATCACACGCCTGGACGCACACTTTCCCAGAATCCCACGTTCCCGTGCTCCGCATTTATCATTAATATATTGATGCGTTTGGGCCAAAACAAACAAAACTGCACCGAAAACGGGCGAAAGTTTCTGTTCCCAGATCAGTTTCATGCTGACCGTCACTAACTCGTGATTGGAAACCGTTTGACCAGTGAAATGAGAATGAGAATTAATACAAAAATAAAATGATTTAAATTAAACATTCAATATTTATTTTCGCATTAATTCCGGGTTCGGTTTGCCTGAAAACAAAAAGAAAACAAACTCTCAAACCGGCCTGAACTGCTCTGAAGATCCCGTCCCGTATCGCACCCCACCCCGTCTATCTCTCTGCCCGTCTGTCTCTCTGCTGCAGTGAGACTCACCCGGGCTGGTCCGGCTGTGTAAACTGCCTCTCTTGACCGGTTTGCTTTTGCTTTTGCTCTGCGCCGGAGCCGCGCTGGAGTCCGACATGCTGCCGACTGTCTGTCTGCGCACCGGACGGATGGAGAGAGAGACGGGCACGAGTGCAGGGACGCTCTCTTATCAGAGCAGGAAGATAGGGACAGGGGGCGGGGCTTGGGGATCTCTTAGCGCAGTAGTGGAGGCGGGGCCACTCCCTTCCTACATCAGCAGAGGGGAGGGGCTTAGGATTCCCCTACAACACGCTCGGCCTCACTCTGATCTGTTGCTGCGGCAACCATGCAGCAAGAATTGCGTCACTGAGTGAGAGAGTGTGTGTGTGCTATTCCTGCAGTAAGTATTCTAAAATAAGTGCAGTATACAACAGAGCACACTGTGTGCGACTGTGTTTCCATGTTTTTACAAGTTTTTCGTACTTTTAATATACTATTATTTTTTAAATAGTATGCATTATGTTTAGCACATACTCATTCGATCAAACTGAGAAAAGATTATAAACAGCATATTACTGTTTCATATACTATTTTTTAAATAATAGTATGTAGTATGCATTACGTTTATTCATTTTTCGATTAAACTGGCAAAAAGATTTGATCGTAGCTTCTTATTTCATACACTTTCATATACTATTTTTTTTAAATAATAGTATGTAGTATGCATTATGTTTAGCACATTTACTCATTCGATCAAACTGAGAAAAGATTATAACAGCATATTACTGTTTTATATACTATAATTAAATAATAGTATGTAGTATGCATTACGTTTATTCATTTTTCGATTAAACCGGCAAAAGATTTGATCGTAGCTTCTTATTTCATACACTTTCATATACTATTTTTTTAAAATAATAGTATGTAGTATGCATTATGTTTAGCACATTTACTCATTAGTAACACTTTATTTTACAGTGTCGTTGTTGCATGTAATAACTAGAAATTAAGCATAATTACATGCAATTAACCCCAAATCAAACCCTCACCTAACACTACAGTAAGTACATATAGTTAACTGTCATTACTCAGTACTTAAATGTATAATTACACTGTAATACTGACACCTTAAAATAAAGCGTAACCCAAGTTTTTATCAAAGCATACTACTTCATACTGTATCATATACTATTTTTAAATAGTATCCATTATGTTCAGCACATTTACGCATTTGATCAAACTGACGAGATTTTATCAGCATAATATTTCATACGGTTTCATATACTATTTTTTAAAATAATAGTATGTAGTATGCATTATGTTCAACACGTTTACTCGAACGGGATCAAACTGACAAAAGATTATCATAGCATACTACAAAATGTTTCATATACTTCTTAAATATTAGTATGTAGTATGCATTATGTTCAACACGTTTACTCGAACGGGATCAAACTGACAAAAGACTGTATCATAGCATACTACAAAATGTTTCATATACTTCTTAAATATTAGTATGTAGTATGCATTATGTTCAACACGTTTAATCGAACGGGATCAAACTGACAAAAGATTATCATAGCATACTACAAAATGTTTCATATACTTCTTAAATATTAGTATGTAGTATGCATTATGTTCAACACGTTTAATCGAACGGATCAAACTGACAAAAGATTATCATAGCATACTACAAAATGTTTCATATACTTCTTAAATAATAGTATGTAGTATGTAACTGACAAAAGATTATCATAGCATACTACAAAATGTTTCATATACTTCTTAAATATTAGTATGCATTATGTTCAACACGTTTACTCGAACGGGATCAAACTGACAAAAGATTGTATCATAGCATACTCCAAAATGTTTCATATACTTCTTAAATATTAGTATGTAGTATGCATTATGTTCAACACGTTTACTCGAACTGGATCAAACTGACAAAAGATTGTATCATAGCGTACTCCAAAATGTTTCATATACTTCTTAAATATTAGTATGTAGTATGCATATGTTCAACACGTTTACTCGAACGGGATCAAACTGGCAAAAGATTGTATCATAGCATACTACAAAATGTTTCATATACTTCTTAAATATTAGTATGCATTATGTTCAACACGTTTACTCGAACGGGATCAAACTGACAAAAGACTGTATTATAGCATACTACAAAATGTTTCATATACTTCTTAAATATTAGTATGTAGTATGCATTATGTTCAACACGTTTACTCGAACGGGATCAAACTGACAAAAGATTGTATCATAGCATACTACAAAATGTTTCATATACTTCTTAAATATTAGTATGTAGTATGCATATGTTCAACACGTTTACTCGAACGGGATCAAACTGACAAAAGATTGTATCATAGCATACTACAAAATGTTTCATATACTTCTTAAATATTAGTATGTAGTATGCATTATGTTCAACACGTTTACTCGAACGGGATCAAACTGGCAAAAGATTGTATCATAGCATACTACAAAATGTTTCATATACTTCTTAAATATTAGTATGTAGTATGCATTATGTTCAAAACGTTTACTCGAACGGGATCAAACTGACAAAAGATTGTATCACAGCATACTACAAAATGTTTCATATACTTCTTAAATATTAGTATGTAGTATGCATTATGTTCAAAACGTTTACTCGAACGGGATCAAACTGGCAAAAGATTGTATCATAGCATACTACAAAATGTTTCATATACTTCTTAAATATTAGTATGTAGTATGCATTATGTTCAACACGTTTACTCGAACGGGATCAAACTGGCAAAAGATTGTATCATAGCATACTACAAAATGTTTCATATACTTCTTAAATATTAGTATGTAGTATGCATTATGTTCAACACGTTTACTCGAACGGGATCAAACTGACAAAAGATTGTATCATAGCATACTCCAAAATGTTTCATATACTTCTTAAATATTAGTATGCAGTATGCATTATGTTCAACACGTTTACTCGAACGGGATCAAACTGACAAAAGATTGTATCATAGCATACTACAAAATGTTTCATATACTTCTTAAATATTAGTATGTAGTATGCATTATGTTCAACACGTTTACTCGAACGGGATCAAACTGACAAAAGATTGTATCATAGCATACTACAAAATGTTTCATATACTTCTTAAATATTAGTATGTAGTATGCATTATGTTCAACACGTTTACTCATTCGGACATCAAACGGGTAAAAGATTAAACTACTTCATACAGTGTCATACTATTATTTTTTTAGCACATTTAACAGACAGTATATAGTAGTATATAGTGTGCAAAAAGCAATACGTCAAAAACACTTGACAGTCCATTAAAGAGGAAACTGATAATCAGATCTAATGTTCATGAGGACTTTAAACTCTATTACTGAGAACTTCGACCTGGTTAAACATTCACCTGATCGTAAGAATTCTGATCCAGAATTAAGTTTAAAAAACGGTACTGATGAAATTATTAATGCGACTTCAATAGAGCCAAAGAATGAAAACATGAAATGTCAGATTCAGTGTGTGTGTGTGTGTGTGTGTGTGTGTGTGTGTGTGTGTGTATTCAGAATTATAATATTGTATAAAGTTGTATGATGTAATAGACAGCTGTGTAGGTGTTATTCTGTACTCACTCGTCATGTCTGTAGATTCTGGTCCGGTTTGATCCCAACTCAGCTACTGATGAAAAGATGAAAATTAATAACAATTATGGCAAATGCTTTCGGTGTTTAATATTAGCCTAACTGCTCAAGTTCTTCCGTTCATCTGGATCTCAGAGTCCTCCACTCGTTAAGAAAACTCGGAGTGGATTCGGACCGTTTGCGTTTTTCAGGAACTTTGATAAAATTTCGCTGAGAAATGGAGTCGCACTTAAAGGGACCGCAGCACATTTACAGGCAGGGTCCGATCAAAACACGATTTTATTGAATTTCGTTACAATAGAGCAAACTATTACTGATGTACGGATATATCAGAGTTAACTTAAATCAGTACATCGATAAATAACGCGTAAAAGTTTAATCGCACGGTAGGATGCGTTTTATAAGTGGTGTGTGGTTTCATTCAGCACCTGCAGGAGGCGCTGTTCAGTTCAAAGAACTTTATTGCAAAAAAAAAAAATTAAAATGATCTGGGCAAAGATGGAACACGTTAAGTTTTTTTTTTAATTCACGTGAATTTTAAAAATAGTAACGTTTATTAATTTATTAGAGGTTGACAGTTGACAGTTGGTTTCAAACGGGCGTTTACCGTTATGACCGTTGGAAAAACGGTCACTGGCACCTCAGATAAACTGTTAAAAGAAGCGCTAAACCAAGAAAAAAAAAACGCCCTCAGGCGCTGATAATGGCTGTTTCATTATAGTTTCTCCGACATTTTATCATAGTTTCTCCAGTCCAGTAGATGGCGAAAGTGCTCTTTTACGTTGTTTTGCCTTCCGCTATGAAATGGCAGAAGAAGACGGAAGACTGCTCCCTGAACGCGGATAATATTGGTGTCTTTGTGTAAGTTATTATTACAGCAGCGCTTTGTGGTTAATTTTTCCGAGATAGAAATGTTTCTAAACTTGAACTCCTATTTTGATCGGTTGAATTCCGAAATAAATCTCTATATGGGCATTGAAATGAAGTTTAGATATAATGTAGTTGCAGAATTGTTTTTCGCGGCTTTTATAAGAAATAACGGAGTTTAGTAAAGGTAAAGAGTTTTACCTCAAAATCAAGATCAGATGACAATAACAACACAAGCTACGGCTAATGAACGTGTTTTCATCACTCATGGAGAGACTATTTTCTGAATATTTAAGGTTTGGTTGGTAAATTAGTGCTAAACTGTTATTGTTTTTATCTCATTCATTATGCTAATGTCTTCAGATCTACTGTAAATTGTCACGTGAAGCTCTTTTCATTGGTGTCAACAGACTGAGGCAAACTAGGTAAGAAATTTACGATTTAAAAATCTTCTAAATATAAAAGATATAAAGATATTTTAACAGCCTTTATTTTATTACTCTGTGATGAACTGTTTATTTGTGTTTAAATAACTGAATCTCAATAAATAAAATCTCAGGTAAATGGCTAGTTAAACTCCGACAGATTAAATTGTTTTAGATAGATTATGGAAGCTTGTTTCTGCGATGAAATAAAAAATAAAAAAGGTAATTGTGCCTTTTTATCTGACTTTTTTATTTTTTTCTCAGAATATCTAGATATAAACTCAGAATTGTGAGTTATGAAGTCAGAATTGTGTGATAGACACTGTTATACTGTCCAATTATGAGGGGAAAAAAGACAATTTTTCTCAGAATTGCGAGTTTCTCACAACTTTGACTTTATAGCGTGCGATTCTGAATTAAACTAAACCCAATTCATACATTGGAAAATTAATATTATAAATCTAAAAAACGTTTGTTACATTGTTATTCTATATTTATTATTTACATTATTATTTATTTTAATCTAACTGAAGCTATTAAATAGCTTAACGACTAATGTTTTTTAACTCACATATTTACTCATTTCAATCTATCACTTTTTTTTTTTTTTTACAGATTTTCTCCTTTTCCACGGATCCTTTCACTCCGTTGCAGCGCCTCCAAGATATTGACATGATAGAGTTAACGTTTAGCACATGATACTTTCTTCAATTTACTCATATTTTCCTTATTTATTATTCCATCCCAATTTAATGGTCATGTTCATTTCAGGTCTGATGGAAGCGAAAGAGGAACCGAATGAGGTGGAGGAGAAACATCATCGTTCCGTCGCAGGAGAAAAACCTTGGACTGCCTCGCCGCCGGAAACCTCTTTCTCGCAAAAAGCCGACAAGTCTTTCACTTGCCCTCAGTGCGGAAAGAGCTTTGCGCGGAAAGCACGACTCGAGCGGCACATCAGAATTCACACCGGAGAGAAACCCTTCGCGTGTGTCGAGTGCGGCAAGAGTTTCGCGTGCAAAGCCAGACTCGCCAGGCACGTCAAAACCCACACCGGAGAGAAGCCGTTCACGTGCGATTGGTGCGGAAAGAGTTTGGCGTGCAGAACCAGACTTAAGCGGCACATGCAAACTCACACCGGAGAAAAGCCTCACGCGTGCCTGCACTGCGGAAAGAGCTTCGCGTGCAACGCCAACCTGCAGAGGCACGTCAAACTTCACACCGGAGAGAGGCCGCACACGTGCCCGGAGTGCGGGAAGAGCTTCATACGCAACGAGAAGCTCAAGAGTCACATGACCATCCACACCGGAGAGCGGCCGTACGCGTGCGATCAGTGCGGGAAGAGCTTCCGACACGTCAACGGCCTCAAAGATCACCAGCTCTCTCATTCCGCCGTGAAGTCGTTTAACTGCGACCAGTGCGGGAAAGAGTTCATCACCGCGTCGGCGCTGAAGAGACACTTCAAAGTGCACTCGGGCGAGAAGCCGTACTTGTGCCCTCTGTGCGGAAAGAGTTTCGCGCGGGTGGATTGCTTTAAAAGGCATCAGGAAGTCCACAGCGGTGTGAAGGATCACGTGTGCTTCGAATGCGGGAAGGCTTTCGTCACGGCCGACCAGCTCAAGCAGCACCAGAGGATTCACGCGGGGGAAAAACCTCACAAGTGCGCGCTCTGCGGGAAGAGCTTCGCTCGGGTACCGCAGCTGATCGCGCACGAGACGGCGCACCGAGAGAAGCCGCACCACTGCGCTCTGTGCGGGAAGAGCTTCAAGGAATCGCGTCATCTGCTGATTCACATGAAGAAACATCATCCGATTGAAACTCTGATCGTGGAGTGAGAGTTTCGAGTCTCATTGCATGTCTACGTGATCGGGTCACTTTTGTCACACCAGTAATGCTAAGTTTTGGAAAATGCCGGTTATGGATGATAATGTATTTTTTATTTAAATCAAATGTTTCAACGTTGCATCTGAGCACTGTAGTGAATAAACGCTTAAGTGTGCTTGTCTTCATTAAAATGTTTTGCAGGAGCACTCATCAGATTTTGAATTATGTCTTGTGAACAGTTGGATGAACTTTGATTCTTTCATTATGGATGTTATTAGTTGAGACTTTCTAAAAGGCTTAACGTGGCTTGATGTACTAAAACTGATCTTAAAAGGCAAAAATAAATAAAGCCAACTATGTAACGCAAAGCAGATGAGCCCAAACACATAGAAAACCGCTATAAAGAAAACACTTAACGTGGTTTAATGTATTATTAAAAGATCAAATTCTGCACAAACGAATTGTTTGTATAGTATGTTTTATTAATGTAGTGTTTACTAAGTTTGGTCTTTTAATGTCACTGCCGCGAAAAAAGCTTAGCGTGTAATTAAACGTGTTCATATTCTGCTTTTCTGTACGTAGTATGGCGTTTACCAACTTTGGTTTGTTAGTAACACTATCTTAGTAAATTAAGCTTTTTCACGTTAAGTGTTTTAGACTGTCCCCACATAGGTTTCTCTTTAGTTCTCTTTTATTACGCTAACAGGTACCGATATTTCGCTCTTTTTCAAATACACTTGTTTGTCGTGCTGAATGCCGTGTTTCTCTAGTGACGAATTAGCATCGTTCAGAAGCAAAAGTTTTCATCAGTTTGTTTGTGATGGATTATTCGCACATTCGATTCGCAAAATAATAGTTGCTTTCAACCGATTCTTATTAATGATTCAGTCGAACCTCCCGCGAAACGTTTGTTAAACTGTGTTGGAGGAGTAAAATAAATGAGGTGTTATATTTTAACAACATTGCCAAGAATTAATATCGCTAATGTGATGATTGTTAATGATGTTCTTTTTTGTGCAAAATCACCGAAAGTTGTTATTATTCTGTTTTCACTGATATTTTGCTCTTTTTAAGAGCACTTGTTTTGTTTGTCGTGCTGAATGCCGTGTTTGTCTAGTAGCGAATTAGCATCATTTTCAAGCAAAAGTTTTCATCAGTTTGTTTGTGATGGATTATTCGCACATTCGATTCGCAAAATAATAGTTGCTTTCAACCGATTCTTATTAATGATTCGGTCGAACCTCCCGCGAAACGTTTGTTAAACTGTGTAGTAGGAGTAAAATAAATGAGGTGTTATATTTTAACAACATTGCCAAGAAATAATATGGTTAATCATCAATAATTAATATCGCTAACATGATGATTGTTAATGATGTTCTTTTTTGTGCAAAAGCACCGAAAGTTATTATTATTCTGTTTTCACTGATATTTTGCTCTTTTTTTTAAGTGCACTTGTTTTATATCGTGGCGAATAAGCAAATTTTCATGTTTCAGTTTGTTTAATTACGCACGCAATCGTGTCAAATAGCGAGTGATACACACAGAAAGCGGTTTTCCTAGACGGACGTGTATGACCGTTACGCTCACTTCTCGTTTTTGCAGCGCCATTCCGCGTTTTTAAGACGCTGTGTAAAGTTAAAGATTTTAAACTTTTACACGCAGCTTCGCTCATCAATGTCAGTTCCAAAACAGTGGACCAATCAGAAGAACTCGAAGGCGGGGCAGGAGTTGCATCTCGAGACCCTCGCGTTCTGCACTTTTCAAAAAACCATTCCTTAGCACCGCGTCTCGCGTTTTTAGACGCAAAGATGCATCTAAACAAGCCCTTACAGAACTATTGAATAATCAGCGTGACAGTTTATTCACACATTCTTGTTAATTATATCATTATTCATTCGGTAATGAAACATTTGTTGAACTTTCTGTAGTAGGAGTAAAATATATAAGGTGTTATATTTTCACAACATTGGCAAAAATAAATATGGTTAATCATCAATAATAATTAACATGGACACGATTTGTGTGTTTAAAAGCACCATTTGCAACAAAAATGAAATGTAAAATGCCTTGTGAACAGTCTTCACTTTTATAAAGCTGTTCCAAATCACTGTCCGTGTGCTGCACACTTCCGTCCAGTAGGTGGCACAAGTGCGCCACAGTTGTTTTTCAACAGCCATAAAACGAAGAAGAACACGTCAACACGATTCGGAGGAGCTATAAAGATAAGTAAGTTTTTATTCGATTTGTTTTTTTTTTTTTATTATTATTATTTTATTGTGCGAGATTAAACAAAAATGCTGTCGAGTGAGATGTTTATTTTATTTTTGCCAACATGCTTGAACCATAACTCTGTCGTCCCTTATGATATTTAATTCATAATAGCGTTATAAATCATGTTTAAGCAGCACAAAATGAACCAACGGTGAACAATGACGACATTATTTTGAAAGAATTAGTGGAGTGACGTAAGCAAATATTACGATATTCTTAAAAATGTTTGGAAGCGCTATAGGCTTATAAATACACCGATCTATAGTTTCATCTCGCGAGATTCTATCACAAATGCAATTATTGTTTAATTATGTTTATTTTTGTAGTATTCCATTCAGGAAATATCAATACCATCATAATGATGTTATGAAAATGAGAATGCATATAAAATATTAATAATGTAAAAAAAAAAAAATCAATATGTAAATTTATAAAATCGCTCTGACTGAATCAGTGTGTCTTCAGACTATTTATACGTCAAATAAATTAAATTTAAAAGTTAGTCTTTTCTTTATTTTAGGGGTTTTATGAGATCTTAATTCCTTAACTTTTACAGTTCCTCAACTATGTTAGTTATGGTACAGATCAATATAAAAATAAAAGATGGATATACATTTAAGAAATTGTGATAGATAGATACTTAATGTGTGAATATAATTTCAGTAGCTGATTTATTTTTGATTTTGGCAGATCTGCTCCTCCAAACCATCAGGAAGAGCTGAAATCTTTTAGTTCATTGATGGAGTGAGAAGATGAGAGATCCAGAACACTGCAGAATGAAACGCACTGAAGAACAAAGAGGTTGGTGTTTATTCCTGATCCTTCATTAATGAGGCTGAAGAACATCGTTGCACCAATAAATTAAATATTTCACAAAGTACACGTCAAAAATACATTGAACCGCAGATCTGAAGATACTGACATGATAAAATTAACATTCTCTAGATTTGTAACCGCCACTCTAAACAACCCAAGGCCTGGGTAAATATAGGACAGAACACATGTTGGGTTAATTTTACCCAGCAAGTTGGGTTGTTTCTTTAACCCAACATAACGGGTTAATTAATTTAATACTATAATGCTAGCTTTTTTTTAACTTCATACATTAATTAATGTTAACGGATTAACTTCAGCCCTCTAAATTTTTCTAAGTACTCCACACAACCACTGGTTTGCATGATAATTCGTTTATTTTTGTTAATAGTTTATAGTGTAGCATATTTTATATCGTTTTCAATACATATTGCCTACAATTAAGCTCGTTTAACAGATATTAGAAGTAAAAATGAAACATTTAGAAGTAATTCAAGCGTAATGGATCAGTCTCTGTTGTCTTGTTTCCACCGTGACGGTGCCGGATCTCGTGCCGGAGATGACTCGCGTTCGGGAACTGATAACTTCAGACTGTGACTGACTCCATAACCTGTCCGTAAACATGTTTTAACATCCTAAGTATTTATATTCTGTATCTTTTTGAATAAAATCATAACATTTTATGCAAGACATCATTCGTTTCCATCACTCGTTTAGGTGACTCACATCACACCCCTGTATGCTGCTTTGCATGAAGTTAAATGACATACAGAACAATAACGAATTTTTAGATAAGATAAAACGTACACAAACCTGAATTTTACTGAAAACATGCACCAATTTGACGGAGCTGCACTGATCTCTCCTGAAGAGGGCGCAAAAAGCCCACAATAAATAACTCAACACCTGGGTTGTTACGTCTGACCCAGGATCTGTGTAACACAAAAACTACCCAAACGCTGGGTTGTTACGTCTGACCCAGGATCTGGGTAACACAAAAACTACCCAAACGCTGGGTTGTTACGTCTGACCCAGGATCTGTGTGACACAAAAACTACCCAAACGCTGGGTTGTTACGTCTGACCCAGGATCTGGGTAACACAAAAACTACCCAAACGCTGGGTTGTTACGTCTGACCCAGGATCTGAGTGACACAAAAACTACCCAAACGCTGGGTTGTTACGTCTGACCCAGGATCTGTGTGACACAAAAACTACCCAAACGCTGGGTTGTTACGTCTGACCCAGGATCTGAGTAACACAAAAACTACCCAAACACTGGGTTGTTACGCCTGACCCAGGATCTGTGTAACACAAAAACTACCCAAACTCTGGGTTGTTACGTCTGACCCAGGATCTGTGTAACACAAAAACTACCCAAACTCTGGGTTGTTACGTCTGACCCAGGATCTGTGTAAAACACAAAAACTACCCAAACGCTGGGTTGTTACGTCTGACCCAGGATCTGTGTAACACAAAAACTACCCAAACGCTGGGTTGTTACGTCTGACCCAGGATCTGTGTAACACAAAAACTACCCAAACTCTGGGTTGTTACGTCTGACCCAGGATCTGTGTAACACAAAAACTACCCAAACGCTGGGTTGTTACGTCTGACCCAGGATCTGAGTAACACAAAAACTACCCAAACGCTGGGTTGTTACGTCTGACCCAGGATCTGAGTAACACAAAAACTACCCAAACGCTGGGTTGTTACGTCTGACCCAGGATCTGAGTAACACAAAAACTACCCAAACGCTGGGTTGTTACGTCTGACCCAGGATCTGAGTAACACAAAAACTACCCAAACACTGGGTTGTTACGCCTGACCCAGGATCTGTGTAACACAAAAACTACCCAAACTCTGGGTTGTTACGTCTGACCCAGGATCTGTGTAACACAAAAACTACCCAAACTCTGGGTTGTTACGTCTGACCCACGATCTGTGTAACACAAAAACTACCCAAACACTGGGTTGTTACGTCTGACCCAGGATCTGTGTAACACAAAAACTACCCAAACACTGGGTTGTTACGTCTGACCCAGGATCTGTGTAACACCAAATCTACCCAAACGCTGGGTTGTTACGTCTGACCCGGGATCTGAGTAACACAAAAACTACCCAAACACTGGAAAAAATAACCCCAAAAAATGGCCCAAAATGCTCAACCCAGCACTTTTTTTTAGAGTGTGTAGTTATAAAATTGAGTGAGTATGAATTTTGTTGAGATTACTGCATCAAGTATTTGGAAAGCTTTTGTGACTTTTGTTGATTTATTTATGTTCATTGTAGACCTGATGGAAGTGAAAGAAGAGGAAAAACATCATTTCATAGCCGGAGAGAAATCACTTAGTTGTTCACTGACTGTTGATAATGTTTCACAAAAAAGACCAAGAGCTAGAAATGTGTTCATCTGCGCTCAATGTAGAAAAAGCTTCACGCAAAAAATAGGTCTTCAGAGGCACATGAGGATTCACACCGGAGAGAAACCATTCACTTGCCCGCAATGCGGGAAGAGTTTCGCGTGTAAAAGAAACCTTATGGATCACGTAAGATCTCACACTGGAGAAAAGCCTTTCACGTGCAATCAATGTGGGAAGAGTTTCGCATACAAAACAGGCCTGAACCGGCATGTAAGTATTCACACTGGAGAGAAACCATTCATGTGCCCTCAATGTGGACGAGGTTTTGCACTATCGGGAGCCATTAGGAGGCACATAAAAATCCACAGTGGAGAGAAACCGTTTGCATGTGATCACTGTGGAAAGAGTTTCACGTATAAAGAAAACCTCAAGGAGCACATGCGGATCCACACTGGAGAGAGACCATACACTTGTACTGAGTGTGGAAAGAGTTTCGCTCACATTAGCAGTCTGAAAGAGCATCTTCACACTCACTCTGCAGAGAGGCCGTTTAACTGCGAACTGTGTGGTAAAGCGTTTCTGTCGTCATCGATGCTGAAGAGACACCTGCTGGTGCACATGGGGGAGAAGCCGTACTTGTGTTCTCTGTGCGGGAAGAGTTTTGCACGGCTGGACGGTTTTAAAGAGCATCAAAAAATACATAGCGGAGTAAGAACTCATGTGTGCTTTGAGTGCGGAAATGGATTTATATCCACTTCGCATTTGAAAATGCATCAGAGGATCCACACTGGAGAGAAACCTTACAAGTGTTCACACTGCGACAAGAGATTCAGTCGGTCAGGATCCCTGAAAGCACATGAGAGGATCCACACTGGAGAGAAACCGTTTCACTGCACTGCATGTGGGAAGAGTTTCAACCAATCAAGTCAACTGCTGAGTCACAGGAAAAAGCATCACCCAATGTCATCACAGTGTTAGTTCAGTGAAAGTTTTTTTTCTTGAAGGGAAGTGATATTTAAATGATTTCTTAAGCACCGAATCAGCATGATTGATTTGAAGGATCATGTGACACAGAAGTAATAATGTCGAAAAAATTTGTTCACAGAAAGTATTATGCGAACTGTGTTGTAACGATACAAGAATGAAATTTTCAAAACGAGAATAAAATCGCAATATTTTGAGAATAAAGTCAAAATCATGAGAATAAATGTATGGTATTATGACATTAAAGTCGTAACAATATGGGACTAAAGTTGTAATTTCTTGCGAAAGTAGCTGGGCTATAAACTATTTCAAGAGGGGGGAATTTACAGTATTACGAGAAACAGCGTTGTTCTAACAATGTATGGAGAGCCGTTACAACAGCATGGATGTCGTAGTTCAATCTGCATGGTAAAGTTAATTTCATTTTGCTGGAAATTCACTTTGGAATTTTATGGAAGCTAGTCTTACAAAGATAACATTAATAATGTTTAAAATAAACATTACGAGTTTATAAATATAGCTGCAAGCAGCGATGGCGGGCCCAAGCCTGATGGAACCGCCAACAAGTGGCTTCAGGGCAACCGTGCACAGCGGGCGATAGGCATTTAAAACGGGAAAACGTAAAATAACTATGTCAAAGTCATTTGAATCTACCACATTTACTGCAGCAGTTGATGACCATATGATCACAAACCACAACAGCCAAATCCATGAGATCATTTAAATTTACATGAATTTCATGTCCTAAAATGTCATAGGTCAATTTCTAATGAGTGCAGAATACCATCCTAATCTGCCTCTATAAAAATTCCAGAGCAAATTACATACTGTTATTTGCGCAAACTCAACAGTAATCTAAATAATGTAATCCAGTCCTAATGCGACTGTCTGTGATCGCTGATGTTGTATTATCCTAACACTTCCCTGCATGTGTTTTTTGACCTCCCCGAGCTATCGTTTGTGCACCAATCTAATGTACCAAAAGAATGTGTTCATTAAATATTCAATGTGGGTGGTATATGATGAAAAAATAAAATGATAAAATTAATAAATAGCGCCAAAGCTCAGAACCTGCAAAGATGATTTAATATCAGTGTCAGATAAGAGTAAGATGCGTGTCTAGATTTTTCTGCTTTATAAAAATAAGAGGGTGATCTCAAAGCATTTTGAAAGTGACACACTTCCTGCTGCCAGTTGGTGGTGCTAATAACTTTGACTCACAATAGTCACATCCATGTGATCGGACTCCCATATCTCGCCATAAATTCGTTGCCTTGCCACAGCCAAACCATTCGAGATATCAAAAATCTGTTCGCAATTTAGCATCCTCAATGTCTTGACTTCATGCTGAAGGCGGAGTATATCAAATTCTAGAGCATGTATTCGCAATATTGAGAAAAGTCAGAATTATGAGATATAAACTCACACTAAATTCACAATTGCAAGAAAAAAAGTCAGTATTGCAAGTTTAAGTTTATATCTCCCAATTCTGACTTTATAACTTGCAATTGTGAGTTTAAATCTCGCAATTCTGAGAAAAAGAAGTCAGAATTGTGAGGGAAAAAAAACAAATTGTGAGAAAAAGTTGCAGTGACGAGTGAATTATAAAATGACTCACAAAACATGAAAACAGTCGTGGATCATCAGGTCATGACAGGACAGTTAAGTCGACAATTGGACAATTTTATATAAATTCAGTCATTTTGTCTTGTTCAGGACAGAACTAAATAAAAATAACAACATTTTTATGATCCTCTTAAAAGTATTAAAATGTTGATGAATCTTAACTCCTCTTTTTCAGACGGTCAGAGTCAGAGAATCACCAATCGCTGTTTAAATGACATTAAAACTCAAAGTAATCACTTTGGTAATCTAAAACACTTTTCAGATGTAACTGTAATCTGATTACCACCCATTTAAAATGTAACTGTAATGAAATACAGTTGCTAAAATGTTGTATTTTAAATACGTCACTAAGTTACTTGTAACTCCCCAACCCTGAGTTTGTACAATATTTACCTTCATATTTCATACGTATTTTCTGGAATAATATTTCACTAACAAGTCATTTGTTTTACATTTACAATGTTGATCATTTCAGTTGTGTAAACTTGGAATAGAACTTGTTCATCAAAGCCAATTTGGGGAAAGTAGTGTGTTGACAGGACTGTAGCCCTTGTTAGAATCTTTAAGTTAAGAAAAAAAAAATGTTATAGCGGTTTGAATTTATGAAAATGATTTATGAACATTATTTTATCTGGCAGGGCAAATACTAAATAAGAGAAACCTTTTTACTTCTGTACTTCTTTTTATACTGCTCCTTTATGGGTTCAGTTTAAAAAAGTGAACTTATGTAAGCTTCAGACTGCCTACAATCATTGCATGAGAATTATTTTGAAAAAACCAAGGTGGAGCAGTTCAAGTCATCTATTTTGTATGTCAAGAGTAAGAACTTTTAATGAGAAATCTGATGTATAAATTTATCTGGATTATTCAGAGAATGCTATTATTATACAGTTGTCAAATACTAGTCAAAGTGTGGTTCATCACCTATGAGAAAATATAAATATGTATGTGTGTATTTGTCGGTGTGTTTGCTTGTTGTGTTTATTTTCTAAAGGACCGTGAGTCTGGAAATAAAGTTGAATTGAATTGAATTGATCTAAAAAAAATGTATTCTTTATGAAACACATTGAACTCTATTACATTATAGACATTTCTACGGTTGCATTTTTTGTCATTTTTGCCTTAATAAAAAATTAATTTCTTCCTCTGATTAGGAGGTGAACAACAGAATATCACACAGAATTAAGCACTTTAAAAATAAATAAATAGCTTTTATATATTTTAAGGATCTTTGCCGCCTTTATTTCTGTCTGCACTGTGGAGAAGCTGAACGTGTTTTCCCGCTCCAGTCCACTAGGTGGTGACAACACACTAGAAGATGCCAGAAGTGTTTGAGAAGATAGCTAAAGAAGATTACTTCAGTCTGGAGTCTGATCGCTGCAAACATCATCATCTGTGAGTAAAAAAAACTTTTATTTTAGATTATGCCGATCTTTATTTGAACGTTCTGGATCTCGATTCTTAAATCTTTCATGTTTTTTTTTTTTTCGTTTAATGTTTGAATAAATATTAACTGAGAATCATATGTGACCACGTGTGGAGGACATCTGCGCATGTAACAAAAGTAAAAGCACATTGAATGCAAATAAATGTTTACATTTAATTTTTCCAATAAGTTTTGGGGAATAAAATGTCAAAGTGTGGATGAAATCATGGCCAACTGTCATTCGTAACACATTTATGGAATAACTGAAACGTATTAATTTAGATAAAAAAGAGTTAGCATACTAAATGCAAAATCTATAGGTTAGTGGCGAGGTTTAAATGTTAAACTTTGCCTCTATCGTGGGTTTTGCCCATTTGTTTTGAAATCATATTCTTAGCGCCTTTTCTGTTTTGAAATTTGTCTGGAACGTCGATTTGAATCATAACGGTCAACTAGCATTGTTCGCTGAGGTAAAAAGTAACCAAAATGTCTTTTTATTAGTAGTTCTAAACAATTTAATGTTAAGTATTGGTTTTTATAGTTTGTTTTACATCTTTACAACTTCATACCGTCGTGTTTTTTGCGTCCCCCGATGACGTGGGCAAACTCTGAGGTAAATTTTGGAACCGCTTTAGTTGTTTACAATGGTAACTTTAATAAATAAATGTCGTTTTTCTAGCTTTACCGAATTAGATTTTTGGTAACTTTAGTTTCTATTGGAAATGAGTCATTTAAGGCACATTGTTCACGAACTGTGTTAAGACTCTGGGTCAATTAACCGTAAAACGCAAAGACCCGCCCCTTTAGTTACTGTTGCTATGTCCGACAAGCCGTCCGCTCTCACGCCACACATCATGTTCTCATACATCAAAAAAAATTGAAAAGTCGTTTTTGTTTTAGGGGTTTTTTGGCACACAAAGTATTCTCGTCGCTTTATAATGTTAAGGTTGAACCACAGTACTTACACGAACTGTTTGGTTTTAGTAGCTTTCTGGGCGTTTAAAAGTGTTAATTTGAAAGTGTTAATTACCTGAAGGTCTTATGAGTGTGGAACGACATGACGGTGAGATATTAAACTATCACTGTTTTCCATGTTTGTAGAGTAGCTTTTTTTAAAATGGCTGGTGCTGGTGTCTCTCGTGCGTTCGACAGATAGATCCAAAAAAGTGCTGGGTTAGACCTTTGGCACCTGAAGAATAGAATTAGAATAGAAATACGTACATTCATTAACCAATTTTTTTAATTGTTTTTAGTCAGATCTGCTCCTCCTCCTCCAGTGAAGCTCCTCCCACTGCAATTCACCAATAAATGCTGGAATATTCCATCAGTCTACAAGTGAAGACGAGAAACAAGAACAAAGAGGTTGGTTTTCTTGATCCTTCATTAATATTACATATCGCCATACATTGTTTATGATGATTTATTATGGTTGTTTTAGACTACATGGAGGTGAAAAAGAAAGAATCCAATGAGGTGGAGGAGAAACATCATTTACTCAATGGAGAAAAGCCTACACAGACTGTAAAAACTGAAGCACAGTTGTTCTCCTGCCCTCAGTGTGGAGAGAGTTTCACACGTAAAAGGCGTTTCAAGGAGCACATGAGTACTCATTCTACAGAGGAACTGTTGACAAGTGACCAGTGTGGAGAGAGTTTCACAAGTAAAAGTCTTGAGGAGCACATGAGTACTCATTCTACAGTTAAACTGTTGTCATGTGACCAGTGTGGAGAGAGTTTCAAACGTAAAAGACGTTTCAAGGAGCACATGAGTACTCATTCTCCAGTTAAACTGTTGACAAGTGACCAGTGTGAAGAGAGTTTCACAAGTAAAAGAAGTCTTGAGGAGCACATGAGTACTCATTCTCCAGAGAAACTGTTGATTTGTGTCCAGTGTGGAGAGAGTTTCAAACGTAAAAGACGTTTCAAGGAGCACATGAGTACTCATTCTACAGAGGAACTGTTGACAAGTGACCAGTGTGGAGAGAGTTTCACAAGTGAAAGTCTTGAGGAGCACATGAGTACTCATTCTACAGTTAAACTGTTGTCATGTGACCAGTGTGGAGAGAGTTTCAAACGTAAAAGACGTTTCAAGGAGCACATGAGTACTCATTCTACAGTTAAACTGTTGACAAGTGACCAGTGTGAAGAGAGTTTCACAAGTAAAAGTCTTGAGGAGCACATGAGTACTCATTCTACAGAGGAACTGTTGACAAGTGACCAGCGTGGAGAGAGTTTCACAAGTAAAAGTCTTGAGGAGCACATGAGTACTCATTCTACAGAGGAACTGTTGACATGTGACCAGACACCTTACAAATGTTCACACTGCGACAAGGAATTCTTTACGTTTGGAAAATTTAACAGACATGTGAGGATCCACACTGGAGAGAAACCTTACAAGTGTTCTCACTGCGACAAGAGATTCAGTCAGCCAGGAAACCTGAACATACATGAGAGGATCCACACTGGAGAGAAACCTTACAAGTGTTCTCACTGCGACAAGAGATTCAGTCAGCCAGGAAACCTGAACATGCATGAGAGGATCCACACTGGAGAGAAACCTTACAAGTGTTCACAGTGCGACAAGAGATTCAATGAGCCAGGAAACCTGAAAAGACATGAGAGGATCCACACTGGAGAGAAACCTTACAAGTGTTCACACTGCAAGAAGAGATTCTGTCGGTTAGGAAACTTGAACATACATGAGATGACCCACACTGGAGAGAAACCTTACAAATGTTCACACTGCGACAAGAGATTCAGTCGTTCAGTAGACCTGAAAACACATGAGATGGTCCACACTGGAGAGAAACCTTACAAGTGTTCACACTGCGACAAGAGATTCTGTCGTTCAGTAGACCTGAAAAAACACGAGATGGTCCACACCAGAAAGAAACCTCTCAAATGTTCACCCTGTGACACATCATCTGAACAAACACAAGGATAGAGTTCATACTTAACTAATATCAGTAAAGTGTTGTGATATTCACATGCAGTGAAACGTCGATATTCTTTCCAAAAGAGCAACTTTTAAGTTCATCTTGTCCATCAAAGCCAGTTTGGGGAAAGTAGAGTGTTGGTGTGGCTTTGACAGAACAGCATAATTTGAAAATCTTGATCAGTTGTTCGGTTAAACGAGTACTGTGGTGTTGACTTCTATCGATCTGTGATGGAAGTGACATTAACTCTTGTGCATCAGTACAAAAAAGATATGTCAAAAACTTTTGAATAAAGTAACTCAATTTGAAGCTTGAGAGCACAGACTGTAGTTTTGTCTCATTTAAAAAGAGACCCTTGGCAGAATCTTGAAGTAAGAAAGTGAAAAAAAGTTATAGAGGTTTATGAGAATAATATATGAACATTATTTATTTAAAGCTATGTCTTATGAAAAATGTTGAAATCTAAAGTTGCATATATCTGAACAAGTTGTGTTCCAAATTTGAGGTTGATATTTCCAAGAATTAGCTTTTGTTTGGGCGTAGTACCAAATCTTCTCCATTGGATGCCAGCAAAACTCCACTGGTAAACACTGTGGTTGGATTTATGGTTGCTGCAGAGTTCGCTGAGATGATGGCACCATCTGGTAAAAAAATAGTCAATTTAATTTTGATGCCTTGCCAAAAGAATGAAAGCCTTTGACAAAGATTGCATCATTTTGTAGTTAAATGGAGATAGGATTAAAAATTGTCATTTTAATGGGTTTCATTGTGGACGTTTTTGTCCAAACGGTCCTGAGAGGAACTATTTTGTGTTACTAGTGCAGAATAGATTTTTTAAAGGAAATGGGGGTGAAATAGTAAAATTTCAATAAAAATGCACACCTTTGCCAAAATGTATGCAGTTGGCATTAACATGGGCAAAATTATTTAAAAAAAAGAACTGAAATGTCTGTAAGGTCACACAAGGGTTAAATAAAAACTGACCTGGTTTATTTTCTGAATGCATGTTACTGGGAACAATTCATCATGTTTTTGTAACAATTTTTATAATCTTTAATTAAATTGTCCAGCATGTTCGTTGTTTTCTAGTGTTTCTGTGCTATGCTTTTTATTCACTTAATTCCACTACATTATTTCTAATTTATATATATATATATATATATATACACACACACACACATATATATATATATATATATATACACACACACACACATATATATATATATATATATATACACACACATATATATATGTACTTATAAAATACCTAATATACATGTATATATATATGTGTGTGTATATATATATGTATATATATATATGTGTGTGTATATATCAATATACAGCAGACTGAAGAGGCTGTGTGATGGGTGGGTGGGGTCACCTGCAATGTTGAGGGCTTTGCGGGTGAGGCGGGTGTTATAAATGTCCTTGAGGGAGGGGAAAGAGACACCAACGATCTTCTCAGCTGCTCTCACTATGCGCTGAAGTGTCTTTCGGCAGGAGGCGTTGCAGGCGCCATACCACACAGTGATGCAGCTGGTCAGGATGCTCTCGATGGTGCCTCTGTAGAAGGTGCACATGATGGGCGCTGGAGCTCTGGCTCTTCTCAGTTTGCGGAGAAAGTAGAGCCGCTGGTGTGCTTTCCTGGTCAGAGCTGTGGTGTTGGCGGTCCAGGAGAGGTCTTCTGTGATGAGTACACCCAGGAATTTGGTGCTCCTCACTCTTTCGCTGTGCAACTGGCTGCTGGACTTCCTGACTGGGAGACCTCAGGCAGTACGGGTCGGTGGTAACACATCCAACACCATCATCATGAACACTGGAGCCCCTCAAGGATGTGTGTTGAGAAAGTATATATATACAATTTCCATATATATATATATACATATATATGTGTGATATATATATATATATATATATATATATATATATGTGTATGTGTGTGTATATACTCTCACACATACACACATATATATTTATATATATATATATATACACATATAAAATACCTAATATACATGTATATATATATATATATATATGTGTGTGTGTGTGTGTAAATATATGTATATTATTATTGTAATAATATTTTTATATAATATAATTATGATATTATATGTATAACTATATATATAGCTACAGATAACTATATTCTCCACACTCCAGTCCAGTAGGTGGAGAAGATGCACTGAAGTCGGTTTATCACGTACCACTAAAGTAAAAGAAGAAGGAGGGTCGCTATCTTGGGTCTGGGCTGTGATCGATTGTTTTGGTGTATCTAGGGTGAGTAAAAGTAATTATTTCCCGCCGCGATCTTCATATGAAAGTTCTGGATCTCGATTTTTAAATCCCATCTATTAATGCTTGTTCCGTTTGTGTAATGCGTGACTTAACTAACCATTTTTGGAGCCCCTGTCGTCAAGTACTTGCATTAAGTTTTGTGTTATTTTAATAACTTTAATACTTGTTGTTTTTCCACTCTATATTGTGGCGCGAGAGATTGGCGCGCAAATCCCTCAGTTCAAACACAAGCGCTAATCGATCATCCACTTCATTCTTTGCACGACGTGAACGTTAATAAAATATCTTGCATTTGAATAATTGTATTTCGACAACTAATCAGAGTACAGTTATTATTTCATAATCAGAAACCGTATTTTGAAAGACATTCAGGTTTGGTTCAAAATGTGGGTTTCTGAAGAAGTGTTTATGGGTCAGTGACGTGGCGTGTCAATTCTGGTGTCCAAAACATATTCATAATGTTAAATTTATATACATTTTTAAATGCACTACCTGAATGGCTTGACTTCCTCCTCTTTATTACTCATGTGAATATATAAATAACTAATCTTTAAGGAATGCGCTACAAAAATTGAGCTAAAAAGTCCCAAAATGTTATTACGGGTAACTGTCCCAGTTTAAAATCCGAATACAAAAATGTAATAAATATGAATAAAATTATTTAAAGTTCAGTAAAGGCAATATTAAATGTGTGTTCTGAGTTTTTCACCACAGAAAAGAATATTATTAACCAAATTTGAGTCATTAAGAACATCCACCAAGTAAATAAAATTATGAAAATCTTGAAAAAATGGGCGGTATCCTACACCGAAACCCCGCCCACTCGCCGTACGGTATCACAATCTAATACCAAAATTAAATTGGTACTATACAGGGTCTAAATATTGCGCATAATTTTACTCATTCTCTCAGGCTTCACGTTTACAAAGTGAGAAATTACTGCAAATATTTATTAATAAATCAATCAACTCAGATTATCTCATCAAATCAGATGCTTTCTTTGCGCTTATATAAACAACGCGCACAAGCCATCTGTATAGAGCTTGTGCAAAGTTGTTTTACCTTAAACTGTCAATTACACACAAAATTGTCAAAATGTCCGTCAGTATTCACATAAACACAGTCGGATATGTCTTACGCGAATGTAAATGTAGTTAGCTTAATATTGTGCGTCATTACAAAAATAGCCTACATGCTGCTGTCTGTCACTAAATAAATTTAAATTTTATTTTTTTAATTTAATTTAAATTAATTGTAAGGATTCATCTATTTACTGTTCTTATTTTACATTTGATTACTTTATTAAATTTCTGTAGCATCTCTGTACCTGAATAATACTGTTAGCGCTACCTAAACTTAAGAGCAAATATTATGGGATGTAAACGCCATTGGTTCAAACACACACTGGAGCTGTGCTAAACCATGTGATCTTGTACGAGCGTTGAGGTTTCAGCTTAATTTGATTTACAAAACAATACATGTTTGAGCCTCCAGGGGCCGGTTGCACCAACTGGACGCAAAAAAAGTCGGTGTAAGCTCTACGCTGGACTTAGTTACGTCCATCTTTCAGATAAATATTTACACCTGTTGCACCTTCGAAAACTACGACTAAGCGCAGCTACGCTTAGCGTAGACGATGCGCGCACACGCTGATATATTCTACCGCACTGTTAGTTGAGACACGTTCGCGTTACTATGTAAATGTGGATTTATTGGCTCAAACGAATAGATGAAATATTACCGTTGAGCCGAAACATTTCAGTAAGTATATGTATATTTTGGTATGCAAGCAAAACAATTCAGTAACAAATAAAACAAAGATTTTTATCTGGTAAAAGATAACAGCTGTTTACACGAAGTACAAATTTAGGGAGCAAGTTGTAGGCTAGACCTGTTTACTGAGTAGAGGACACAAATTTTTGGAGCAAGTTATACTTTAATAACGCTTTAAAATTTAGCAGAAAATCCCGACCCGCCTTCAGTACCGAATACAGCTCTGAAAAACACGACGACAGCTGATCGTGGAGCCCGTATACCAGACGCGCCATCATCTCAACGTTTTTATCAGTCATTTATTTATCATTTTTACAGTCTTTATTTGCAACGATGCGTCGACGTCATCGATTACGTCGGCGCGACGTGAAATGCGTCGACGCGTCACACGGTTTACATTCATCTGGCGTAATGGCGGCTTCTGCTCCTGGGAACGGAGAAAGTTCCATTCTATCACAAAAACCCAGACCACGATTATCAAAAGTTTGGGAATACTTTAAACAGAGGCCGAATAAAACGCTCCTTTGTTCCCTTTGGAAAACCAAAATGGCGTTCCACCTGTGGAATTGGATCTCTGCCAAATTTTTGTGCGCGAAAAATCATATTTTGAGCGTTCAGAAGAGCATTTCGCGCGTGAATTGAGTTGAGGAGAAAATCTTCGTCTCGCAAATAAGAAAATATTTCGAGCGAACGAAAATCAGTTTTGCATTTCAAAGAAGTTTATTCGGATGTGCGCGGACGTTCTCTTTTGCACGCGCGAGGTTTGAGTCGCTCGCGCTCCTGATTCCCGCGCTCGCTAAGCGCCTGCTCAAAGCAAACCAGCGTTACAATGTGCCAAAATTCCAGCCAATCAGAGATGAGGCTGCTAAATTGGCTGCTTGACAACCAATCACAAGACTCGCTGCATCACAGACAGCGCAAGAGGAAAAACACATGGATCAGGAGACGTTTGTTCAATGGCTTGAACACTATCAAAGTTCCTTTAAGACTGTAGAGAAAGTCTTTGACACTCTTCATTTTAAAGTTCAAATGTCTTCCACTGGACGAACACACATAATGACTTATTTTTAATCAAAATCAAATCGTATTATTACATAATGGCGTGTCCCAGTGTTTCTACACCTCAATGAACTGATAAATTAGTTCTAACTTCTTACGTAAAAAAAAGATCACTAGATTAATAAAAAAACTTAATAAAAATAATCGTTAGAGTAGTCGACTAATCGGGGGGGAAAAATAATCGTTAGAGTAGTCGACAGAAAAAAAAAATTGTTAGAGTAGTCGACAGAAAAAAATAAAATAAAAATAATAATAAAAAATAAAATAATCGTTAGAGTAGTCGACTAATCGGAATTTTTTTTTTTTTTAAATAATCGTTAGAGTAGTCGACAGAAACAAAAAAGAAAAAAAAAAAAGAAAGAAAAAATAATAATAATAAAAAAAATATAGAAATAAATTAATAATCGTTAGAGTAGTCGACTAATCGGGAAAAATAGTAATCGTTAGAGTAGTTGAGTCGAGTAGCTTTGACTAGGCGTAAGATTTAGTCTCAGACGTGCGCTACGCCCAGATGGTGCAACGGGGATTAACTCTACGCCGGACTTAAAACGCATTTCACGTTAAGCTTAGTCTTACGACCGGGTGTACGTCCAGCTGCTGCAACCGGCCCTGAGCCAGAATCCAATTCAGAGGACCGACTACCCAAGACTCAACCTCAAAATTTAGTAGAGTTACTATGGACTACCTACTATAGTTATAACGTAAGCAGACAAGTTCACTGGGCCCAATGGCACTTTAATTTCTTTTTGTGCTTCTTTAATTTCAGACCCGATGGATGAGAACGAGAGTGATCAGCTGAACAAAGCGGAGGAGAAACATCATCATGCCAAACCTGGAGAAAAAACAGCGTTCAAGAAATCCTTCAGCTGCGCTCAGTGTGGAAAGAGTTTAACAACCAAATATATCCTCGAGGTTCACATGAGGATCCACACGGGAGAGAAACCGTTCCCGTGCGGTCAGTGCGGAAAGAGATTCACGTTCAAACAGAATCTCCGGGTTCACATGAGAGTCCACACCGGAGAGAAGCGGTTCACGTGTGATTATTGCGGAAAGCGTTTCAAATACGAGGGAAACCTCAAGGACCACGTGAGGATCCACACTGGAGAGAGACCCTACGCATGCATTCACTGCGGAAAGAGTTTCTCCGACAGGAAAACCTTCAAGATCCACATGAGGATCCACACCGGAGAGCGGCCTTTCGCATGCGGTCAGTGTGAGAAGAGGTTCACGCAGGCGAAGTATCTCAAATCACATCTGCGCTCTCACTCTGGAGAATGTCTGTTCAGCTGCGATCAGTGCGGCAAATCGTTTTTTACATCGTTATCCCTGAAGAAGCACCTGAAAGTTCATTTACAGGAAAAGCCACACTTGTGTTCTTTGTGTGGAAAGAGTTTCACCGAGTTCGGTTCGTTGATGGTACACCAGAAGAGACACGGCGGCGTGAAGAATCACATATGCAGCGAGTGCGGGAAGTCCTTTATCACGAATAGTGAACTGAAAGTGCACCAGAATACCCACACCGGAGAGAAACCGTTCAAGTGTTCGCACTGCGACAAGAGATTCAACCAATCTGGGAACCTGAAAACTCACGAGAGGATTCACACTGGAGAGAAACCGTACAAGTGTGATCAATGCGGGAAGAGTTTCAGTCAACTGGCTTCTCTGCTCCGGCATGGAAACACTATTATCTGTAACAAGTTGTGAGTGGTTCATCTTGAATTTCAGAGGTTTATAACTTCTCACTGGAGTTTTGAGATTCAGAGCAGCTGAAATGAATTATCATGGGACTGAATGGTGACTTAGATGTTGAAGCCCACAAAAAGTGGATTCAACCATCATGAAAGTAATCCATACGACTCCAGGGCCCGGTTTTTCAAAAGGTTTAATCCGGATAAAATTGATCCGGATTTAGTAATCCTTTTTTTGCGATCCGTGATCACGTAATCCAGCTTACTTTTGGAGCCGGTTTTTTAAAGCAACATCGGATTGGATCAATCTGATCCGGATAGGAACTTTTCAGGATCACCAAATCTGGATAACCAGTGCTCAAACAGGATAGGAAATCACAATGTAGAACTATAGAGATGTAAAGAGCAACAGTGTGGGGTCAATGTAAGTTTATTTTTATTTGAAATGAAAACACACACATTTAAAAAAAAACTAAAAACAAGAAAAACCCCACCCCATCCTCATCCAGCAGTACATTGAGGAGTTGGACACTATTTCTGATTTGGATTTGTTTCGGATTTCAAAAATCAGTGATTGCCATTCATTGCCATGCATCACTAATAAATATTCTAAAAACAAAAATATTTTCGATTGTGATGAATATATATATCAATTAGTGACAAAATAAAATTTATTGTTTTTGCTCAATTTTGACAGCTGTTTGGGGGATTATTTTATGAGGCCAAACTCTTTCTACTTTGCTGTAGGCCTACACTGAAAGACTGAATACGTTAAAGCCTGACGGATGAACAAATACAATTAAAACCTTATGAATAAATAGGATATCATGTAAGATACTGCATGATCCAAATATAGTATTATTTGATACATTTTTAAAGTTTTCATTACTTTTTGGCCATGAAATCCACGCTGAATCCACCCTTCTGATGGGATCAGTTTAATCCAGATTTTTTGGATCAAAGTGATCCAAATCCTACAAAAAAGTTCTGAAAAACCCAAACTAAAGGTTTGATCCGGACCAAAACCAAGATTGGATTACGTGATCTAATCCGATTATGTAATCCGTTTTTTCTTTCGAAAAACACATTTTCAAGATTTGATCCAATCCGTTATCCAAAATCCTAGTGGATTACTTTTGAAAAACCGGGCCCAGGGGTTTTTGTAAGAGAAATATCCACCCATATTCGTGGGTGAAGATGGTCTTGTTCATCAAAGCCAGTTTGAGGGGAAAAAGTGTCGCTGTGGCTTTAACAAAACCGTGATGATCCATGTTACCAGTGCTGTGATGTTGTGTAAATCATTTCTGTCAATGATAAAAGTGACATGGAATCAAAATTGACCCAATTTATTTCATGAGTGCATATATTACAGTTTCAGTTGTGAACAATATCATACATGTTTTATAACATTTTTCTAACAACATTTATTGAATATGTTCAGCTATGGACAGATCAACTGTTTGTGTGTGTGAATTTGGGGTCAGTATTTTTTATCTTGAAGGGAGGTGATATTAAAATGATTTCTTAAACATCAAATCAGCATATTAGAATGATTTTGAAGGATCATGTGACACTGAAGACTGGAGTAATGATGCTAATGTATTCAAAAGTCTGTAATAACTTTACAATATTACTGCTTTTGATTGTATCTTTGACTGACCCCACATTTTAAATGGTAGTGCTGATTCATTTACATGTTTTTTATAACTAAGGGCACTAATAATATGTTAGAAGAAATAAAAAGCAGCACAATCTTACTAAGATGAGATATAATACCTTACAATCAAGTGCAGAGTTAAAGGAACATACGTGCCTCATATAAAACATTTAAAACTTGGAGAAATAAGTAGAATTGTTTTTATTCTACATGAAGCATGGGAGAAGTATTGGAACAGCTGGAAACTGATCTCTTTGCAGAATAAATGATTTAAATGCCTCCAAATAGACATAAATAAAGCTTAATTTCTTCCTCTGATTAGGAGGTGAGCAATAGAATGTCAGATAGAATTAAGCACTTTAAAAATAAATAAGTAGGTTTTATATATTTTAAGGATCTTTGCCGCCTTTATTTCTGTCTGCACTGTGGAGAAGCTGAACGCGTTCCCGCTCCAGTCCACTAGGTGGTGACAACACACTAGAAGATGCCAGAAGTGTTTGAGAAGATGGCAAAAGAAGATTACTTCTGAATGGATTGTTATCGCTGCAAACATCATCATCTGTGAGTAAAAACAAACTATTTCCAGCTTATCACGATCTTCATTTGAACGTTCTGGATCTTGATTTTCCCGGGGGTTTTTTTGTGTGTTTTTTTCTTTTTTTTTGTTTTACTTTTTTCCCGTTTAATGTGCGAATAAACAACAACAGAATCATTTGTAATCTCATGCTAAAATGTGGAACACGTGTAAAAAAAAATATTTTATTTAGGCGAAATATATGGTAAATAGATGTTGTAAACAGTGGAGTTCAATGAAATATATTTTTGAAACTGAAAATATATTTTGTTTCAACCTTCATATACACTTAAAATATAATTAAAAATGTATTTCGGGGCAAGAAACCACATTTCCAATCTTACAAGGCGAATATGAGTGGAAGAAAGCCGATCAAAACGACATTCCATTAAATATTAGTTATAACACTCAAAGAAAAAACACTGGAATTTTCTCCATAGTTCCACATTGAACACTTATTTTTCCACATATGATCTTCCCAAAGAGCCTTCCTTTATTGGAAACACCCTCACAACTGCGAATTAAACCTATTACTAATTAAATAACTTTGTAATTTAATGTCAGTCTAATATGGCGTTTAAATGCATATCAAATAAAAATAAATAAATAAATGAAATCGCTAGATGTACGATGTTGATAACTGACGTAATTCGAATTGGAAACCACTAGTAGCGCTCACGGACTTTTGGAGTACTGCGCATGCGCTTCATTTTGAACTTTAACGGTCGTCAGTCAACTGGGAGTTCTCGGAGTAAAAGGTAAGAGCTATAACTGTATTTTATTCATCATTTTTTTCGCATGTAATGTTAATTGTTGCTTTTATGTATATATGTATTGTCAAGGTTCGTTTTTTTTTGTTTTTTTTTTACTTTATTTGTCAATTGAATGCGCATCTGCGATTTTTAGATTTCCGTTTTAACGTTTTGGTGTGAAACCCCTGTTGGCGTCGGTCGGAGTCTGTTTTCACCCGACTGAACATGTTTGTTGGGTCGTGGAATATCTGAGCAATGTGGTATGGTTTTCCAACAAACGCCAACAAACTTTGACATGGATTGGAGTTGGACTCATAAGCATGTATTGCCGATCCATTTTTTTCCAAAATCATATTCATAACGCGTTTTCTGTTTTGAAAGGTGACTGGAAAGTTGAAGCTCTGCACATGCGCATCACTTGAATCATAACCAACTAGCGCTGTCCGCTGAAGGAAAAAGTAAACAAAATGTCATTTTATTAGTAGTTTTAAACAATTTAATGTTAAGTATTAGTTTTTATAGTTGTTCATTTTAACTCATTTAAAATTTGCTTCATATCCTGTTTGTTGAAGGAAAGTATCCTTGACATTATCACACGTAAAAGACGTCTCAAGGACCACATGAAAGGTTTCTCTCCAGTGTGGATCCTCAACTGTTCACACTGCGACAAGAGATTCTGTGAGTCAGGACAACTGAGAAGATACGAGAAGATCCACACTGGAGAGAGACGTTTCAAGTGTTCACACTGCGACAAGGAATTCAATCGGTCAGATCATCTGAATAGACACAAGGATAGAATTCATTATTAACTAATATCTGTAAAATGTTGTGGTATGCACTGAAACGTCTGATGAAATGAGACACTGATACATTTTTCATGTTTGATACAGTAAAACGTCTTGCTTTAAAACAATCTATTGAATAAAATGCCATATATAAATAAACGTGACGTGTCTTCACTGGAGTGCTAATTTGTAGAGCTTGTGCTAACATACCCATGTTGCTATAAGATGCTTTTCTTATGCTTTCTATAATAAAAGCCTGCTGTTTCTCATTTTTATTGTTGTGTTTATTTTGTTACTGAGAGGAAAGCATGCATCACATTTTTACATTTTCATCTAAACATCGCTTTCAACAGAGGGGGTGGCGTCAGATCATCGATAACAGTATATCGCTGCTCATGTATTTCAAATTTCATTTTACCACTAAACAGAACGAAAAAGAACTTTCACCCCCGACTAAACCTTCTCCACGCTTTAGAGGTTCTGCTTTAACTCTATGTGATCAAGGGAGGCACGAGAGTCGCAAACTCCCCACTGTAACTTCACCTGTGGGTGTCACGGTTTCTTTTTTGCCTTCGGCTTGCTTGGTTGGGGACACTTGCTTGATATTCAGCAGTGTTTGTGATATTGCTACTTTGGAGCCGTTGTATGCGAACTGAGCTGAGCTGGATGATTACATCACTGTTTCCTCCAGTGCTGATATACATAAATTAACTAGACTAATAAATATTGATCTTTTAATAGTGTGGAATGAATCAATACATATATATAGAACAAGCTGGACAATGACACCGTTTTCTTTGGGAAAAAATTGTTTGCCGATTATTAATATAAAGCTGTTTTGCCAGAATTTGCATTATAAAAAGCGCTATATACAGTGGGTACGGAAAGTATTCAGACCCCCTTAAATTTTTCACTCTTTGTTATATTGCAGCCATTTGCTAAGATCATCTAAGTTCTTTTTTTTCCCGTCATTAATGTACACACAGCACCCCATATTGACAGAAAAACAGAGAATTATTGACATTTTTGCAGATTTATTAAAAAAGAAAAACTGAAATGTCACATGGTCCTAAGTATTCAGACCCTTTGCTCAGTATTTATTAGAAGCACCTTTTGATCTAATACAGCCATGAGTCTTTTTGGGAAAGATGCAACAAGTTTTTCCACACCTTGATTTTGGGATCCTCTGCCATTCCTCCTTGCAGATCCTCTCCAGTTCTGTCAGGTTGGATGGTAAACGTTGGTGGACAGCCATTTTTAGGTCTCTCCTGAGATGCTCAATTGGGTTTAAGTCAGGGCTCTGGCTGGGCCATTCAAGAACAGTCAGAGAGTTGTTGTGAAGCCACTCCTTCGTTATTTTAGCTGTGATGATCTTAGCAAATGGCTGCAATATAACAAAGAGTGAAAAATCTAAGGGGGTCTGAATACTTTCTGTACCCACTGTATACAAGATCAAACAATGGGAGGAACAGGGTAATTAACAAGACATGATAAAGTAATGATAATGATAAAGACAAACAAGTGGCGGGAAAAAACAAAACAAAGAGCACATGTGAAACAAGAAAACAAAACAATCCGAAACAGAAAACATGTAACACAATGCTTGAATTAATATAAAAATATATAAATTCCGTAACAAATATTTTTTTTGCTTTATTGTCAGATCCTCCTCCTTCAGTGAAGCTCTTCCCACCAGTAAATGCTGGACTATTCCCATCAGCCTACAAGTGAAGATGAACATCAAACCATCATGAAGACCTGAAATCAGCAAAGATTTATTGGACAAGGAGAAGATGAGAGATCCAGAACACTGCAGAATGAAACACACGGAAGAACAAAGAGGTTGGTGTTTATTCCTGATCCTTCAATAATAATACATATTGCCACACATTAAATTTATGTTTTATTATGATTATTTTAGACCAGATGGAGGTGAAACAGAAAAGTAAAGAATCAAATGAGGTGGAGGACAAAAATCATTTGATCAATGGAGACAAATCTTTGACTTTCTCACAGACTGAAAAGACAGAAGCCAAGAAGTTCTTCTCCTGCCCTCAGTGTGGAGAGAGTTTCACACGTAAAAGAAGCTTCAGGGAGCACATGAGTACTCATTCTACAGAGAAACTGTTGACATGTGTCCAGTGTGGAGAGAGTTTCACACATAAAAGAAGTCTTGAGGAGCACATGAGTACTCATTCTACAGAGAAACTGTTGACATGTGACCAGTTTGGAGAGAGTTTCACACGTAAAAGAAGTCTTGAGGAGCACATGAGTACTCATTCTCCAGAGAAACTGTTGATATGTGTCCAGTGTGGAGAGAGTTTCACACATAAAAGAAGTCTTGAGGAGCACATGAGTACTCATTCTCCAGAGAAACTGTTGATATGTGTCCAGTGTGGAGAGAGTTTCACACATAAAAGAAGTCTTGAGGAGCACATGAGTACTCATTCTCCAGAGAAACTGTTGATATGTGTCCAGTGTGGAGAGAGTTTCACACGTAAAAGAAGCCTCAGGGAGCACATGAGTACTCATTCTACAGAGAAACTGTTGACAAGTGACCAGTGTGGAGAGAGTTTCACATGTGAAAGAAGTCTTGAGGAGCACATGAGTACTCATTCTACAGAGAAACTGTTGACAAGTGACCAGTGTGGAGAGAGTTTCACACATAAAAGACGTCTTGAGGAGCACATGAGTACTCATTCTACAGAGAAACTGTTGACAAGTGACCAGTGTGGAGAGAGTTTCACACATAAAAGAAGTCTTGAGGAGCACATGAGTACTCATTCTCCAGAGAAACTGTTGACAAGTGACCAGTGTGGAGAGAGTTTCACACGTGAAAGAAGTCTTGAGGAGCACATGAGTACTCATTCTACAGAGAAACTGTTGATATGTGTCCAGTGTGGAGAGAGTTTTACACGTAAAAGAAGCCTCAGGGAGCACACGAGTACTCATTCTCCTGAGAAACTGTTGACAAGTGACCAGTGTAGAGAGAGTTTCACACTTAAAAGAAGTCTTGAGGAGCACATGAGTACTCATTCTCCAGAGAAACTGTTGACAAGTGACCAGTGTGGAGAGAGTTTCACATGTGAAAGAAGTCTTGAGGAGCACATAAGTACTCATTCTACAGAGAAACTGTTGACATGTGACCAGTGTGGAGAGAGTTTCACACGTAAAAGAAGCCTCAGGGAGCACATGAGTACTCATTCTCCAGAGAAACTGTTGACAAGTGACCAGAGTGGAGAGAGTTTCACAAGTAAAAGTCTTGAGGAGCACATGAGTCCTCATTCTCCAGAGAAATTGTTGATATGTATCCAGTGTGGAGAGAGTTTCACATGTAAAAGAAGTCTTGAGGAGCACATGAGTACTCATTCTACAGAGGAACTGTTGTCATGTGACCAGTGTGGAGAGAGTTTCACAAGTAAAAGAACTCTTGAGGAACACATGAGTACTCATTCTCCAGAGAAACTGTTGACATGTGTCCAGAAACCTTATAAGTGTTCACACTGCAAGAAGAGATTCAGTCAGTTGGGAAATCTGAAAAATCACGAGAGGATCCACACTGGAGAGAAACCTTACAGCTGTTTACAGTGCGACAAGAGATTCAGTCAGATAGGACATCTGACAAGACATAAGATGATCCACACTGGCGAGAAATCTTATAAGTGTTCACAGTGCGACAAGAGATTCAGTCAGATAGGACATCTGACAAGACATAAGATGATCCACACTGGAGAGAAATCTTTCAAATGTTCGCACTGCGACAAGAGATTCATGGAGTCAGGAATCCTGAAGGCACACAAGAGGATCCACACTGGAGAGAAACCTTACAAGTGTTCACACTGCGACAAGAGATTCAGTCAATCGCAAGCCATGAAAAGACATGAGAGAATCCACACTGGAGAGAAACCTTACAAGTGTTCACACTGCGACATGAGGTTCACTCGGTCAGATCAGCTGAGTACACACAGGGGAAAAAAACATATTTAATATCAGTAAAATCTTGTGATATTCACATACACTGAAACGTGGATATTCTTTCCAAAAGAGCAACATTTTTTCAAGTTCATCTTATTCATCTTGTTCATCAAAGCCAATTTGGAGAAAGTAGTGTGTTGCCATGGCTTTGACAAAACCTTGATGATCCGTGTTTTCCAGCATGATTTGAAAATCTTGTGCAGTTGTTCGGTTAAACGAGTACTGTGGTGTTGACTTCTGTCGATTATAGTGACATTAACCCTTGAGCGTCAATACAATAAAGTTGTCAAGAAACTGTCATAAAAATTTGAGAGCACAGACTGTGGTTTTGTCTAATTTTAAAGAAGACCCTTGGCAGAATCTTTTTGACTTAAAGTTATTGAAAACAAAAAAAAAAGTTAGAGATTTAAGTTCATGAACATTATTGTAAATAAAAGATATTTGATGAAACATGTTGAACTCTAAAACTACTATATAAACAAAACCATAAAACTAAACAAGTTGTGTTCCAAATTTGAGGTTGATTTCTCAAAAAATTAGCTTTTAGTAAGATTTTGTTTGGGCGCAGATGCCAGCAAAACTCCACAGGTAAACAAGAAGATGATGATGATGGTACCATCTGCTGAAATATAGTAAAAAAAATTTAATTTTGAAGCCTTGCCAACAGAATGAAAGCCTGTTAAAAAAGATTGCATCATTTTATAGTTAAATGGAACTGGGATTAAAAATTGCAGTTTTAATGGGTTTCAATGTGGACATTTTTTGTTCCTAATGTCCTTAGAACTAGTGGACTTGTTTTTCCATGAGACTCTGCTGCCATCTAGTGGTAATTTTGTGTTTTATTTGTTTTGATGTTTTGTTTAGTTTTCCTTCATCTTTAAACTTTTAGTTTTACAGATCATCACATTGAAAATGACAGTAAAATTGCATAATATTTAGAGCTTTTAAGTGCAGGAATAATTGTGAAGCACTTTAAAAAGTCCTTGAATTCACTCTCAAAGGTTGAAGTGAACCCTGATATAATATTTTTAATGGTGCAATATGTAGATTTTCATCAGCTAGAGGTTGCCTCTTCAAAACAAAGGCGTAGCTTGATGACGCCAAGTTTGAGCGAGGAATCTTGGGACATGCGGTCTTCCCCTCATATCCGGTGGAAAAGGATGGGACTCGGGTAGAAATCATGTTCATGGATGCGATTATTAACGTTACTGTAGTATGAAGCAGAGCAGGAGCGAGTTTTGTGGAGCTGAACGAGACGCTAGAGCGTTTCTCCTGGAGTTCCCCTGTTAACTATACATAATAAAAATGTGTTTTTCCAGCAAAATCGCATCTATACAATACCATTCAGCTTCTTTAAATTTTCAACAATTTGCTCAACAGTATTTAAACAAATGTGAATTTAAACAAGGAACTGTGTTTTTTTGGTTTGTAATAGTTACATTTGTAAACACCCCCATCCAACTCAATTGTGATGTATTTTCCTCTTCTTTTTTATGTATCCTCATCCATGGACTCCAGGGGGGTGTTCCAGAAAGCAGGTTATGTGACATAAACATACCTGGGTAAGATTAAGTAAGCTAGATAAGATAACCTCAACTTTCGGTTCCAAAAATAGAGGTAACTTTCGGGGTATGTAAGTAGCCATAGCAACTTACTCTCTGAACATAAACTGCTCCGGAGGAGGTTATGTTTGAGGGTTAGTTTTCTTAAGAGGTATTCAGATGCGTGTTATTTAATATAGTTTTATTAAGGTAACTACACAGTAAAAACCCCAGAGTTAAATCAACTCTGCTCAGATAACATTTGGTCCCTCTCTAAATAGTGTTAAAATGTCTTTTATCTTCAGTTGATTTCATCTAAGGCTTTGGCTGAAGTCAGTTGTAGTTCTTGTGTTTCTCTTTTCTTCAGTGATTCTGCTTGTTAACAGCAGGTGTTCATCATTAATGTCCAATCAACACTTAATTGATTGCTTAATTATCTCATTAACTTTAACTCTGCTTCAGTGTTACTTTAACACTATTTAGAGAAGGACCAAATGTTATCGGAGCAGAGTTGATTTAACTCTGGGGTTTTTACTGTGTACATTTCTACATTTTTTTTTTACATAGTTACCGTTTCCATGGTGAATCATCGATTCGTCGCTCGGTTGAGAATGTCTTGTGTGTTAAGCGGGAACATACTCTGGGTCGGCTGAACTTACTCCCTGATGCGTTTTTGGAACCAGCATACCCAGAGTAAGCAAGGTTTGGGTTAATCAACCGAGAGTTCAGGGTATATGTGAAGGTAAGTTAACCTTGCTTTCTGGAATACCCCCCTGGCATAGAAAAGGATCCATCGGATGAGCACTCAAGAATCTGGATGGAACCAGGCCATCCGGGATCTTCTCGACTACTCTTTTATAAATACTGAGGTTTGGGACATACTTATATAGCAGTGGGAAAGCAAGCGGGCTAATATGTTTTTCATTGTTTTAAATCAAATAAAAGAGATCTGTCTCATTTTCCCACCTTTACTTAGGTTTTGTGTTTGCTGCACCAAGTATTAATCTCTTATTGTCCATTTTTATTAAAAACATAAAAAATAAATAAGTCATGAATTATGATTTCTTTTGGGGCTTTCTAGTTTTAAGCTTCTCAATATGCCTTTCTCCTCACAAATCGCTGAGATGGAATGAGATGGCTTTCTTACTGTTATTTTCGTTTAATATGTTGTTTTATTGACATTTTACCGTTTTATATAGTTTTTTTTAATAATATATCGTTCATTTCTTGTCGCGGAGATGACGTCACCACTCGTGCGCTTCGTGAGTCTTCTGAGGTAAACAGTTCACGCTATATCGCGTAACTGTGATGTTTACACGGTTTATTTAAGCAACATTTTAAGAGGTCGTTTCTTCGTGGATTTCATCGTGTGCCTGTAAACTAAAACGAATCTCTCCACATACAAAACGGTAAGATGTTAGCGAACTATTTTGTTGTTATGAATGTAGTTATTAGGAAATCAAACTATATTTAGATTCATATGGACAAATTGCAGTGATATCTATTTTCTAGTTTCCTGAATGTCTTGTTTAAAGAGTATTGATAGTCTATGGAGCATCACTATTATCAGAGCAGCTGAAAACCCTCTATTTCGTGTCAATAGATCCTGTTTTCACCTCATTCAGATCAGATCTACAAGATAAAGATACATTTCATAACTGTTTATTTCAATAATCTGTGATGAACCATGTTTCATATAATGACATGATAAACAAAAACAAGTTGAGTTAAACTCAACTGGTGCATTATTTGTTTCTTGCAAATCTGTAAATGTATTTTTCTTCATTTTATTCTTTTAATTTATTCTTACATTGTTTATTGGTATCTGTTAATTGTTGTACTCCTTAATTCTTTACAAATATACTAATGAGAGATAAGATAAATGTGTGAATAAAGTATGCTGATGAAATTTAAAATTTTAGAAATAAAAAGAGAGAGAATTTATGAATAAGTTTGACACTTTTCCACTGGTTGCACTGGTGCTGTTCACTTTCTTAGTTGGTTGAAGACTCATGTCTTGTTTTAATCTCAAATGAAAACCATAAACTCTCAAAAAAGAAATGTCTATATAAATGTGTATATTTTTACTGTCTTCACAGCTGTCCAATTGTACATTTTAAAATATCGGCATTGGCCGATAAGTTTTTCTGACTGGCCGATGTGTTAGAAGTGGGACTTTTATTTTGACGATGTGCCTCACGTTCTCTGTCTTCATTAGTTTATGGTCTTCGTTTTAAGAGTCATATCTAATACACTGAGTGTGTGACCATGCAAAACCCATTCATGACGACCACGTCAAATTTCTCAAAAAATGGTCACATATGCAACCATTTTGGGCGCAGTCTGAAGCCCTGCATTAATTTACTTAAAAGTTACTTCACTAGATAGACATGTGACCATAAATACTTAAAATGGGTTAATTACTATAAAAACAAACTTCTGATTTCTTCTTGATTTTGTCAGATCTGCTCCTCCTCCTTCAGTGAAGCTCCTCCCACTGCAATTCACCAATAAATGCTGGATTATTCCCATCAGTCTTCAAGTGAAGACGAGCGTCAAACCATCAAGAAGATCTGAAATCAGCGAAAACAGAGTTTATTGAAGGACAGTGAGAAGATGAGAGATCCAGAACACTGCAGAATGAAACACACTGAAGAACAAAGAGGTTGGTGTTTATTCCTGATCCTTCATTAATGAGGCTGAAGAACATTAAGGTTATAAAGCAGTTCATCAGATTTATGGCCAGATTTACTAACAACTTGCGCCAGCACAAACCCTCTTTTGGTTATTTTTGCAGCTGACCTTATTGCAAATGCATTTCGTAGGAGTTTTCCTGTTCCTTGCGCTTTTATTTAACGCACAAAAACGCACTCTCATGCTAATTTGCCCTGTTTACAGGTTGCAAGGTTTCTACAACAAACATCAGCCACCGAATTCATACATTCATACTTAAAACTAGCCGAATCGTGTTTCAGGGGAAGTCTCCTGGTGAAAATTGCAATCCGGGGTAAAATCCGCTTTTTGGTGGGGTTCCCCCCTGGTAAAATTCACTTCACTTCAACCTGCGGGCATGAAAAACAACTCGCGGCTAAAGTGTTAAATTAGTCCAATTTCATGGGAAAAGCGTGGAAAAACTTCGCAACACTGCCTGATTTAATAAATTTGTACCTTAGTGTGTGTAGTAAACAAAAGCCTCAAGAGTTGATCAAAAAAAATTGGGGTGTCACAATTTTATGAAACACTATTTTTAAAAATGAGGAAATGGACTGAAAGAAACGGCATTATAACAGTGTTACATTTGCATTTAGTTATTTAGCAGATGCTTTCTCCAAAGCGACTTCCAAATCAGAACAGCAGAAGCAATCAAATCAACATGAGTGCAACAGTAATTCCAGCAAAGTGCTCATAGCAAGGATTTATTTTGTGTCAATAGATGGAGAGAGAGAGAATAGAACTGGAAAAAAGAAAAAGTGCTAATATTACTTTAGCAGTTGTTTGCTCTGATAGGGCAAGGCAGGTCATTCCATGGTTGTCAGGCAGTCTTCGATACGAGCAGACTGTTGTGTCATCAGCATAGCAGTGATAGGAAAAACCATGTTCCTGAATGACAGTTCCAAGTGATGACATGTAGAAGGAGAACAGAAGTGGTCCAAGCACTGAGCCCTGAGGTACCCCAGTAGCAAGATGATGCAACTTAGATACCTCTCCCCTCCAAGATACCCTGAAGGACCTACCTGAGAGGTAAGACTTGGAGTATGGTTCCTGAGATGCCCTTTGTCATGAGGATTGACTGGCCACTCTTGAAGCCATACTGGTTGTTGTCAAGGAGGTTGTTCTGCTTAACACAAAGGCTGCCGTGGTATCCTACACAGTTTTATAGCCACTTGATACAATGTTATTCAGTTCAGCTGGCCAGGCTTTGCTAACTCTGAGCGAAACAAGAACAAATGTGAATTGCCACATGAACACAGTAAACATTTCCTAGCAACGAGAACAGCACGAAAATCTTCTTTTGTCATGCTCTGAAGAATAAACTGCCCTGGCATCAGTAGTCAGTGATGGTCAGTGAAGTTACATATTTAAACTGTAACTTTTGTTACTTTGATTACAGACATGATGGTGAAGAATGAGGAGAGTGAAGAGGAGGAGAACCATCATATCAAAATTGAAGAAGAAACAGACTGCTTACAGACTGAAAGTATTTATTTACTGGAAAGAAGAGACAACAAATGTTCCATTTGCCATCAGTGTGGAAAGAGTTTCACATGCAAAAAGAGTCTCAAGATTCACATGAGGATCCACACTGGAGAGAAACCGTTCACATGTGATCAGTGTGGGAAGAGTTTTAGACAACAAGGACACCTTAAGGAACACATGAAAATCCACACTGGAGAGAAACCGTTTACATGTGAACAGTGTTGGAGGAGCTTCACACACAAAAAGAGTTTCATGGTTCACATGAGGATCCACACTGGAGAGAAACCGTTCACTTGTGACCAGTGTGGGAAAAGTTTTGTACAGCAGTGGCACCTTAAGGAACACATGAAAATCCACACTGGAGAGAAACCGCACACATGTGATCAATGTGGGAAGAGTTTCGCACACAAAAAGAGTTTTAAGGATCACATGAGCATCCACTCTGGAGAGAAACCGTTCACATGTGATCAGTGTGGGAAGAGTTTTGCACATCTAGGACACTTTAAGGAACACATGAAAATACACAATGGAGAGAGACCGTTCACATGTGATCAGTGTGGCAAAACATTTTTGAGGTCTTCAGCTCTGAAGATCCACCTGACAGTTCATTCAAAGGAGAAACCACATTTATGTTCTTTGTGTGGAAAGAGTTTTTCACAAGTTAAAAATTTAAAGCTTCATCAGAAAATGCATAATGGTGAAAAAGCATATGTGTGCTTTGAGTGTGGGAAGAGTTTTATTACAAGTGTAGAGTTGAAACAGCACCAGAGAATTCACACCGGAGAGAAACCTTACAAGTGTTCACACTGCGACAAAAGATTCAGTTGCTCAGGAGCTCTGAAAAGACACGAGAGGATCCACACTGGAGAGAAACCTCACAAGTGTTCACACTGCGACAAGAGATTCAATTGGTCAGGACATCTGAAAACACACGAGAGGATCCACACTGGAGAGAAACCTTACAAGTGTTCACACTGCAACAAGAGATTCAGTGCGTCAGGACAACTTAAAAGACACATGAGGATCCACACTGGAGAGAAACCTTACAGGTGTTCACACTGCGATAGGAGATTCAGTGAGTCAGGACATCTGAAAACACACGAGATGACGCACACTGGAGAGAAACCTTACAAGTGTTCACACTGCGACAAGAGATTCAGTCGGTCAGTATATCTGAAAACACATGAGATGATCCACACTGGAGAGAAATCGTATCACTGCATTGCATGTGGGAAGAGTTTCACTCAATCATCTTCTCTACGCAGACATTCAAAAAACAATCACAGTAAGTAGTTCATTTTCAGATCCAGCACTTTCAGGTGTGAAGCCACATCCTCACTTAACATGACAATAAAATCTCTTAAAAATATTCTAGAAAGAGTTGAAATGATGTCACGTTTGGGTAGGGGTGTAACGACACAAATAAATACAAGAGAGCAAAACTACAATTAAAACAAACAGTAATTTTCCAGTAGGTCTACCATTAGTTTTCAGGAACAAAAATTGAATAAAGTAAACAAATGTAATGGTAAATACTTAACGTAGCTGCAGTTCATTTTATGTAATCATGTGCATTTGATCTGATATAACTGGAGTACAAGGTTGTGAGATTATGTGAACGCATGGCAAAAGAGATGGGTCTTTAATCTAGATTCAAGTCTAAACACTGAACATTATCAGGAAGGCTATTCCAGAGTTTAGGAGCCAAATGTGAAAACGCTCTCCCTCCTTTAGTGGACTCATATTCTGGGTACAACCAGAAGTCCAGAGTTTTGTGATCTTAAAGAGCGTGATGGATTTTAAGGCGATAGATCAGTTAAATACATCAGTGCTAAACCATTTAGAGCCTTATAGGTCAGTAGCAAGACTTTATAACTGATACAGAATTTAATAGGTAACCATATGATAAAATTGGTGTTGCAGTGCATTTGGAAAGTATTCACAGTGCTTCACTTTTTCCACATTTTCTTATATTACAGCCTTATTCCAAAATGGATTAAATTGATTATTTTCCTCAAAATTATACAATTGATACCCCATAATGACGACGTGAAAGAAGTTTGTTTGAAATCTATTCAAATAATAAAAAAATTAAAAAGATATTCACAAATCATCCTCCGTGAGGCTCTGGGCCCCGCCCTGCTGGCCACATGGTGCATCCCTATTTATAACCTTTCACCACGCGTTTCTCTCTGATTTCTATGGAAGCCCGTTTCCGCCACTGGAAAAAGAAAAAAAAAGAGATTATTGCGACTTTTTATCTCAGAATTGTGAGATATAAAGTCAGAATTCTGAGATAAAAAGTCGCAATTCAGAATTTTGACTTTTTTTCTCTTCAATTTTCTCGCAATTCTGACTTTGTATCTCGCAATTCTGAGAAAAAAAAGTCGGAAGTCTGAGATAAAAAGTCGCAATAATCTTCTTTTTTTCAGTGGCGGAAACCGGCTTCCATAGATTTCTTTTGGATTTATCTAAAATTTAACTCTTTTACTTTCATTTCAGACGTTATGCTGGAGAATGAGGAGTATGAACATTGTCAAAACTGGAGATAAAACTCGCTCACTTAAAAGAAGAGACAAGAAATGTTTCACCTGCAGTGTGTGGAAAGAGTTTCACATTCAAACAGAGTCTCGAGGATCCACACTGGAGACAAACCGTTCACATGTGATCAGTGTGGGAAGAGATTCGCACATCAAGGAACCTTTAAGGACCATATGAACATTCACACTGGAGAGAAACTGCATGAATGTGATCAATGTGGCAGAACATTTTTGAGGTTTATATCCCTGAAGAACCATCTGAAAGTTCATTCAAAAGAGAAACCACATTCATGTTCATTAAGTGGAAGGAGTTTTTATAATCTGCAGAACTTAAATGTTCATCAGAAAATACACACTGGTGATAAAGTACATGTGTGCTTTGAGTGTGGGAAGAGTTTTATTACAACTGTAGGTTTGAAACGGCAACATTCGATTTGCTAATAATAAATCAATTTGCTATATTATGAGTTTAATTTTGTTCATTTTTCTGTTGTTTGTTTACATTTTTATGAAGGAAAGTACTTTTTTTATACTTCTTGTTCAAGAAGCTGAAGAGGCTGATTCATTTTAAACGTGTTTTTCAGTGTTGTTGCCAAATCAGATAGTGATTCTTCCACTTAAGGTGTATTTCATGTAGATTTACAACTGGTCTTCATTTTTATTCTCTTAAGATGCTTTACTATCTTGTTAGTCAATAAAGAAAGAGATCTGCCTCATTTGTTTACTTTTTGTATTTTCTGCATCAAGTATTAAACTTTTATGATCTGCTCCTTGCATCTGGAATAAACATTTTCATCATTTTAATTACATTTATAAGTCAAGAAATATTTTTGGGCTTTCCATGTTTTAAATTTATTGAAAAAGCTTTTAAATGCCTAAATTTCACCCCACACATGACGGATTGAAATGGCAGTCTGTGTGTTTTACATTCATTTCTGCTTCTCCGTTTTAATTATTCAATATTTGGCGCGTTTTTTAATCCACCGTTGATTTCGTCCCGCGTTGATGACGTCACCACTCACGCTCTCCAGTCAGTGTTGGGTCTTCTGAGGTAAAACGGTTCGCGCTATATCGCGTTTCTGTAATATACTGTTTACACGGTTTGTTTAAGCAACATTTTACGGGGTCGTTTCTGAATGGATTTCGTCGTGTTTGGCGCTATTCGTGTGAAACATTTGCCTGTTTCTCTTCACATACAAAACGGTATGTGAGGAACTATTTTGTGGTAGTTATTAGCTATTCGAACTGTATTTAGATTCATATGGAAAAATTACAATGTTTGATGAAGCCATTAGTGTCTGTCTTTATATATTACTGTTATTTGTTCTGTATCACTTGAGGAATAATAGTAATAAGCACTTTTATATTATAAATTCTGACTGAAACAATCTGTTTCTAGCAGCAAATATTTAGATTAAAGTGAGATGATCTGCTGCTGATCCTGAATGTCTTGTTTGATGAGGTCTATAGATGTCTGAAACCGCTCCATTTTATTTCCCATTTCAAATAAAACACAACAAACATAAACAAGTTGTTAATTTAAACTGAATCTGTGTTGTTTTTTTCAAATTTAAACATTTGTGGGTTTTTTTGTAGTTCTTAAATTATGTTTTGTACCTGTTAATTGTTTTACTCTATGTTTTTTCTGTAATTTTTGTTGTTAATGAGAGTTAAAATAAATTTATGAATAAAGTATGTGGATGAAATTCTTAGAAATGTGAATATTTATAAAACACTTTGCCATTAATTTACTTAAAAGGTACTTTGATAGATATATAGGTGAACATAAATAACTACAATGTGTGATACAGAATAAAAACAAACTCAATAACTGATTTCTTCTTGATTTTGTCAGATCTGCTCCTCCTCCTCCAGTGAAGCTCCTCCCACTGCAATTCCCAAATGCTGGAATATTCCCATCAGTCTACAAGTGAAGACGAGCATCAAACCATCAGGAAGATCTGAAATCGGCAAAGACAGTTTATTGAAGGACAGTGAGAAGATGAGAGATCCAGAACACTGCAGAATGAAACACACTGAAGAACAAAGAGGTTGGTGCAATCACACAGTGGAATCAGTGTTGATGTTCTTCTGAGGTTTTATTTACCTAATTTTAAGACCTGCTACACATCAGATGATTTTCATCATGTACTGAGAAGTAAAACTATAGAACTCAAAAGGGTGTACGTACGTTTGTTTTAAGAAACACTCCATTTTCAATGAGGAAATGGAATGAAAGTGTTGTATCCGTGTTAAATGCAAAATGTTAGCTAAGTTTTTTAGTAAAATAAATTAAATATTCATATGAGAGAATGTCAGAACTGTATCACTATTGTATAGTTTTTTTTAAAAGTTTATATTATGTTAGATAATTGTGGAGTTGATCAAATATTTAATAGTTCTCTCTTTGCTAACGTGGGATTTAACGTGGTCAGTGTATCTCGCTCATGATAAAAGATTTATAAAAAAAAAAGCATCAAAATGATTTTCTTGTTTATTTTCACTTTATGTTTCTCAGATTTTTTTTAACTTTCGTTTCAGAAGTGATGCTGAAGAATGAGGAGAGTGAAGAGGAGGAGAAACATCATGTCAAAATTGAAGAAAAAACTCACTCGCAGACTGAAAGTGTTTCTTCACTGGAAAGAAGAGAAAAGAAATGTTTCACCTGCCGTCAGTGTGGAAAGAGTTTCACACGCAAACCAAATCTTGAGAGGCACATGAGGATCCACACTGGAGAGAAACCGTTCACATGTGATCAATGTGGGAAGAGATTCACTTACAAAAAGAGTCTCAAGGTTCACATGAACATCCACACTGGAGAGAAACCGTTCACTTGCGATCAATGTGGCAAAACATTTTCGTGGGCTTCAGGCCTGAAGGATCACCTGACGGTTCATTTAAAGGAGAAACCACATTCATGTTCTTTCTGTGGAAAGAGTTTTTCACAGGTGCAAAATTTAAAAGTTCATCAGAAAATACATACTGGTGAAAAAGCTCATGTGTGCTTTGAGTGTGGGAAGAGTTTCATTACAACTGAAGATCTGAATCGACACCAGAGAATTCACACTGAAGAGAAACCTTACAAGTGTTCACACTGCGACAAGACAGTCAGTGTGTCAGAACATCTGAAAACACACCAGAGGATCCACACTGGAGAGAAACCGTATCACTGCACTGCATGTGGGAAGAGTTTCAGTCGTTCATGTTCTCTACAGAGGCATGCAAAAAACATTCACAGTAAGTAGTCCATCTTCAGATCCAGCACCTTCAGCAGTGAAACCGCATCCTCACTTGACATGACACAATACTACCGCCGAGCAATAAAATCTCTTCAATGTGAGGGTACGTTTACACAACAACAATCTACCAACAACAGAAAAGTTTTTCCTTTGTGTTTTCCACGTACAGACGACAGCATTGTTCACACGGATCCGTGAAATCGACTGAAAACACTGCATTTTCCAGCCAGGCCAGTGTAGTGTATGGATGAGATCAAAATATTTGATTGATCCAGGGCTGGATGATGCGCGAGCTGCAGTCTCTTTCTGATAGTTTTTAGAAAATCAACTGTAACTCAGTGAAATCTTACTACGCAAACATGAGACATATATCTAAAGTAACTATGAAATGTCAGGTTTTAAATCATGCAAGTCAAATTTCTGTTCATGCAATCTTTTCAAAACTAGAAGGATGTCAGTCGTTCACGAGTCCGCTAATACAGCCGCGCGCAGCATTCAAATGCAAATTCTGAGGCGATACATGCAACAGAGTGAATGCCCGGAAAAATGCATCGTTCTTAGTTAGATGTACATCATTTTGAGACGCAGTGAGGAATAGCACAACTCTCAACTTCATTTCGAGGATCAACTTGATCAAGCTGATGATTGTGATTGGTAAGTTTATTTTTTTATTCTTAACTTCTTTATTTTAATCGCGATTTGAGTGTCTGTGAATATTAAACCGCAAAAAGACTGTTTAATTATGAATCCTGCAAGTTTTGTGTCTCGGTATGAATGAATGGCGCAGATGCACATTTTGTTTACTATACATAACTTACATTACTAAACATGCTATATTGGCTATTCCCAAACTAAAATGCTATACTGAGATTATGATGATAAATGCTGAAATAAAATGTGTTAGCAACGTATTAAACTGCACATTAACATTTAGGTTCTATAATTTTACAAACATAATACATAAAATGTCCTCAGCTTATTAGCTGTTTTGAACAGGTTATGAAGTGTTTACTGTGAAATAGCCACATCAATGAAGCTTTTGTTCACAATGAATGATGAAAATCACTGAAATAAACTATATTTTAAAGTGTATTCTAATTGAAATATATATATATATATATATATATATAGTAATAATTTTTCACAATATTGCTTTTTTTTGTATATTTTTGATCAAATAAATGCAGGCTTGATGAGCATGAGACTTCTTTCAAAAACATTAAAATAGAAATGTGTCCAATCTGTTGACTGGTGCTGTAATTTAAAATATAATAGACCTATACAAAATTCTTCACATGATGTGCAAAAATACGTGCATGTATGAGATCACAAAAATCTTCTGTTTTCTGTTAACATTACAGCTCTGGAAAAAATTAAGAGACCACTGCATAATTATCAGTTTCTCTGGGTTTACTATTTATAGGTATGTGTTTGGGTAAAATTAACATTTTTGTTTTATTCTATAAACTACTGACATTTTTCCCAAATTCCAAATAAAAATATTGTAATTTAGAGCATTTATTTGCCAAAAGCAACAACTGGTCAAAATAACAAAAAATATGCAGTGGTCTCTTAATTTTTTCCAGAGCTGTATATTAATGTTAATGTAATAGTTGATATGCTCACAGAGGGTTTTTTCTTTTATTTCACAGATTTGAGAGTCATAGTGACCAGATATTGGCCCACACGGACCTGCATGAATATGATACTGAGATCACTGACTATAAGCAGTCTTTAACTATAACTATCTTTCTTTTTACTTTTTCTCCAGTGCATAGAAATACCAAACAGCTTGGAAATGCCAGGTATGCGATGTTCACTTGAACAGGATTTATTTCCATATATAACTGTGTACTCAAAATGTTCCTTTGATTCTCATTTATATTGTTAACTATATTCTAAATAAACTACAAAATAAACTACTTTGTCCTGATGCTCCTTCTTTCCTCTCACATACCTGACTGAAAAGGCTCATAATGCAGGTCTTTGTCTCCTCAGGTGTGAATCACACACACTGTCTTTCTAAACAAAATGTGTCTTACAAAATTTAAATTAATATTATGTTTTTTGTGAATGAATAGGCAGGATGATGTTCACACAATTTTGAAGCAACGATTCTAGGGTTCACCCGCCAATACCCAGAAGTCTTGTGGACACATATTTAGTATGTTTTTTGTGTCCTTATTTCAGTGACTTAAATTTTTGTTTTTTCAATGACCACACAAACATTATTCTCTCAAAAATATAAACATGTACATACGTGTTGCTCGCATATTATGGTAGCTGAATACAATGTAATTAGACTTTTGTCATTTTATGTTTATAAGCAACTGAAAAAAGCACATATGTAAAAGCATGTCAACTTCTTCAGGGCCCTAAAAACCCACAAATCCCTGAGGGTTGAAGGTATAATATGTAAAAATTTTATATTAAAGTATCCAAAAACCACTTGCACAGTGTTATATAATTCGTTCAGCTGTGTACTTACATTATCCTAAATGTTTTCAAGAATTTGTAAATTCAGAGAAAATCACAATTTTAAACAGTGCCCGTCCCTCTCTCGTCACTTGCGTCGGTGACGTAATATCTGCGTTATTCCTGGTTTCTTGCGCTGCACAGTAACCATGGCAACAGACACGGACAGCTGCGTAACTTCTAGCGGCACGTTGTTGTTTCGTTCAAACATTATGGACCATGACAAGCAAACTTTGGGACAAAAGGAGAAATAAAATGAGGATCAATATCAGCGTGATGTTTCCGAGATGGCGAGAGCTTTGCGACAAACTTTGACTTGACAGAGACGGCGCTCTTACACGTTATTAGACGAGGTAAGCAAATGTAGGAAACATAAGACTGATCAATGTTATAAAGCTCAACACGACGAAGTGTTAGAATATCATCAGTGTGATCATCTAATCTAATGTTAAGTCTCATACAGTCAACAAACTAATACTAAACATTACAACTCTCAACACACTCAAACACAGTTTAGTATGATCGTGTAACTTTAGTGAAACAGCGCTGCGTTTCCTCACAGTTTTAATTCGTCAAATAAACTGACCTGTATGAGTAGTATTTCAGCACTTGTGAGTAGTTCAGTAGAATGAAATGTCCTCGTTTCTTTATATCCCGCGGGACTCGCGTGTGACACTGATATCTGTCTCTCATTATCAATCGCGCCCGTGATTCTCGGCCCCGCCCTCCTTCACACCACAGTCATGATAAAAACATGCATTCACTCATCCATAAACATTATTTCCCCATAAATATTATCAGATCCATCGGCATGACGACAAGTTCCATGATTCCATATTCACTGCGTCATCAAACCATGCATTTGTTATTGTTTTGAATTGTTTAGCGACCCCTAGTGGACAAAAAAAAAACCCCATCATGGTGCACCTTTAAACCACTTTGTCAGATTTAACACATCCTTTCAGGTGGCGAAGAAATGCTGATTTTCTAGCAGTGCTAATTGTGATAGCATAAGAGGACTTTAGAAAGTGTTGTTTTATATTAAGGGGAGGCTCACGCTTCAGTAAATGACAAATGAATAAGGATTTAGACTCATACTAGATGAATTGCTCCAATGAAATACAAAGTTTGACCACCTTCATCCGCACAGTGCATAGCCATATTGCTCCATCAGCCCATATTGCAGTGCAGTTTCTTGACCGTCACAGGATGAGTTAAATCGGACATAAGGCCATGATATTAGAGGTATACTGCTCTAACAAAATCAATTTTTTTAGCAAATTTAATTAAGGTTCACTTTTATGACCTTTCATGTCACATTTCTTTCTTTAATATTTATTTAAAATGTAACTTTTTACTTTAATTACAGACATGATGCTGGAGAATGAGGAGGGTGAAGTGAAGAAAAATCCTCACGTTGAAACTGGAGAAAAATCTCGCATGAAGATTGAAAGCGTTTCTTTACTGAAAAGAAGAGATAAGAAATGTTTCACCTGCCGTCAGTGTGGAAAGAGTTTCACATGTAAACATAGACTTGAGGTTCACGTGAGGATCCACACTGGAGAGAAACCGTTCACGTGTGATCAGTGTGGGAAGAGTTTCACACAACAAGGAACCCTTCAGAAACACATGATCATCCACACTGGAGAGAAACCGTTCAAATGTGATCAGTGTGGGAAGAGTTTTAAGCAACAAGGACATCTTAAAGAACACATAAAAATCCACACTGGAGAGAAACCGTTCACATGTGATCAGTGTGGGAAGAGTTTCACAAACAAAAAGAATCTCAACGATCACATTAGGATCCACACTGGAGAGAAACCGTTCAAATGTGATCAGTGTGGGAAGGATTTTAAACAACAAGGACATCTTAAAGAACACATAAAAATCCACACTGGAGTGAAACCGTTCACATGTGATCAGTGTGGGAAGAGTTTCACATGCAAAAAGAGTCTCAAGATTCACATGAGGATCCACACTGGAGAGAAACCGTTCACATGTGATCAGTGTGGGAAGAGTTTTGTACAACAAGGAAGCCTTAAGGAACACATGATGATCCATTCTGGAGAGAGACCGTTCGCATGTGATCAATGTGGCAAAACATTTTTGTGGGCTTCAGGCCTGAAGATCCACCAAACGGCTCATTCAAAGGAGAAACAACATTCATGTTCTTTGTGTGGAAAGAGTTTTTCTCATCTACAAAATTTAAAAGTTCATCAGAAAAGACATACTGGTGAAAAAGTTTATGTGTGTTTTGAGTGTGGGAGAAGTTTTGTTACAACTGGAGATCTGAGTCGGCACCAGACAATTCACACTGGAGAGAAACCTTACAAGTGTTCATACTGTGATAAGAGATTCAGTCAGTTGGGACATCTGAAAACACATGAGAGGATCCACACTGGAGAGAAACCTTACAAGTGTTCACACTGCGACAAGAGATTCAGTGAGTCAGGAACCCTGAAAAAACACGAGATGACCCACACTGGAGAGAAACCTTACAAGTGTTCACACTGCAAGAAGAGATTCAGTCGGTCAGGACATCTGAAAAAACACGAGAGGATCCACACTGGAGAGAAACCTTACAAGTGTTCACACTGCGACAAGAGATTCAGTCAGTCAGGAACCCTGAAAAAACACGAGATGACCCACACTGGAGAAAAACCATACAAGTGTTCACACTGCAAGAAGAGATTCAGTCGGTCAGGACATCTGAAAGCTCACGAGAGGATCCACACTGGAGAGAAACCGTATCACTGCACTGCATGTGGGAAGAGTTTCAGTCGTTCATGTTCTCTACACAAGCATACAAAAAACGATCACTGTAAGTAGTTCATCTTCAGATCCAGCAGTTCCAGCTGCATCCTCACCAAACATGACACAATAATACGGTCAAGCAAGAAAATCTCTTCAATATGAGGGTACATCTACAAAACGGCAACATACTAAAAACGGAAAAGTTTTTCGCATACAGGCGACAGTGTTGTCAAAACGATCCCCTGAACCAAAGACGACAACTAATTGGTCCAAACTCCTCCAGGAGGTGGAGAAACATTTTGTGTTAAAAAGTCAGGACACAAACAAAACATCAGATGAGAATACAGAGTGAGATCAGATCAATCAGATGATAATGGGTTATCGGCTTCGTTCAAGCCGTCTAACTACTTTCATCTCACTTTTCTTTCTTTAACTTCGTTTTGCCTGCCTGAAACTTCAACTTCAGCCACAAGACTCCACTCATACATTCATCCTACAACACACCAGAATGTGACTGGCTTCATGAAACGTCACTTCAGACACGACTAGAACTAATCAACGAACTGGGGAAATGCCTTTCAGTAAAGACCCTACAGAAGAAAATCCTCATCAAAGACACACAAAAAAGCAAGTAACACCTCCAATTCTTGCCAAATTGGTGTATTGATATAAATTTAATAACCCATCCTAAGAAACGATAGAAGAGTTAAATTAAGGATTGATTGTACATTCAAGTCTTGTTTATAAAGTGCAATGGCATATAGTGTTAGAAACATGGGATTTTATAATTTCACTCTTAAAACTCTTCAATTTCTTTCTTTCTGCAACTCATGTGAATGTGTGTTCATATACGAGGTATTAGGTTTTTGTTCGCATGATCAATAAAGTCTCATTTGGATTTAAAGAGAAGTGTTTTATGTTGTGTGCTTACAAATTGCATGAGTTTATTGAAGGACAGAGGTTGGTGTTTATTCCTGATTCTTCATTAAGTACATTTACATTTATTCATTTGGCAGACGCTTTTATCCAAAGCGACTTACAAGGTTTTTTTTAGGGGTTTCGTGCCTTTCTCAAGGGCACTTTAGTCATGGTATCGAAGGTGGAGAGAGTGCTGTTCATTCACAATCCCCATTTTTAATTCCTGCCAGCATGGGATTCGAACCAGCAACCTTCAAGTTACAAGCCCAACTCCCTCTTCTTTAGGCCACAACTAATGGTGGCCCAATGCAGTTCAACATATTTATGAAAATAGACATGAGTTGTAAAAGGTTTAAAAGAATAAAATAAGGGACATTTTTTTTATTAATAGGAACAAAATGGGAAACTCCGTATTACATTTTTTTGTTGTCAACAAATGGTAATTGTTATACGAGTTGTTATATTTTACATTGACTTTTAGGTTCTAAATGTTAGCAACCCTCAAATCAGAATTTTAGTTAAGTGTTAATTTTAGCTTCTGAAAACTTTTTTAGAAAGTGAATTATTATTTTTTTTTTTTTACAACAGATGTTTAAGAACTTTTCTTAGGGGGTCATTGGATGGATCGGAAATATCTTCCCTCTTCTGCAGTTGAAGCGAGTTTATTGCATTCAAGCGTTTTGTGCCACACTGGAAGGAAAGGGCAATGAGAACACGAAAGTTCCAGAACACTGCAGAATGACACGCAGTGAAGAACAAAGAGGTGTTGATGTTCTTCAGCTTCATTAATGAAGAGTCAGAAATAAAGATGATGGCTTCAGATTTACTGGCTGAAGTATAGAAAATGTTTGGTGCGAAGATATTAGAGAAGGCTTAACTTCAAAGGATGTTAAAGAGCTCAGGTGTGCTGCTGACCAAGCATACTACCTGAGTAATTGACATTAAAGATAAGAATAAAACCTTCATTTTAGATGCTTCCATGTCAAGGACGGCCTGTTTCGGGAGTCTGTTACTTCTGCGGTGGAGAAATTCCGTGCAACGAAACGGCAATCTGCTGTTTTCTCCAGCACATCCCACACAGGTCTAGGGAGACACAGTTCGTTCGTGCTCAATTTCTTCTGCTGCGCCCCCATGAGGTGAGTGAACCGTCGCCTACCCAATCTCCTTGTAGAGACTAAGGTCCTGCAAGGAAAACAGGAACTGAAGAAATACAGACTAAAAGTCCATGAGCTAAACTGAACATAATGGTGACAAGGACCTTCTGAGAACGATTTCTATCAACATGAGAACGTTCATCGAGTACAAATAATGTTTTAAAAACTTTCCAAGAACCTCGTTCCAAGAACGTTTTCTCTGAACATTACAAGAACGTTAATAACACTATGAGAATTTCAAAATAATAATGTTTTGAAATAATGTAACTAAAGAATTGCTCTTTTAGCACTCTAGCTCTCGACAACTTTAGTTTCCTTATATATTTTATATATCTACATTTTATATATATATTTTATATATCCTTATATATTTTCAAAGAATACTCAGATTTTCACTGACTTGATTTCAACAATATTAGAAGTGATTTTTAACTGTTTGTGTTGAAAATTTTAATTCTGGTTATTCTAAACCAATTTTTATCATTTATTGTGTCATCATTTACTATTAAGAAATAATACATGTCAATTCATCAGAATATCAATAAAGATAAATTTATCTAATTTGTTTTCTTTTTTATCTGCTTCACCAAGTAGCCTAATAATGCTATCAAAACAAAAACTTTTTATGTTCTGCTGATTCTTCGTACATAAGGAATAAATCATTTCATAATTTTAAAAGCCATGAAATATCAATATTATTGTATTTGGAGCTTTCCAAGTTTTACATTTCTCAATATTTCACCCACACATGACAAAGGGAATTAGACGGCTGTATGTCTACACCAGTAACTGTTTTACCTTTATTTGTGTTTATGTTGTTTGTTTATAGATATTCTGCCATTTTAGACAGAATTTGGCATGTTTTTGATAATCTGCCGTTGATCTCGTCTCGCGGCGATGACGTCATCACTAGCGCGCGCTCCCGCTTCAGTCAGCGTCGAGTCTTCTGAGGTGAACAGTTCACGATTATCGGCGTCGACGCGGTTTGTGTGACTGCCGCGTAAAACGATTATTATTGTTTTTTTAAGAAGGCTTTTTGATTCGCTTGTTTCTCTTTACATACAAAACGGTAAGATGTTAGCAAACGATGTTGTCATTAATGCAATTATTAGGAAATAGAACTAGATTTAGGTTAAAAGGTGTCATTAGTGTTTGATATTTTTTCTATCTGATTTTAGAAATAGTAATATTAGGCTATTAGCATATATTCTGATTCAAACAATCTGTTGCTCGATGAGATGATCTGCTGCTGACCCTGAATGTCTTGTTTGATGAGTATTGATGGTTTTTAGCTGTCTGAAACCGCTCCCTTTTATTTCCCATTTATTTCATTAATCTGTGAATAATCACGTGTCAAATAAAACACAACAAACATAAAGAAGTTGTTAATTTAAGCTGAATCTATGTTGTTTCTTTCAAATTTAAACATTTGTTTTTTTTGTAGTTCTTAAATTATGGTTTGTACCTGTTAATTGTTACTCTATTTTTTCTGTAATTTCTGTCTGTTAATGAGAGTTTGTGGATGAAATTCTTAGAAATGTGAATATTTATAAAACACTTTGCCTTAAGTTTACTTAAAAGGTACTTTGATAGATATATAGGTGAACATAAATATCTACAATGTGTGAAACTCAGTAACTGTTTATTCTTGATTTTGTCAGATCTGCTCCTCCTCCTCCAGTGAAGCTCCTCCCACTGCAATTCACCAATAAATGCTGGAATATTCCCATCAGCCTAGAAGTGAAGACGAGCATCAAACCATCAGGAAGATCTGAAATCTGCAAAGACAGAGTTTATTGATGGACAGTGAGAAGATGAGAGATCCAGAACACTGCAGAATGAAACACACTGAAGAACAAAGAGGTTGGTGCAATCACATAGTGGAATCAGTGTTGTTGTTCTTCTAAGGTTTTATTTACCTAATTTTAAGACCTGCTACACATCAGATGATTTTCATCATGTACTGAGAAGTAAAATCATAGAACTCAAAAGGGTGTACGTACTTTTGTTTTAAGAAACACTCCATTTTCAATGAGGAAATGGAATGAAAGTGTTGTAACCGTGTTAAATGCAAAATGTTGGGAAGCTAATTAAGTCCTTTAGTGAAATAAATTAAATATTCATATGAGAGAATGTCAGAACTGTATAGTTTTTTTTTAAAGTTTATATTATTAAGTTGATCAAATATTTAATAGTTCTCTGGGATTTGTGCTGATAATATTTTAAAAGTAATAACTGATAGGTCAGTGTATCTCGCTCATGGTAGAGATTTATATAAAAAGCATCAAAATGATCATAATTTCTTGTTTACTTTCACTTTACGTTTCTTAGATTTTTTTTCAACTTTCGTTTCAGAAGTGATGCTGAAGAATGAGGAGAGTGAAGAGGAGGAGAAACATCATGTCAAAATTGAAGAAAAAACTCACTCGCAGACTGAAAGTGTTTCTTCACTGGAAAGAAGAGAAAAGAAATGTTTCACTTGTCATCAGTGTGGAAAGAGTTTCACACGCAAACCAAATCTTGAGAGGCATATGAGGATCCACACCGGAGAGAAACTGCTCACATGTGATCAATGTGGGAAGAGTTTCACTTACAAAAAGAGTCTCAAGATTCACACTAGGATCCACACTGGAGAGAAACCGTTCACTTGCGATCAATGTGGGAAGAGTTTCACTTTCAAACAGAATCTCAAGGTTCACATGAGGATCCACACTGGAGAGAAACCGTTCACATGTGATCAGTGTGGGAAGAGTTTTGCACATCAAGGACACCTTAAGGAACACATGATCATCCACACTGGAGAGAAACTGCATGGATGCGATCAATGTGGCAAAACATTTTTGAGGGCTTCAGGCCTGATGACACACCTGACAATTCATTCAGAGGAGAAACCACATTCATGTTCTTTGTGTGGAAAGAGTTTTTATAATCTGCAGAATTTAAATGTTCATCAGAAAATACATACTGGTGAGAAAGTACATGTGTGCTTTGAGTGTGGGAAGAGTTTTATTACAACTGTAGGTTTGAAACGGCACCAGAGAATTCACACTGGAGAGAAACCTTACAAGTGTTCACACTGCGACAAGACATTCACTCAGTTTGTTCATCTGAAAACACACGAGAGGACCCACACTGGAGAGAAACCTTACAAGTGTTCACACTGCGACAGGAGATTCAGTGATTCAGGAACCTTGAAAAAACACGAGAGGATCCACACTGGAGAGAAACCTTACAAGTGTTCACACTGCGACAGGAGATTCAGTGATTCAGGAACCTTGAAAAAACACGAGAGGATCCACACTGGAGAGAAATCTTACAAGTGTTCACACTGCGACAAGAAGTTCAGACGGTCAGAACATCTGAAAACACACGAGAGGATCCACACTGGAGAGAAACCGTATCACTGCACTGCGTGTGGGAAGAGTTTCACTCAATCATCTTCTCTACTTAGTCATACAAAAAACAATCACAGTAAGTAGTTCATCTTCAGATCCAGCACTTTCAGGTGTGAAGCCACATCCTTGCCAAATTTGACACAATAATACCGTTTCTTCAATATGAGGGTACGTTTACAAGTCAACAATATACTAAAAATGGAAAAGATGACAGATAAAAATGTCAAAACAATCCCAGTTCACTCAGATCCATGAAGCGTCTGCTGCCAAGCTAGTAGTTGGTGATTTGTAAAGTAATACTGAACCAGTAATGCGCATACGCACGACGTTCTTGAATTTGCATGTTTGTCGTTTACATGGAGATAAGTATCTTTGTAATGTATCGAGATATCGTGATTAAAAAAAAATCAACAATATGTATGATTAATGTAAAAGTTAGACAAAAGCACAGACAGAAGGTTGGTCTAATTTTAGGTCATCTTACCTGAACAGTCGAATGCACGAATATTTTCATAATAACATGAACGGAGTGGAATAAAGAACGTGATCAGCATGATTGATGTTCAAAACGGTAAGTATGGTATGTATACTTGCAGTCTTAGTTTCGCTTTCCCTTTTTGAATGACGATTATTGACAAATATATATACTTAAATAGACACTTATCTCCATTATACGCGGATGTCGGGCGTCGTTTTGGTGTGTCTTGGCAACTTTGGACCCAGAGGCTGCCGACGTGAGCCAATCCCACAGTCTGCTTTCGTCGCGACTAGTTCGTCGGCGTCGGCTTGATGTGTTCCCGGCTTAAGTGTATCTAAAACGTGACAATTGCATATTGGCATTCGATAATTGCATCCAGCGAGTGTCCCACAGTGAGGGAAAATGATGTCATTGTCCAGCTTAAATAAATTCAGTATTGATTCATTCCTTTGTAAAAAATCAATAGTTAATTTCTGCAATCAGCACTGGAGAAAGCAGTGATGTAATCGTCCAGCTCAGTTCAGTTCGCATACAATGGTGTCAATGCAGGCATACTAAAAACACTGCTAAATATCAAGTCAAGTGTCCCCAACTAAGCATGCCAAAGGCAACAGCGACAAGGAACCAAAACTCCCAACGGGTGACAAAAATGGAGAAACCAGGCTCAGTCGTGGGGTCAGTTCTCCTCTGGCCAACGGCGCTTGATTGATTCAGGCGGAGTTACAGGTCATAAGTCCGATCTGGGATCGCAACAGTCAAAATATTTAATCCAGTTCCATCTAGTAGAAGATTGTATTCATCACGCCGGTATGGGACGGTTTGTTAGGGATCTGAGCCACTGGCTGTCGTGTCGGTAAGGCCTTCACAAAGGATGATCTAGTTGACACAGTCTCTGCTGACACCTCAGGGCTGCTTTGTGGTCATGTATAGGCGCAGGCCCTTCGTCTGACCTGGATACGGCCCGGACCCGGCTAATTACGGTAAACCTCGGGATAAGCAGAGAAACTAAAATTAGTGTAGATGCCATTTTTCTTCTGATGTAATGAGTACAATGCCAAGATCACTCTCTCACATGACTGGGCATTAGCATGTTGAGACGTTCGTGGGTGTATTATGTTCTCGTACGAGAGCATGACCACATCGGCACGTTGGTCGCATCTCAGCTTTCTCGTAAGGGCTCACGCTCCTCTGTGTCGTGTGCCGTCAAGGTGTCGGCTGACAGCGCGGGTTATCAAAGCAACCCAGCGCATTGTTCGGCGCTCTAGATGTGTGGTCGAGACTCGAGTACCTCAGTGAGATGGAGTCTCTTCTCTTATTCCTCGATCTAGTTCTAGTGGCCACCAGAAAGGGGCTATTACGGCTAATGAGCCTTGGTGACTTGAGGATTGCAGTGGGGCTTTTCCCGCCAAGTACGTCTCCGCAGGCCCCCCACTTTGTCCCATTGCAGGCATGCTGAGACTGCGTTCGTGGGTGGTTTATGTTCTCTCATGAGAGCATGATTGCGTCGGCACATTGTTCGTCTTGCCCTTCTTGTAAGTTCTTGAACGCTCAGTGCACTGTGTAGTCAAGTCTAAGCCACGTTTAACGTCTCGCGTGTCTGGCACCTTCCAGATGGGATTGGTGGTCCTTCTCATGGGGGACATAGTGTTTCATTTGGTGCTCCAGTGGAGGATCGGACGTAGTTCACTACATCGGAGAGAAGGCTGTTATGCTCTGGAAATGAAGGTGATGCAGATCTTCCCTCTGTAATTGTGGTGTGTGCGCTGATCCTGAATCCGATTCAGAGTTGATAGCCATGCTTTCATGCGTCGCAGGGGCACAGCGCAACGCATAAATTGCCTTGCCCGCCCCCGGGCCTTTTTTCTCGGATGTGCAAGGAAGACTTTAGCAGTATGGAAGCATATGGTACCATAGTGGGGCAGCAGTGCCACTGGCAGGGCGCCTCTTCCCTGCATGTGATGGCCACCCTGCAAGTCTACGGAAGGCCAATGCAGGAGGGTAGATCTGAGCTGGGGTTGAGCTGTGTGCAGTGACTAATGTCACAATGCAAGTCCTTGGCCAGACAATGTCCATCTTAGTGGTCCAGAAGAGCCCCCTGGCTAAACCTTGCAGAGGTGCGAGACACTGTCCAACCATCGAGCGAGGTCAGTGTTGCACTGCACACTGAGAACCCACTTCGGGACGCCTCTCGAGTCGGGACACTGCCCTCTACCTCACTGCCCCACTATGTGTATGTGTGTGGTTCTGTTTTATTCCGATTGTACGGTCTCTGGAAGCATGCTAGCACTCTCTAGCCCGTCCCGGTGGCTCATTCAGACAATCAGACTTGGCTTCACGATTCAGTTTGCCTGGCACTCTCCCTGGCTCAGGAGCATCCATGTCACCTCTGTGCAGTGCTCCGGCCTTAAGGGTAGAGATCCATGTCCTACTGGCAAAGGAGGACAAAATCCAGTGGGAACTGTAAAGTCGTACGCAGTCCTACGTTATCGGACTTGATCTTCACGTACTTTAGACTGCGATGGAAACGCAGACGGCAACAGGTCTGAGGGAAAAAAGTTCTTGGGACAAATTGTTCCAAGCAATTTTGGTGGAAATAAGGCTTTAATTCAAGTTTTTAGTCAAACAAATTAAATATTCATATGACAGACTGCCACTATTGTGTAATTTTTTTAATGTTAATATGTTAGTGTAACACAGTTCTTAGGAACGGGAAGAAGGAGGCGGGAACCGGCGAACATACAACAACTTTTAATTTCCAAATATACAAACCATAAAACGAAAGTAAAAGGGCGGCAGTTCCTCACGGCGACTGCCGCCCACACAAACAAAATAAAACACAACATAAAGTCCAGGCCTGGTCCTCTCTCGTCCTTCACTGTCGTCGCTCCTCTTTTATGCTTCCGGAGCTCCTCCGTGAGAGACACGAGACCGGTGTAGTGTGCAGCTGACGCTCATTATCACTCGCGTCACTGGCCTTGCGCCATTCCCTCACGGCTCTCGCCCGCCCTGCTCGTCACAGTTAATTGTGGAGTTTGTAAAATGTTTAATAGTTTTCCCTACAGATAGATAATATTTTAAAGGTAATAAATGGTAGGTTAGTTTACCTCATTCATGGAAAAAGATTTATAAAAATGCATCAAAATGATCATAATTTCTTGTCTACTTCCATTTTAAGTTTTTCTCAGATTTTTTTTTTTTTTTTTTTTGGATTTATTTAAAATGCAACTTTTTTGAACTCGTTTCAGATGTGATGCTGGAGAATGAGGAGAGTAAAGAGGAGGAGAAACATGTCAAAAGTGGAGAAAACAGTGGCTCACAAACTGAAAGTCTGAAACGTTTCACCTGCCTTCAGTGTGGAAAGAGTTTCACACGCAAACAGAATCTCAAGGTTCACATGAGGATCCACACTGGAGAGAAACCGGTCACATGTGATCAGTGTGGGAAGAGCTTTAGACACAAAAAGAGTTTCAAAGTTCACATGAGGATCCACACTGGAAAGAAACCGTTCACTTGCGATCAATGTGGGAAGAGTTTCACATGCAGACAGAATCTCAAGGTTCACATGAGGATCCACACTGGAGAGAAACCGTTCACATGTGATCAGTGTGGGAAGAGTTTTGCACATCAAGGACACTTTAAGACACACATGATCATCCACACTGGAGAGAAACTGCATGGATGCGATCAATGTGGCAAAACATTTTTGAGGGCTTCAGGCCTGATGACGCACCTGACAGTTCATTCAGAGGAGAAACCACATTCATGTTCTTTGTGTGGAAAGAGTTTTTATAATCTGCAGAATTTAAATGTTCATCAGAAAATACATACTGGTGAGAAAGTACATGTGTGCTTTGAGTGTGGGAAGAGTTTTATTACAACTGTAGGTCTGAAACGGCACCAGAGAATTCACACTGGAGAGAAACCTTACAAGTGTTCACACTGCGACAAGACATTCAGTCAGTTTGTTCATCTGAAAACACACGAGAGGACCCACACTGGAGAGAAACCTTATAAATGTTCTCACTGCGACAGGAGATTCAGTGAGTCAGGAGCCCTGAACAAACATGAGAGGATCCACACTGGAGAGAAACCTTACAAGTGTTCACACTGCAACAGGAGATTCAGTGAGTCAGGAGCCCTGAAAAAACATGAGAGGATCCACACTGGAGAGAAACCGTATCACTGCACTGCATGTGGGAAGAGTTTCACTCATTTATCCGCTCTACACAGTCATACAAAATACAATCACAGTAAGTAGTTCATCTTCAGATCCAGCACTTTGAAGTGTGAAGCCACATCCATATGAAATGTGACACAATAATACAGTTGAGAAATAAAATCCACGGAAAGACATCAGTGAAACAGCTTGTAAACGATAGCATTTACCTCAGAAATGCCATTCAGTGTCCACAGCTTGTTAGTTTGCCAGAGAAATGAAATCTTTTGCTACATATATGCACTATATTAGCCTATACACAGTAAAAACCCCAGAGTTAAATCAACTCTGCTCAGATAACATTTGGTCCCTCTCTAAATAGTGTTAAAGTAACACTGAACTAGTGTTAAAATAACACTCTTCAGAGATTGAATGTCTTTTATCTTCAGTTGATTTCATCTAAGACTGTGGCTGAAGTCAGTTGTTGTTCTTGTGTTTCTCTTTTCTTCAGTGATTCTGCTTGTTAACAGCAGGTGTTCATCATTAATGTTCAATCATCGCTTAATTAATTGCTTAATTATCTCATTAACTTTAACTCTGCTTCAGTGTTACTTTAACACTATTTAGAGAGGGACCAAATGTTTTCTGAGCAGAGCTGATTTAACTCTGGGGTTTTTACTGTGTATATTCATATTTTACTTAACCTGTCTTGATTATTTAATGTATATGCTTAATGTATGTTTACACAAGTCTGTCATGAAAACAAGTCATGACATCAACTGTGTAAATGAAAATATTTTAACATCGAATTGGAGTAGAAACAGATTTAAAATTTAATGCAAAAGTTGCCTTATATCGTTTATGTGAGTGTTGATTATTATATCTAAAAATAAATAGAATTTGGGCTCTGTTGTTAATTGAAACCTATGATATAATGTGCAATAAAGTGCTCCCTATATACAGTTTACAGCATTAGCGGAGATTTTTTTTTCATCCTTATAAAGTTTTAAAGTCAGACACCCAAATTGTTCAGTAAACCACTGTTTAATAAAAAAGAAAAAAAGCAGTTTTATATTTAGTTTTCTCCGTCCTGCTGTACCGAATCCGTACTGAACAGTGACTTAAATACCGAGGTACGTGCCGAAACGTCATTTTTGTGTACATTTTTCATTTTCACCCCTAGTAAATACATATGTATATATTGTATTCATCCTGCTGTATATATTTATGTATGTATTTATTTTTATTATAACTATTTTCTTAGTTTTACTTATTTAAATGTTCTTTCTGTTCTTGTCTCATATTATATATATATATATATTCAAATAATTTTAAATGGTTCATTCTATATAGATGAAAAATTATGGAGTTTCAGTGACTACTACTTTAAACTATTTATATATAATATTAAATATAATTCATAATAATGCAATGTGGTAATATTTGTGGGTCCTGATAATAAAATAATATTAAGTAATAATAATTAAAAAAAAAAAATTCCTTGATTTTGGCTAAAATAACTTGAGTGTATTTTAAGTTCAGTATCACGATTTTTACAGAATCGTGACAGGAGTGAATTGTTACACATGTTTTCGAGGAAACTATTAGAATTTCTGTGATTTTTCTACTTTTTTTCAGGCCAAAGAAACATCATCTAAGTTTGTCACAGTGAATAAAGTTCATCTTCAAGACCAGAAGTTTCAACGGTGAGATCAGAAAAATAAAAAAAATAACAACTGATTACCAACACAGAACTATTGATCTGTGACATTGCCATGACGTCACAGTTATGTTGCAACGAATCCAGGAATTTCACTTTTCCGCACCATAACGAAAGTTTGGTCACCAAATTACGTTGTAATGTAAGTCACGTATTTTTGTTAGCTGTATCATTTGTAATTTGTTTACACTTTTATGAAAGACAGTAGGTTTGTTTGTTTATATTTTTAAAACAGCTAGTTATTCTTCCACTTATAAGTGCATTTAGAGACGTAATATATACTGTCATGTAGATCTCTTCTGGCCTTCTCTTTTACTCTCTTGAGATGCTTTGCTATTTTGTTCAATAAAAAGAGAAATCCGTCTAATTTGTTTTCACTTTCACTTGCTTCAAGTATTAATCATTTTTATTAAAAACACATCCATTTTTATTTCCTGCTGATTTTTGCATCAAGAATGAATACATTTAATAACTTTAGTTAAATCTAAAAGCTATGAAATATTGTGTTTGGGGCTTCATGTTAATTTTTTTTTAAATAAATACCTAATTCCACCCCAAACATGACAGGGAATGAGACGATTGTCTGTCTATGTCAGTAATTTGTGTTCTACCCTGATTTGGCGCGATTCTGAAAATCTACCGTTGATCTCGTCTCGCAGTAATGACGTCATCACTCGCGCGCTCCTTCTGAGGTGAGCAGTTTTACGCTAATTTGTGGTAAGACCGTTTGTTTAGGCAACGTTTACGGGTTCGTTTCTACAATGTTTTCTTTGGGTTTGACGCTATGTATGTGTCATACAAAACAGTAATATTTTAACAAACTAGCTACTTTGCGGTTATGAATGCAGTTTATTAGGAAATCGAACTATATTAAGAATCATATGGGCAAATTTCCGTTATTAAAGAAAGGTGTCATTAGCGACTGTTTCATTTGAGACAGTAAAATTTGAGCGATTTTATAGGCTTTCAGCATATTCGGACTACCAGCAAATATTTAGATTAAAGTGAGATGATCTGCTGCTGAATGTCTTGTTTATTGAGTATCGATAGTCTATGGATCATCACTATTATCAGAACAGCTGAAAACCCTCTATTTCATGTCAATAGATCCTGTTTTCACCTCATTCATTATTCTGATGTCTTCAGATCCGTAAATTGCCACATTAAGCTCTTTATTGGTCAACAGACTTAAAGCAAACAACATCTACAAGATACAGGTATGAATCATCAGTTATTTAATTAATCTGTCATAATCATCTATCAAATGAAACATAATGAGCAAAAACAATTTGTTTAAATTCAAAGGTAACGATAAGATTATTTCTTTTCTTTTTTTTACTTTTTTTTAAATTCGGTCAATGTTAATTGTTGTACCACTACTTATTTTTCTTTGCCTATATGTTAATATATTAATAATAAATGTTGGTGTAAAGTATGTGGATGAAATTCTTAGAAATAAAAATGTGAATAAGTATAAAACGCTTTATTTACTTAATTTACTTCAAAGTTACTTTAGTTGGTAGATGGATGGATAGATAATAGGGATGTTAACGATTAATCGACGATTGTCGATAATACATTAAATCGATAAAACTCGATTAAGCGGCTTCATATTTGATTATTAATTAAGTAATTTAATAAATGATCAATCACATCAACTTATTTTACAATCAAACTAGCCTTTTATTTAGACTAAACCCTTCTCATTAATTTGGAGAGGAACATGGTGTTTTAGCAGCATTTACACAATATCATGCTGTTGACTATAAGCCACTGCAGTAATTTAAATGAGGATCAATCATGGGAATTTGTGTAAATTGAAATCCTAGATAGATAGATAAACATATACTTAAAATGTGTGAAATAATATCAAAACAAACTCAGTGATTCATTCTTGATTTTGTCAGATCTGCTCCTCCTCCTCCAGTGAAGCTCCTCCCACTGCAATTCACCAATAAATGCTGGAATATTCCCATCAGCCTACAAGTGAAGACGAGCAACCATCAGGAAGATCTGAAATCGGCAAAGATAGAGTTTATTGATGGACAGTGAGAAGATGAGAGATCCAGAACACTGCAGAATGAAACACACTGAAGAACAAAGAGGTTGGTGTTTATTCCTGATCCTTCATTAATGAGGCTGAAGAACATTAAGGTTATAAAGCAGTTCATCAGATTTAGTGTTTGTAGTAGGAAAATACATGGTTAAGCCAATAAATATACAGGGGACACTTTCTACAGTCATGTGAAAAAGAAAGTACACCCCTTTGAATTCTGTGTTTTTATATATCAGGACATAAAATAAAATAATCTGGTCCTTGGCAGGTCTTAAAATTTTGTAAATACAACTTCCGATAAACAACAACACATGACATATTACACTGTGTCATTATTTAACAAAAACTAGGCATGCAGAAATGTGTGACAAACTAAGTACACCCTTACTGCTTCCATAGAAATTAGTTTTTCTCAATCAATTCGACACACAAGTAATGTAACTGCTCTCAAAACAGTTCACACAATGATCTAAACACACATTACACACAGGTGCTGTCCACTTTCACTGTCCATGTCTTCTTACACTGTAAAGTCTAATTAGACAAGAGGGATTATATCGATCCAATTAAATGTTACACAAGGTATTTATGACGTAAGTGTTAGCACCAAAATGTTTCAAAAATCATTGTTTGACACAAAAGTTAGTAGCTATATCATTCATTCATATATATTATATGTATATATTACTTCCCTTCCTTTGAAATCAAATAACTGATTTCTTGTTGCATCACTACTTCAAAAGGAACATATTGTAGTATTATAAATGTATAGTATTATAGTATAATATAATTGAAGTTCAGAGCGCCCAATCAAAGGGAACACTAATCACCACAATAGGGCGTTGAAACAAAAATATTTTAGGAAAATCAACAATTTATGAATTATTGCACATATGATGTTCTCTCAAATTTTTTCAGGTTCATATTGACAATTGAACATTTAAGATGACTTCGGAAAATCAGTGAATGCAAACAGAGGAAAAATAACTGCAGACGTGAGGAAATGAGTGAAAAGTCTATTAAGAATTGCCCTGCCTCGTTTTTTCTACGACAAAATGGTACTCAAACGAATTAATTAATCTTAACTTGAGTAAAAAAAGGCAGATTTAATAAGATTTTTACAATTAAGTTAAGGCATCAAGTAAAGTTAACTAAAAAGTGCCAGTTAGAATCACTGTTGGATTTTCAAAAGTGATAAAATTCATTATTTTCCTCAAGATTCTACAAACAATACCCCATAATGACAACATGAAAGACGTTTGTTTGAAATCTTTGCAGATTTATTAATCACATGTACATAAGTCAGTCCCTCCAGAAAAACACGGATTATTTTTGTGATTGTTGCGGGCAAAAATCCTTGATTATGCGACACGTTTTCTTAAAAAATGCGATGTAATATGCGGGATATTTTTGCAATTTTATGCGACGAAATTGCGGTAACTTGCAAAAACTGCGGTTTTATGCAAAAGAGGAAAAAAGGGTGATTTCCCCCAACACCCTGTTCTCACTAGGCTACTACCGTAATGTAAAAAGTCATTTCTTATTACTTTCTATGATGAGCAAGCATACTAACTCACAGAATATTGAAGTTCTCATTCTGTTTTATTTCAGACCTTCATGAACACATGGATCAAACTTACAAAACATTGAGTCACACAAGTTCTGTAGCTTTGCAAAAGGAATAATCAACAACTTCTGTAAAAATGAATAAATAAAGTATAAAAAATAAAATGTGTGCTTCCTGTTTTACAGAGGTAGCGATACAAAACACACATCTTCTGTTAAATTAAGTGCTTCCAATGCACAATCTCTTACTGCAACGTAAATTATTTCACACACTACTAATATACAGCGGCGTCTGAGGTCAAAACGCAGTACATATTTGCCCCCACTGTCATGTAACACACTGGGAAACTGCTTCGCGCGGTCTTTTGCGCTTATTTTTCTCGGCAAATGAGAATGATTTGCGTGCTTCATCACGGTTTCACCGCGGGGTTTGCAGATGATGTTCGCGTCACGTAATTGCGTCACTTCATAAGATTCCCATGGCATTAGGGGGAAAATAAGTAAACGCAACATTTTTCAACTTTCTGCTAAGATATATGTGACTTTTTTGCAACGAAAATACAGGGATTATGAAATCATGCTAGCCCCGCATATTTTGCTAGCTGAAATCGGCAATTTATGGGGCGAAAGTGCGGCGTATTTGAAAAAATGCGACCCCCGTATAAATATGCGGACTTTGGCTGATTATGCATGAAATCAAGCGATCGCATAATCACGTTTTTCTGGAGGAACTGACAAGTATTTACAGCTCAATACTTTGTTGAAGCACCTTTGGCACCAATTACAGCCTCAAATCTTTTTGAGTATGATGCTACAAGCTTGGCACATCTATTTTTGGCCAGTTTCTCCCATTCTTCTTTGCAGGACCTCTCAAGCTCCATCAGGTTGGATGGGGAGTGTCGGTTCAGCCATTTTCAGATCTCTCCAGAGATGTTCAGTCGGGTTCAAGTCTGGGCTCTGGCTGGGCCACTCAAGCACATTCACAGGGTTGTCCTGTAGCCACTACTTTGTTATCTTGGCTGTGTGGTTAGGGTCGTTATCCTGTTGGAAGATGAACCTTCGCCCCAGTCTGAGGTTCAGAGCGCTCTGGAGCAGGTTTTAATAAAGGATGTCTCTGTACATTGCTGCATTCATCTTTCCCTCAATCCAGACTAGTCTTCCAGTTCCTCCCCACACCATGATGCTGCCACCACCATGCTTCACTGTAGGGACGGTATTGGCCAGGTGATGAGTGGTGCCTGGTTTCTTCCAGACGCTTGCTATTCAGGCCAAAGAGTTCAATCTTTGTTTCATCAGACCAGAGAATTTTGGTTTTGGCTTGGTTTGTGCTCTGACATGCACTGTTAACTGTGGGACCTTATATAGACAGGTGCGTGCCTTTCCAAATCATGTCCAATCAACTGAATTTACACAGGTGGACTCCAAGTTGTAGAAACATCTCAAGGATGGTCAGTGGAAACAGGATGAACCTGAGCTCAAATTTGAGTGTCATGGCAAAGGCTGCAACATAACAAAATGTGGAAAAAGTGAAGTGAATACTTTCCGGATGCACTGTATGATCTCATTGTATATGTTCTACTCTTCCTTTCCTTCTCAATACACCTCTTCCTCTACCCACATCACCACCTTTACGTTTACATCTCTTTATTTTCCCCTTCTCTTGCACATTTTCTTGCTCTAATTATACTTTCCCTGTTGTTCCCTTCGAGGTAATTTCTCAGGCAAATTAAATGTAATTACAATTTTTAATTGCTTGACAAACTTACATTTTACTTTTGTTTCAGATGTGATGCTGAAGAATGAAGAGAATGAAGAAGAGAAATACCATGTCAAAACTGGAGAACAAACTTGCTCTCAGACTGAAAGTACTATTCCTTTACTGAAAAGAAGAGACAAATGTTTCACCTGCCGCCAGTGTGGAAGAAGTTTCGCGCACATAAAGACTTTCAAGGTTCACATGAGGATCCACACTGGAGAGAAACCATTCACATGTGATCAGTGTGGAAAGAGTTTTAGACAACAAGTTCACCTTAAGGAACACATGAAAATCCACACGGGAGAGAAACCTTTCACGTGTGATGAGTGTGGGAAGAGTTTCACACACAAAAGGAGTTTTGAAGTCCACATGAGGATCCACACTGGAGAGAAACCGTTCACATGTGACCAGTGTGGAAAGTGTTTTAGACAACAAGTTCACCTTAAGGAGCACATGAAAATCCACACTGGAGAGAGACCGTTCACATGTGATCAGTGTGGGAAGAGTTTCACACACAAAAAGAATCTCAAGGATCACATGAGGATCCACACTGGAGAGAAACCGTTCATATGTGATCAGTGTGGGAAGAGTTTTGGACATCATGGGCACCTTAAAGAACACATGAACATCCACACTGGAGAGAAACTGCACAAATGCGATCAATGTGGCAAAACATTTTTGTGGGCTTCAGGCCTGAAGATGCACATCACAGTTCATTCAAAGGAGAAACCACATTCATGTTCTTTGTGTGAAAAGAGTTTTTATCATCTGCAGAATTTAAAAGTTCATCAGAAAACACATACTGGTGAAAAAGTTCATGTGTGCTTTGAGTGTGGGAAGAGTTTTATTACTACTAAAGATTTGAATCGGCACCAGATGATTCACACTGGAGAGAAACCTTACAAGTGTTCACACTGCAACAAGATATTCAGTCAATCAGTACATCTGAAAACACATGAGAGGATCCACACTGGAGAGAAACCTTACAAGTGTTCACACTGCGACAAGAGATTCGGTGATTCAGGAACCCTTAAAAAACACGAAAGGATCCACACTGGAGAGAAACCTTACAAGTGTTCACACTGCGAAAAGAGATTCAGTGATTCAGGAGCCCTAAAAAAACATGAGAGGATCCACACCGAAGAGAAACCTTTCAAGTGTTCATGTTGTGATAAGAGATTCAGTGATTCCGGAGCCCTGAAAACACACGAAAGAGTCCACACTGGAGAGAAACCGTATCACTGCACTGCATGTGGGAAGAGTTTCGTTCGTTCATTTTCTCTACGCAGACATACAAAAAACAATCACAGTAAGTAGTTCATCTTCAGATCCACCACTTTCAAGTGTGAAGCCACATCCTCACCAAACGTGACGCAATTACCCATTTTCCACCAAGGCAGTTTGAGTGCTGATTCAGAGCCAGAGCCTAGTTTCAAACCAGTTCTTTGTCTTTCGACACCCAAAGCACCAGCTCTGAACCAGAAAAAGTGGTTCGGAAGTAGCACCAAAACATTGCTGGTCTAGAAGTAAGACCCGCTTGCGTCAGGGACTGGGGTTGGGGTTACCGTGACCATCAAGACAAATAGAAACTTGTGACCGGCATTTTTGAAATAGCAGCTAATCGAGCTAATAGCAGCTTGATTTGTAATCTTCGTCAATACAAATCATGGCAAGCTACACAAACGCATTGGATTCGTCTTGTTTTGATGTCTATGTAGGTTCGCAAACCCATGAGCATCAATAGTAACGCAATGTCCGCCATCGTTGATGGAAGACTGGTTCGAGATGCATCGTCGCCACGTGGACCAATCGGCATGTGACATCAGACTGCAACGGGAGCATTTGTAGAGCAATCGACTCGTTGTCATTTTGGATCGCTCTTGCGGTACATTGATGTTACGTGCCGATCGGTCTGCGAGAAGCCGATGCATCTTAAACAAGCTTGGTGTGTTTGGCGCTGCCACGCTAGCATTACTGTGAAAGATGAGACATATACAGTGATGTAAGACCTTGATCTGTGCTGGCTATCCATCCCGTGGAAAGGCAAACCGATTCTTAGAACTCCGAACTGGAAAAAGCACTAGCTCTGAACTAGCAACCAGTTCATGCTGGTGGAAAAGGGGTATCTAGCTACTTTCACTTTACATGTTACTCTGATTTTTTCATGATTAATTTAAAATGGAACTTTTACTTTCATTTCAGATGTAATGTTGAAGGATGAGGAGAGTGAAGAACAGGAGAAACATGTCAAAACTGGAGAAAAAACTTGCTCAGAGACTGAAAGTATTTCTTTACTGAAAAGAACAGATGAGAAATCTTTCACCTGCCATCAGTGTGGAAAGAGTTTTACGTACAAAAAGAATCTTAAGAATCACATGAGGATCCACACTGGAGAGAAACCGTTCACATGTGATCAGTGTGGGAAGAGTTTTACACACAAAAAAAGTTTCAATGTTCACATGAGGATCCACACTGGAGAGAAACCATTCACTTGTGATCAGTGTGGGAAGAGTTTTAGACAACAGGTTCACCTTAAGGCCCACATGAATATCCACACTGGAGAGAAACCGTTCACATGTGATCAATGTGGGAACAGTTTTACACACAAAAAAAGTTTCAATGTTCACATGAGGATCCACACTGGAGAGAAACCATTCACTTGTGATCAGTGTGGGAAGCGATTTAGACAACAAGCTCATCTCAAGGACCACATGAATATCCACACTGAAGAGAAACTGTATGAATGTGATCAGTGTGGCAAAACATTTTTGTGGTCTTCAGGCCTGAAGATCCACCTGGCAGTTCATTTAAAGGAGAAACCACATTCATGTTCTTTGTGTGGAAAGAGTTTTTCACATCTACAAAATCTAAAAGTTCATCAGAAAACACATACTGGTGTAAAACCTTATGTGTGCTTTGAGTGTGGGAAGAGTTTTATTACAACTGTAGATTTGAAACGGCACGAGATGATCCACACTGGAGAGAAACCTTACATGTGTTCACGCTGCGACAAGAGATTCAATCGGTTAGGAGCGCTAAAAACACACGAGAGGATCCACACTGGAGAGAAACCTTACAAGTGTTCACACTGCGACCAGAGATTCAGTTGGTCAGGAATCCTGAAAACACATGAGAGGATCCACACTGGAGAGAAACCTTACAAGTGTTCACACTGCGACCAGAGATTCATTAATTCAGGACAACTGAAAACACATGAGAGGATCCACACTGGAGAGAAACCTTACAAGTGTTCACACTGCGACCAGAGATTCAGTCAATCAGTACATCTGAAAACACACGAGAGGATCCACACTGGAGAGAAACCTTACAAGTGTACACACTGCGACCAGAGATTCAGTCAATCAGTACATCTGAAAACACACCAGAGGATCCACACTGGAGAGAAACCTTACAAGTGTACACACTGCGACCAGAGTTTCAGTCAATCAGTACATCTGAAAACACACCAGAGGATCCACACTGGAAAGAAACGGTATCACTGCACTGCATGTGGGAAGAGTTTCACTCAATCATGTGCTCTACACAGTCATACAAAAAACAATCATAGTAATTAGTTCATCTTCAGATCCAGCACTTTAAAGTGTGTAGCCACATCCTCATCAAATGTGACAATAATATTAAGCAATAAAATCTCTTCAATATGAGGGTATGTTTACACTACAACAATGTACTAAAAATGGAAAAGTTTTTCCTTTTGCGTTTTTGCACGTATAGATGACAAGGTTCTCAAAACAATCCCTACAAAGCCAGTAGGTGGTGATGTCACTTTACAAAGAAACACTATGCGTCAATAGAATGAACACGTAATTTGCATGCATGATGTCACCGTTTTCTCAAATTCCCATTTTTGTATTTTACATGGAGATGATAACTCTACTGTTTTCAAAAACTTGGACTTTGAAACCCATTTTCAAAAGTTAGCATTTTAGGTCACCCAGCATGCTGTTTTTATGTAAATGAATGTACAAAAGTTTTTAGTTGAAATGGTGTCATATAAATGGCCCCAAACTCTGCCCTAACCATATTGTGTTGATCCCCCTTTTGCCGCCAAAACAGCCCTGACCCGTTGAGGCATGGACTCCTCTAGACCCTGTAGGTGTTCTGTGGGATCTGCTCCAAGATGTTCGCAGCAGATCCTGTAAGTTGTGAGGTGGAGCCTCCATGGATCGGACTTGTTTGTTCAGCGCATCCCACAGATGCTCGATTGGATTGAGATCTGGGGAATTTGGAGGCCAAGTCAACACCTCAAACTCGTTGTGCTCCTCAAACCATTCCTGAACCATTTCTGCTTTGTGTCAGGAGCATTATCCTGCTGAAAGAGCCACAGCCACCAGGGAATACAGTTTCCATGAAAGGGTGTACATGGTCTGCAACAACGCTAGGTAGGTGGTTCGTGTCACAGTAACTTCCACATGGACGCAGGACCCAAGGTTTCCCAGCAGAACATTGTCCAAAGCATCACACTGCCTCCGCCGGCTCGCCTTCTTCCCATAGTGCATCCTGGTGTCATGTGTTCCCCAGGTAAGCGACGCACACGCACCCGGCCATCCATGTGATGTAAAAGGCAATGCGATTCATCAGACCAGACCACCTTCTTCCATTGCTCTGTGGTCCAGTTCTGATGCTCACGTCCCACTGTTGGCTCTTTCGGCGGTGGACAGGGGTCATCATGGACACCTGACTGGTCTCGTCTGCAGCTCCATACACAACAAACTGATGCTCTGTGTGTTCTGACACCTTCATCAGAACCAGCATTAACTTCTTGAGCAATTTGAGCTACAGAAGCTCGTCTGTTGGATCAGACCACACGGACCAGCCTTTGCTCCCCACATGCATCAATGAGCCTCGGCCACCCGTGACCCTGTCCCAGTTCACCAATGTTCCTTCCTTGGACCACTTTTGACAGATACTGACCACTGCAGACCGGGAACACCCCACAAGAGCTGCAGTTCTGGAGATGCTCTGACCCAGTCATCTAGCATCACAATTCGGTTCTTGTCAAACTCTCTCGAATCCTTTTACGCTTGCCCATTTTTCCTGCTTCTAACATCAACTTTGAGGACAAAATGTCCACTTGCTGCCTAATATATCCCGCCCACTAACAGGTGCCGTGATGAAGAGATCATCAGTGTTATTCACTTCACCTGTCAGCGCTCATGATGATAGGACTGATAGATGTGCTCTCACTGCCATAGCTATGGGTTCGACTGCCAACACAAACAACAGCGGGGATAAAGGCCACCTATTTGCGATGGTGTTATTAGTTAGTATCTCAACAGCTGGGTCTGTGTAACAGGCGAATCCACTTAATCCAAATCTTGGAAGAACATCAAAGAGATAGTCATTCTGTCCTGTCGAATGCTTGGGACGCATCTACTGATAGCACTAATATGTCTTTTTTTTATTGTCTCTTATGTAGTATATTCAAGATATTAAGGGTGTGACGAAACACTCACGATACTGAACTTACGATATGATACTTATTGTGATATTTTAAGCCAAAATAAAAATTTTTTTTCATTATTACTTTCTTCTTCTTATTATTATTATTATTATTAATAAAATAACCCTCTAAACAAAGTGTCCAGAAGACGTCTTGTCAACGTTTTTGTCTCTAAAGTCGTACGTTGAAAAGATGTCCACTGAGGAGCCAAAACAAAAGTTTTTGTCTTTTTTTGACGTCTTGTGCAGTTGATTAATGCATCCTCCGTACAAGGTTAAAAAAAACTCCTTTAGACAACTTAGCATCTGTAATTCATCTTTGGATTACGAGGGAAACCAGATCTGAAGGAAAGACTTACTGGCTCAGCTAAGACTGAGGGGCTGACTTCTGCATAACTACAGTTATTTACTTCTAGGTTAGAGTTTATAATGTTTTCATCAGTATGCACGTGTTGTGTGTACATCACTGCCTGCAACAGCAGAAATAAACCTGTATACGTGTGTCTGAGGACTAATATCTGTTCTGGCATTGTTCTTAAATTCTGGTCCATTTTGATATATATGATGCATTGCTGTTCAAAAGTATGGGATTAATAAAATTCTTTTTTTGATTATAAAGAGGCAAAAACAGTAATATTGTGATTTGTTTTCTATTTTAAAATATTTTAAATGGCTGTTGCATTTAAGGCAAATGCATTTGTGCAAATAATCTGGGGATCACCGTATGGAAAAAGATAGTTTTGTTGTTACAAAAATTAATTTTTTATTTTAAATAAATAAAAAATTGTAATTAAAATTCAAAAAAATGGTAAAAGTGTTCATCTTTCAAAGAATAAAAATGTCTTTTTTTTTATGTGTCATATATTCATGCTAACGTTTGTTGTTGGCAAGTTTGTTTTTTGTACAAAATGTCAATGTCTCACACAATATCATATGTTCACTGCATCACACTTTATACATTTTATACACTTTATACATTTTATTTATTTATTTTTCCAAAATGCATGAGGTCAAAGATGCCCCTAATTAAATCCCCATGAAAAATACGCATGTTTATGAACATAATGTCCAGTGAATTCATTGAGATGACTGGGAAAAAGTTTCCCGATCAACCTGAATTCACACCAAATTATGAATGTTTGTTGTATATCATTTGTGTCAATGATCATCATTGTATATCCAGGCACACAAGTGACACATGGTCAAAAGAACGGATGAGAATAACAAAAGGTTGCAAAAATCTTTATTTAATTTCCAGAGGGATGACCCAATTTTAAATCTTCATAAGGTGAGGTAACAGAAGAACACAGCAATACATCACTGAAATGGCAGCTGTGTTTAACAATATTTTATTTATTCTTTCTGTTATGGGAAATCAGTATAACCTACTTGAACTAATTTCTGGGATGTTTTACTGTGCAATTGAAAAATTAAACCTTGTGCTGTCTGAGTATTTTTCTACAATAACCTATATATAAACAGAAACCACGAAAAGACTAAAGTGTCAGCAACATTTTCGAGACGGGTAACTGCAGCTTGGAGTAATGGGCGTGTCGAACGGTTTCCCATTGGTCACGAAAGCTGCCTGTTCCGCATAACGCCGAGCCATACTCTTAAATCGCTATCGGCAATAAAGCAATAAATCCAACATAATACTATACAACCAAATTCCATTCCTTTAATGTAAAAACAACGTCAATGATCTTAAGAATATTACATTCAAGTTTTTAAAAATTACTTTCTAAAGTGCCTTCAGAACTTATGCGTGGCGCGGATGACCGACGTCATCACCGCGAGTTTACACACAAGTTTGTTTTGCTATCAAAGTGAGGACTTTCCATAGGTGTAATGGTTCTTATATTGTACAAACTGTACATTGTATCCCCCTACCCATCACAGAAAACATTCTGCATTTTTTAAATTTTTAATAAAATATGGTTTCCTCATAAATCACCAAAACGCGCGCATCGTATTTTAGCTATCGTAATATACATAGCTATGATAAAGCATTAATCACAAAGAAAAACATATAACTATCTATGACGAAATATGTGTGGTTACCGCTAATTGGCCAACACCAATAGTCCTTTCACCAGTGAGAATCCGTTCGGCACGCCCCCTACCGTTAGGCACGCCCATTACTCCAAGCTGCAGTTACCCATACTTAGACATTTTCAGCATTTGTAACCAACTGGAAAAGCAAATAATGTTAGAACAGGTCAGATAACACATGTATCATCACAAGATTATAATGTCCACAGACACATTTATCAGTTCAATAAATCGCCAGGTACAAATGAAGATCACAACGAGCTCATTGTAGACGAGAGGCTGTTCTGTACCTGTCATTCAGTGACACAAAACGCTAATGAAAACATTATAAACTCTTGCCTAGAAGTGAACAACTGTAGTTTATAATAGGAATACATCTATATATAATAAATATAGTTACCTTTATGGAATAATCCACTAATATGCTGAGCTAAAACTCGCAGTCGCGCATGTCTGAGAAACTCATGAATATTCATATAAGCTCCGCCTTCGGAAAGCGACATTCTCGTGAAGCTCGGCGCTTCAGTCTGAGGTGAGCAGTTCGCGGTATTTTTCGGGGGAATTTCTGACAGGTTTTCATCGGGTTCGACGATATTTGTGTGTCTGCCAAGTAAAACGATTGTTTTTTTTAAAGAAGAAGGTTTTTTTGAGCTGGCTGTTTCTCTTCACGTACAAAACGGTAAGATGTTAGCGAACTATGTTATTAGGAACTGTAATTAGATTCATATGGGCAAATTACAATGGCTAATAGGTGTCATTAGTGTTTGCTATTTTATTTCTGTAAGATTTTAGTAGTAATAGTAATATTAGAGCACTTTTGCAGCCTTTCAGCATATATTCTGACTCAAACATTCTGTTTCCAGCGGCAAATATTTAGATTAAAGTGAGATGATCTGCTGCTGATCCTGAATGTCTTGTTTAATGAGTATTGATATGGATCATCACTATTATCAGAGCTGATGAAAACCCTCTATTTCATGTCAATAGATCCTGTTTTCACAGCAATTTTATTGTCTTCAGATCTGTAAATTGCCACATTAAGCTCATTTTATTGCACAGATCAGTTATTGTGTCATCTACGACAGCCATAACATTATGACCACCTTCCTAAAATCCCTTTTTTTGCCAAAAAAAAAAGAGGCATGGACTCCTGTAGACCCTGAAGGTGTGCTGTGGTATTTGGCACCAAGATGTTCGCAGCAGATCCTTTAAGTCCTGTAAGTTGCGAGGTGGAGCCTCCATGGATCGGACTTGTTTGTTCAGCACATCCCACAGATTCTCGATTGGATTGAGATCTGGGGAATTTGGAGACCTCAAACTCGTTGTGTTCCTCAAACCATTCCTGAACCATTTTTGCTTTTAAGTGTAGGGATGGGTATCGCTAAGTTTTTAAAGGTATTACTACTCTTACAGATACTGTTCATCGATCTGATACTTTAACGGTATTCTTAACGGTATTTTTTGTTGATGTATAATATATAGATCGATGTTGATTAGTATCATAAAATTTATTTCATTAATCTGTGATGAACCACGTGTCATTTAAACTGAATCGGTGCGTTATTTGTTTAAAATGTGTTTAATGTTTGTTTGTTTAATTTGTTTTAAAACTGTATTTCATTACAGTTACATTTTAAATGGGTGGTAATCAGATTACAGTTACATCTGAAAAGTGTTTTAGATTACTAAAGTGATTACTTTGAGTTTTAATGTCATTTAAACAGCGATTGGTGATTCTCTGACTCTGACCGTCTGAAAAAGTGGAGTTAAGTTTCATCAACATTTTAATACTTTTAAGAGGATCATAAAAATGTTGTTATTTTTATTTAGTTCTGTCCTGAACAAGACAAAATGACTGAATTTATATAAAAAAAAATAAAAACTTGTCCAACTGTCAACTGAACTGTCCTGTCATGACCTGATGATCCACGACTGTTTTCATGTTTTGTGAGTCATTTTATAATTCACTCGTCACTGCAACTTTTTCTCACAATTAGTTTTTTTTGCCTCACAATTGTGACTTCTTTTTCTCAGAATTGCAAGATTTAAATTCACAATTGCAAGTTATAAAGTCAGAACTGGGAGATATAAACTTCCAATACTGACTTTTTTTCTTGCAATTGTGAATTTAGTATGTGAGTTTATATCTCCTAATTCTGACTTTTCTCAATATTGTGAGTTAATATCTCATAATTCTGACTTTTCTCAATATTGTCAGTTTATATCTCATAATTCTGACTTTTCTCAATATTGTGAATTTATATCTCATAATTCTGACTTTTCTCAATATTGTGAGTTTATATCTCATAATTCTGACTTTTTCCCTCAGAATTGCATGATATGAAGTTGCAATTGCGACTTATGAAGTCAGAATTATGAGATATAAACTGACAATATTGAGAAAAGTCAATATTGCGAAAGTAGTTGAGTAGTCTAGAAGTAAGTAAAACTTTCTTAACAGATAATTGGACGTGTGATATTAATTTATTTGCCACGTCTAAACATAGATAGGTGAACATAAATGGTCAAAATGTGTGAAATAGGATAAAAACAAACTGGGTAACTGATTTCTTCTTGATTTTGTCAGATCTGCTCCTCCTCCTCCAGTGAAGCTCCTCCCACTGCAATTCACCAATAAATGCTGGAATATTCCCATCAGTCTACAAGTGAAGATGAGCATCAAACCATCAGAATCAGCAAAGACAGTTTATTGAAGGACAGTGAGAAGATGAGAGATCCAGAACACTGCAGAATGAAACACACTGAAGAACAAAGAGGTTGGTGTTTATTCCTGATCCTTCATTAATGAGGCTGAAGAACATTAAGGTTATAAAGCAGTTCATCAGATTTAATGTTTGTAGTTGGACAAAACATAGTTAAACCAATCAATAATATATTGTCACTGGCCTAGTCAAAGTCCAGACCTCAACCCAATTGAACTTCTGTGGTGGGGCCTTAAGAGAGCTTTGGATTAACAGATGCCCACAAACCTCAAAGAACTGAAGCGACGGTGTAAAGAAGAGTGGGACAAAATTCCTCTACAAAAATGTGAGAGACTGATATAGTCAAATAAACATGGTTCTACAAGCATTTGAATCATAGGGTGTACTTAGATTGTCACACATGGCTTCCCCATTTTGGCATTTTTTTTGTTAAATACATAATTACAGTGTAATATGTCATGTGTTGTTGCTCATCTGAGGTTTATTTACATCATTTTAACATCTGCTATAGACTAGATACCTTGTATACGTCTATGTCCTGATACGTAAAACCATAGAATTCAAAAGGGTGTACTTTCTTTTTCACCTCACTATACGTGCAAGGTCTGAAACTCGATATTTGAAAGACTCAGTCTTTCATTTTCTTGTTTTGATTAAACGGTTCCTGAAACAAGATTTAATAAACATTCACACTGATTGTCAACATCAGAAGGCTAAACTAAATATGATCTGAGCCATTTTATTTTACATTTATGTTATATAGTATGGCGTGCCGGGAGCTCCAAAAGGAAGTCACTGTACTATTGCCAGTGGCTACTCTTGTTTCCCACTGGATTTAGACTCCTCTAGACCCTGAAGGTGTGCTGTGGTATCTGGCACCAAGATGTTAGCAGCAGATCCTTTAAGTCCTGTAAGTTGTGAGGTGGAGCCTCCATGGATCGGACTTGTTTGTTCAGCACATCCACAGATCTGGGGAATTTGGAGGCCGAGACAACACCTCAAACTCGTTGTGCTCCTCAAAGCATTCCAGCTCCATACGCAACAAACTGATGCTCTGTGTGTTCTGACACCTTTCTATCAGAACCAGCATTAACTTCTTGAGCAGTTTGAGCTACAGGAGCTCGTCTGTTGGATGCCAGACCGTGACCCTGTCCCAGTTCACCACTGTTCCTTCCTCGGACCACTTTTGATAGATACTGACCACTGCAGACCGGGAACACCCCACAAGAGCTGCAGTTCTGGAGATGCTCTGACCCAGTCGTCTAGCATCACAATTTGGCTCTTGTCAAACTCACTCAAATCCTTACACTTGCCCACTTGATGCTTAATATATCTCCTAACATGTGCCGTGAAGAAGAGATCATCACTTCACCTGTCAGTGTTCATGTTATACCTGATTGGTGTATATTCATAAATAATATATTTTGGACATTTCCAGTTCATTTTGAGACTGGCGGGACAAATTAGAATGTGGCGGGCAATGTATAATGTATGGGAAACACTGGTTAGATAATTGTGGAGTTGATGAAATATTTAATAGTCCTGCAATGTTTTAAAATAAGTGGTAGTTCAGTGTACTTTGTTCATAGACAGAGATTTATAAAAAATTATCAAAATGACTTCTTGTCTACTTTCACTTTACATTTCTCTCTTAATTCTTTTATGATTTTTTTCAAATGTAACTTTTTTTTTTACTTTCGTTTCAGATGTGACGCTAAAGGGTGAGGAGAGCGAAGAGGAGGAGAAAACTGGAGAAAAAACTCACTCGCAGACTGAAAGTGTTTCTTTACTGAAAAGAAGAGATAAGAAATGCTTCACCTGCCGTCAGTGTGGAAAGAGTTTCACATGTAAACATAGACTTGAGGTTCACATGAGGATCCACACTGGAGAGAAACCGTTCACATGTGATCAGTGTGGGAAGAGTTTCACACAACAAGGAACCCTTAAGAAACACATGATCATCCACACTGGAGAGAAACCGTTCACATGCGGTCAGTGTGGGAAGAGTTTTATTACAACTGCAGGTTTGAATCGGCACCAGAGAATTCACACAGAGAAACCTTACAAGTGTTCACACTGCGACAAGAGATTCAGTCAATCAGAAATTCTGAAAAGGCATGAGAGGATCCACACTGGAGAGAAACCTTACAAGTGTTCACACTGCGACAGGAGATTCAGTGAGTCAGGACATCTGAAAACACACGAGAGGATCCACACTGGAGACAAACTGTATCACTGCACTGCATGTGGGAAGAGTTTCTCTCAATCTTCTGCTCTACTCATTCATACAAAATACAATCACAGTAAGTAGATCATCTTCAGATCCAGCACTTTCAAGTGTAAAGCAGCATCCTCGCCATATGTGAAACAATAATGCCGTCTTCAATATGAGGGTACGTTAACAAGACAACTGTAATACAGTTCTTAAGTACGGGAAGAAGGAGGCGGATGTTAAACCTAACTTTTAATATCCAAAATAAATAAACAAACAACAAAACGAAAGTAAAATGGCGGCAGTTCCTCACGGAAACTGACAAAATAAAACCCAACATAAAATCCAGGCCTGGTCCTCTCTCGTCTTTCACTGTTGTCGCTCCTCTTTTATGCTTCCGGAGCTCCTCCGTGAGAGACACGAGACCGGTGCAGTGCGCAGGTGACGCTCATTATCACTCACGTCACCGGCTCTCGCCCGCCCTGCTCGTCACAACAACAATATAATAAAAATCGAAAAGATGGCAGATGACAATGTTGTCAAAACTATCCCGGTTCATTTGGATCCTTGATGTCTAAAAACGCTGTATTCTGATGCTAAGCCAGTAGCTGGTGTCAATTTGTAAAGAAATACCGAGCATGTAATTCACGTGTTTGTAGTTTACATTGAGTAACTATCTTAATCATATTTAAAAGGCACCCAAAATGCCATTGTCATGCAAAAGAACAGCCTCTAAACCGCTGGAAAAAAATCAGCATACGCAGAAGTTTATAAGAGGAACAATTTTATGGGAAATTCTGAACATCATGTGCTCACTCATGTCATTTCAAACCTATAAGATTTTTGTTCAGCTTCCAAACACAAATGAAGATATTTTTTTATTTCTGTCTCTCCATTTAGAGTCAATTCCTTTAAAACTTGAGTGATTAAAAATAGAGTGGTCAATGGAGTGGTCTAATCCAAATCCAAGTCTTCTGAAAAGACACGAAGCTTCATATGTGAACAAATGTACAACGATGCGCATGAACACATACTTTCAAGTGCTTGTATGACGCACGAATACAACATGTGAGGGAGTATTAATGCAGGAATTAAAATTTTTGGATGAATTAACCATTTACAGTTTGGGAATAGTCATTATGACTTGCTTTCTTGCAATTATAATTGTGATTGATTGCATCGAACATCTGAACAACACTCGCGCCGGAAAACACAAAAATCATTTAAAGCGGCACTCCTCTAAGTGAAAGAGCAAATAGAATTTAAATTACCATATCATATTTTGTTACAGTTGTATGATCATTCAAAGAGTTTTAGATGTGTTCGATTAAAATTTAGGTTGATTATTTGTAATTATTTGTAGTCTCAGTCATCGGTTAAGCAGCAGCGTGAGATATCTCTGGATCAATTCTCAACTTTAGTCAGGAAGAAGGTTTATACTTATAGGCATAGGTCAAACAACAATCTCCAGGATGTCTTGAGCATCCAATCATATTACTTAAGAATCAAACCTTACCATATATGGCGTGTCAAGAAATAAAATAATTAAGTAATGTAGAGGTGTTTGAGGTGTTGACTTGGACTCCAAACTCCCCAGATCTCAATCCAATCGAGCTTCTGTGGATGTGCTGAACAAACAAGTCCGATCCATGGAGGATCCACCTCACAACTTACAGGACTTGAAGGATCTGCTGTGAACATCTTGGTGCAGATCCCACAGAAGACCTTCAGGGTCTAGAGGAGTCCATGCCTCGACGGGTCAGGGCTGTTTTGGCGGCAAAAGGGGGATCAACACAATATTAGGAAGGTGGTCATAGTGTTATGCTTGATCGTTGTACAATTACTAACACATTATTAATAACAACATTGAATGCGTCAATACAAAGATAATTCATTACATGGGAAATCAGATATTTGTACAAATTAAATTAATTACGGTATGTAAATGGGGAAGATGGACAGCAGCAGAAGGACAACAAATTTTCATACAAGACACTGCTGGTGGGAAGGGTCCCATCTCGTCATTTAATAGTTTTCACTACAGAAATATTTGTGGTTATAATCTTTTCAACATAGTAACTGGAAGATTAATGTGCTTCGTTTTATAAAAATGTATCAAAAAGATTGTAATTTTGTGTAGCCTTTTCAACCTAACTCACATTTCTCTGATTTTTCTGATTAATTTATAATGCAACTATTTTTTACTATATTTTCAGGCATGATGGAGGAGAATGAGGAGAGTAAAGAGGAGGAGAAACTTTATGTCAAAACTGGAAACAAGACTGAAAGTATTCCTTTACTAAAAAGAAAAGACAAACGTTTCACCTGCCATCAGTGTGGAAAGAGTTTCACATACAAAAAGAGTCTCAAGATTCACACGAACATCCACACTGGAAAGAAACCGTTCACATGTGATCAGTGTGGGAAGAGTTTTACTCAAAAAGGAACCCTTAAGGAACACATGATCATCCACACTGACGAGACCCTGCATGAATGTGATCAATGTGGCAAAACATTTTTGAGGGCTTCAGGCCTGAAGATCCACCTGAAAGTTCATTCACAGGAGAAACCATATACATGTTCTTTGTGTGGAAAGAGTTTTTCACTGCTGCAAAGTTTAAGAAAACACCAGAAAATACATACTGGTGTAAGAAATCACGTGTGCTTTGAGTGTCAGAAGACCTTTATTACAGCTAAACATTTGAAACGGCACCAGATGATTCACACTGGAGAGAAACCTTATAAATGTTCACACTGCGACAAGAGATTCAATGATTCAGGGAACCTAAAAACACATGAGAGGATCCACACTGGAGAGAAACCTTACAAGTGTTCACACTGCGACAAGAGGTTCAGTGAGTCAGGACAACTGAAAACACACGAGATGATCCACACTGGAGAGAAACCTTACACGTGTTCACACTGCGACAAGAGGTTCAGTCGGTCAGGAGACCTGAAAACACACAAGAGGATCCACACTGGAGAGAAACCTTACAAATGTTCACACTGCGACAAGAGATTCAGTCGGTCAGGAGACCTGAAAACACACGAGAGGATCCACACTGGAGAGAAACCTTACAGGTGTTCACACTGCGACAAGAGATTCATTGAGTCAGGACAACTGAAAAGACATGAGAGGATCCACACTGGAGAGAAACCTTACAAGTGTTCACACTGCGACAAGAGATTCAGTCGGTCAGGAGACCTGAAAACACACGAGAGGATCCACACTGGAGAGAAACCTTATAAGTGTTCACACTGCGATAGGAGATTTAGTGAGTCAGGAAAACTAAAAAAACACGAGAGGATCCACACTGGATAGAAACCATATCACTGAGTTGCTGAGTTCTGAGTTCCATATATTGCTGAGTTGGAGTGAATCATGAGGCTACTGAAGAGCTCACGGGATGCGTGAGCTGCACCAGAGTTCATTTCTTCAGTTCACGAGTTCACACTTATATATCATTAGATCCAGCACTAGAAGTGAGGAGATGGGGTGGTGAAGGGATCTGCTGTATACATACCTCTTGTCGTTGATTGAGTAGATTAACTGAATGCTCTCCACTTGTGCTAATTAGGTTAATTATCTGAACCTGCTCCTCCCGAACTTTCTTAATAAAACATCATTTGAATAAATGTTTAAGCAGCAATTGCATGTGGCATCTAAATTTGTTACAGTGAATACAGTTCTATGAGATTCAGATCAATGCAAAGATGGAGTTCCGCCTCAAAGAACAATCTAAAAGTTTTGATCTCGTATATAATTTTGCTTCATAATATAATCTACAACGATCAGGCATAACATTATGACCACTTTCTTCATATTGTGTTAATCCCCCTTTTGCCGCCAAAACAGCCCTGACCCGTCGAGGCATGGACTCCTCTAGACCCCTGAAGGTGTTCTGTGGGATCTGCACCAAGATGTTCGCAGCAGATCCTTCAAGTCCTGTAAATTGTGAGGTGGATCCTCCATGGATCAGACTTGCTTGTTCAGCACATCCACAGATGCTCGATTGGATTGAGATCTGGGGAATTTAGGTAGGTGTTACATGTCAAAGTACCGTCCACATGGACGCAGAACCCAAGGTTTCCCAGCAGAATATTGCCCAAAGCATCACACTCGCCTTCTTCCCATAGTGCATCCTGGTGCCATGTGTTCCCCAGGTAATCAACACACTTCACCCAAACATCCATGTGATGTAAAAGAAAATGTGATTCATCAGGCTGGTCCGTGTGGTCTGACCCAACAGATGAGCTACGGTGGTTCTTTGTTGTTATTAAAATTCCTATACAATACAATATTGTATTGGCCTTCTTCACTTTTATTTTCTTGAGATGCTTTGGCTGGCTTTTTAAGCCAATAAAGAGGACTATAATGTGTTTCCACTGCTTTGTATTTGCGTTACCAAATATTAAACTTATCTTATCAGTAATTTTTTTTTTCTATCGTCCATTTTGTCCATATTTTTGATTGTCTACTGATTCTTTAGTTTTTAGTTGCATCTAAAAGCAATGGAATATTGTGATTTGCGTTTGAGGGCTTTCCATGTTTTAATTCTCTCGTTTTTTTAAGTGCCAAATAAACTATATTTCACTCACACATGACTGAATGAGATGACTGTCTGTTTACGTCAGGAACTGTTCAACCTCGTTTTTATTATTTGATGCGTTTTACGTACGCGTTTCTGTTGTCAACAAAATTTGGTGATCTATTGTAGATGTCTCGATGCGATGACGTCATCAACTCTCGCGCGAGGCGAGTTAGTTCCAGTCAGCGTCGAGTGTTCTGAGGTGAGCGGTTCGCGCCATTTCGCGCATTTACACACCACAATTTGTTTACGCGACGTTCGAAGGCGTCATTTCGGAATGGTTTTAATCGGTTACAGCGCTATGTGTGTCTGCTTACTCACACGAACACTTTTAAAGGTAAAGGTTTTGACAGTTGCTGCACAGACAAAACAGTGAGATGTCGGTGAACTAAATAATTATAAAGGTACACATTAAGAAAAATGTGCTTTTCACTGTTAGCGTAGTGTGTGATTGCAGAATTTTTTTTTTTAATTGAATTTGGTGGAGCATCAGCTATTGTGTGAAAATGACTCATGAAATTGGTTCATTTTGTTTTAAAATCTTATAAATGTATGAGGTGGGCCTTTTACCCCACAGATACGCGGGGTAAAACCACATTATTTTATAAGTTAATACTTATTTAAAACAATCACTTTGGCAAAATATTTGATAAATAATCCATTTGTGCGCAGTAAATATAGTGTCATTAAAATGTTTTTAAAAGATACAGAAACAAAACGTTGTTTTAAAAATATTCTGAAAGCATGTCATGAGGTCCTATAGTAATTTAATATGAATTTATAGAAGTAATAATATCATATTTTTAAATATGGTTGTTTCACTATAAATATGGTGATTGTCTCTAAGGTTAATATGATATGTATCATCTGTCATGTCAACAAATGGAAAAGTCTTCCAGCTGTTTATCATTTTAATTATTGTGCGGTTCATTTCTACTGCAAGGGCGCTTTTTACCTCAAATACCATGCTTTGACATATTATTCTTCCGTTATTGAGAAAAACGTTAATGTTAATTACCTTGAACTACACTGAAAATAAATTAACAAGATCTTTGTCTCAAAATATAGGCATTTTGTTGAGGCTCTATTTGCTACATAAATCTACAACATGCAAAAAACAATAAATAGATCAAATTAGATCTGATATCTATCCACGAGCATCATCAAAAGCATTTAAGAAAACTCAGTTGGGTTGGAAATTTGTACATTTATTTTTCTATGTTTGTTTATTCTTCCTTTTTTTTATTCTTACATTGTTTATATTTAATTGTATGTTTTTCTATAATTCTGTGCTTATGCGTTAATGACATATAAGTTATAATGTAGGGATAAAATATGTGCATAACTTCTTAGAAATAAAAGAATTAGTGTAAAACACTATCCAGTTAATGTACTTAAAGATGCTTTACTAGACAGATATATATACTTATATAGATATATATATTTAATACTTAAAGGGTTAATACTTCATATATAGGTGAATATTATTAATTATGTGAAACATATTATTAATATAAATAATTTAAATGTGTGAATTAGTATAAAATATTAATTCAAGATTTCTTCTTGGTTTTGTCGGTTCAGCTCCTCCTCCTCCAGTGAAGCTCCTCCCACTGCAATTCACCAATAAATGCTGGAATATTCCCATCAGTCTACATGTGAAGACGAGCATCAGGAAGATCTGAAATTTGCAAACATAGAGTTTATTGATGGACAGTGAGAAGATGAGAGATCCAGAACACTGCAGAATGAAACACACTGAAGAACAAAGAGGTTGGTGTTTATTCCTGATCCTTCATTAATGAGGCTGAAGAACATTAAGGATATAAAGCAGTTCATCAGATTTAGATCTGTTGTAGTAGGAAAAAAGTTGTGGAAAAAACATATAAATAACATAGTGAAACTGAATTTTCTTGTTTTGATCAAAGAACAAGATTTCATTAACATTCACATTGACTGCCGACGTCAAAAGGCCAAACAAAATACCAGGGATGCACCGATTTACATTTATTAGCCGATACTGATATTTGTCGTTTGCTCTCTTTTTTGAACTTTTGTCATTAAAATTGATTGTGTTTTGGTTTTAAATCGGCAAGCGTAGTGTTATAGTTTATTGCTGCATCGTCAAATAATTTCTAATTAACATGGATTGGATCCATTAACGTTCAGCAGGCCAACATAAATACATGAGAAAAAAGATGCATATGAAATAAACAGTGCATTTCAGGTACAGAAATTAACAATTGTAAAATAAATGCATAGTCTTCTCTGTATAAATCAAATGCATATTAATCCTTATGAGAGTTACAAAAGTTTTTTAGTCAAGAGTAGTGAGTGATATATTTTTTTGTCTTGTGTTCGTACAAAAACATATCATTTATTACTATTAATCATTCGTAATTGTATTGTTATTAGCATCATTATAATGTTTTATAATGATAATTGTGCAGTTGATCTAATATATTTACTTCTTGCTACAGAAACATGGGATTTATGTCTATAATGTACCTCATTCATAGAAAAAAATAATCATAATTTTGTGTAGCTGTTCACTTTCTCATCTTTTCACTTCACATTTCTAAGTTTTTATGGTTTATAACTTTTAGTTTCAGACCTGATCGACGAGAACGAGGCGAGTGAAGAAGAGAAGCGTCATGTCAAAACTGGAGGTAAAACTTGCTCACAGGCTGAAAGTGTTTCTTTACTGAAAACGAAAGACAAGAAATTTTTCATCTGCCATCAGTGTGGGAAGACACTGAAATGCAGAAAGAATCTCAACGCTCACGAGAGGATCCACACTGGAGAGAAACCGTTCATATGCGATCACTGCGGGATGACTTTCACACACAGAGGAAACCTCGAGAAACACCTAAACATCCACACCAGAGAGAAACTGCATGAATGTGATCAATGTGGCAAAATATTTTTGAGGGTTTCAGGCCTGCACACCCACCTGAAAGTTCATTCACAGGAGAAACCACATTCATGTTCTTTGTGTGGAAAGAGTTTTTCACAGGTGCATAACTTAAAACTTCATCTGAAAGTACATAATGGTGAAAGAGATCACAAGTGCTTCGAGTGCGGGAAGAGTTTTATTACAGCTGTGGATTTGAAAAAGCACTGGAGGATCCACACTGGAGAGAAACCTTACAAGTGTTCGCACTGCGACAAGAGGTTCAGTCATTCGGGATCCCTGAAAAAACACGTGAGGATCCACACTGGAGAGAAACCGTATCACTGCACTGCGTGTGGAAGGAGTTTCAGTCAGTTATCTTCTCTACGCAGACATACAAAAAGAAATCACAGTGAGTAGATCATCTTCAGATTCAAGTGTGAATCCGCATCCTCACCGTGACACAATAACACTGTGGAGCAATAAGATCTGTTTAATATAAGGGCACATTTACAAGACAACAATGTACTTCAAACAAACAAAATCTTTTGCGTTTTTGTGCATACAGATGACAACGTTCTCTAAAGACAAAAGTTATACTTCCCTTTTTAAGCGTACACAAGTTTCGGCATCAGAAGCGTCCGCATCCTGCCAGATTTTTGTGACCTCGTAAACTTTGTACGCATGCGCATTTAATTTTGTGCAATTTTTTTAATTAGTTTATCCACAAGGTAGCAATCGTATCCTGGCGATGTCTCTTCACTAGGTAGTAGGGGTGTGGTACGAGATCTCGCGAGACTAAATCGTGACGAGATTTCTCGTCGAGGTGAGAAGTCGTCTCGTCGTGCTGTCAGTGTGAAGGTGAAATTACTATTGAAGATGTTCCCGCCACTTTCAAATCGTTTGTGTGGAAAGATTTTGGTTTTCCAGTAGAAATAATAAACGGCGAAAGAATAAGAAAACTATACCGTACACCTCGACCAAGGTTGTACAGACTCTTAGCGGCCGTTCACGTATCGCGCGCATTTTTATTTGCGCAAAATGGAAGCTACGCGCATGCGGTGCGGCGCGCTCGTTTTTTCCTGGCGCGGCGAGATGAAAACATCTCAACTTTTCAGAATGCCGCAAGCGCACCGCAGGTCATGTGACAAGAACCAACCTATCATCTTCGACCTTTCCATAACAAAACATGGAAATCTCAGCCGAACAGCTGATCATAGCTGTACAGGGGGGTTGTTATATCTCATCTCCATAAATATATCTAGTAGTAAAGCTAAAGCAAGGGCTAAAAATCAATTTATCCCTTGATGAAACTTCCTCATGGTCGTGGAGAGCACAGTTCATGGTTGCATAGCAACGACAGACGCTACAGAAGCGCGAGCTCCCGAACGCTTGCAAAAGGAGGAAGCGACGTGGACGCGCTTTACACGCTTTATTAGGGGCGATAAATGTGAACGAACCCTAAAGAGACAGAAAGCGTCGCTGTTACTGCTGATGGTTGGACTTCTCGGTGTACGCAGAGCTAAATCACAGTTACAGCCACACAATCAATAGTGACTTTGTACTGCAGTTAAAGTGACACTTAAAGTGTTATTTGAATTTCTTATTTATGTTTATTTTATTTATACGGTTTATTTTATGTTTAATCTGTAGAAAGAAGTTCAGTGAGATTTCTCATGTGAAATTATACAGGGCAGAAAACAATCGGTTGATTTTGTGGCAAAACATTTCGCAGTGTTTGCATGTTGTTTTACTGCAAATAATTCATTAAAATAGAAGTAAAATGACATGCATTACAAGTTGACTTCAAAATGCACCAACATTTTTGCATTTTATGATTTTCAGTTGAATAAAAGACTATTTTCCCTTCGTACGTTTCATTATTGAGGATTTCTTAAAAATACTATGTCTCGTCTCGTGGGATAGGGGTCTCGTCACACCCCTGCTAGGTAGTAAAAGAAAGACAGAACAGACAGGAACGCATGCAAGCTACAGGCGATGGAGGCCTAAATAGACGACAGATTGTGCGAAGACAAAATGGTGTTATTTTCAAAAATGTGCTTTTTCAGGCCCCCAAATTCCATGTGATTTTTGTTGTTGTTGTTGTTGTTGTTGTTGTTCTCACTTGCTTAATCTGATCAGATTTCAATTGGAAATGCACAAAAATCGGATTTTGACTGACAGTCTGAATGCATCCTAAATGTTTTATTCTTGAATGTCATTTTGCTTTATTGATATAAATTGTTATTATGTTTTTTTACTAGTGTGTTTTTCTTATGCTTCTGTATCATTTGTAAATTTGTTTACACTTTTATGATTTAAAAAAAAAGATTTTTACAGGTTCTCTAACTTGTTCGGGATGTTGAAGAAGCTGATTTATTGTTAACTTGATCTTCATTGTCCAGTTATTCTTCCACTTGTGTTGTATTTAGAAAACACAAATACTGTCGATTTGCAACTGGGATCCTTCACTTTTATTCTCTTGAGATGCAATTTCTATCTTGTTGGTCAATAAAGAGAGAGATCTGTCTCATTCGTTTCCACTTTTACTTACTTTTTGCCTCATCCAAGAATTAAACTTTTATTGTCGGTCGATTCTTCTTGCATCAAGATTAAATAAATTCACAATTTTAGCCACATTTAAAAGCCTTGAAATACATTTATTTTGTTTGATGTATTGATTTATGGATGTTTTGACATTTTAAGCAGTATTTGGTGTTTTTGTTAATCTACCGTTGCTGACGATGACATCACTAGCACGCACCATGAGGTTTATGAGTTTAATTTTATGTTCAATTGTCTTATAATGCATGTATACGATTTGTAATGTTTTTCACTTTTATGGAGAAGGTTTTTACATGTTCAAATTGTTCTTGTCCAGAAAGCTGAAGAAGAGGCTGATGTATTTTTAAAGGGTTGGTTCACACAGAAATGAAATTTCAGTCATTAATTGCTCACCCTCATGCCGTTCCAAACCCGTATTCCTTTGTACATCTTCGGAACACAAATTAAGATATTTTTGATGAAATACGAGGGTTTCTGAACAACACATTGCACCTTTTGAAGTTCAGAAAGTTAGTAAAAACATAGTTAAAGTAGTCAAAGTGATTACAGTGTTTAATCTTAATGTTATGAAGCAATGAGAATACTTTTTGGGCACAAAAAAAAATCATTTTGGGTAAACTAACCCATTAACTTGAACTTTATTGTCGTTTTTAAATCAACTAGTTAATTTTCTGCATATTGTGTATTTAGAAAACACATGTAAGATATACTCTCATGTATCTTTGGAAGTGGTCTTCTTTACTTTTATTCTCTTCTATCTTGTTGGTCAATAAAGAGAGTCATCTGTCTAGTTTGTTTCCACTTTTACATGCTTTTTGTTTTTGATTCACCCAAGAATACTAAACTTTTTTGCTTGCTGATTCTTCTTGCATCAAGAATACATTCATAATTCAAGTTACATATAAAAGCCAAGCAATACACGTTTGTTTAATATGTTTTTTCTGTAGTTGTTTTGCCGTTGTAAACAGTATTTGGCGCGCTTTTTTATAATCTAGCATTGATTTCGTCTCGAGGCGATGACGTCATCACTAGCGCGCTCCTTTCAGTCAGCATCTGAGGTAAATATTTCACGCTATTTCGCTAATTGTAAAACACTCTTTACATAGTTTAAATGTCATTTACAGGGTAATTTCTGAAAGGTTTTTATCGGGTTTGGCGCTATTTGTGTGTCTGCCAACTAAAACACTTATAGAAGAAGCGTTTATGAGATGTCTGTTTCTCTTCACATACAAAACGGTAAGATGTAAGCGAATTTTATTATGAATATATTCATTTGGGAGTCCAACCATATTAAGATTCAAACGAACAAATCCCAACGTTTGATATAGATGGGTGTCATTATGTCGGACTTTTTATTACTGCTATTTTTGTACCATTTTAGAAATACATCACGTTTAGACTTTCAGCATAAATTCTGACTCAAACATTCTGTTTCTAACAGCAAATATTTCGATTAAAGTGAGATGATCTTCTGCTGATCCTGAATGTCTTGTTTAAATGAGTATTGATAGTCTATGGATATCATTTCCACAATAAACAAAAACAAGTTAAACTCATATTGCTTTTATTGTGTTCTGCAAATTTACCAAATTATTTTCTGTTTATTCTTTCATTTTTATTCTTACATGGTTTATATTTGATGTCTGTTGTACTCGTTAAATTTTCAATGCTTTGCCTGTATGTTAATGAGAGGTAAAATAATGTAGGAATAAAATATGTGGATGAAATTTTTAGAAATAAAAAGAGATATAGAATTTGTGAATTAGTATAAAACACTAAGCCATCAATTTATTTAAACGTTATTTTCCTAGATATAAGTACTTAAAATATGTGAAATAAAAACAAAGTCAGTGATTTCTTCTGGATTTTGTCAGATCTGCTCCTCCTCCTCCAGTGAAGCTCCTCCCACTGCAATTCACCAATGAATGCTGGAATATTCCCATCAGTCTACAAGTGAAGACGAGAAACAAACCATCAGGAAGATCTGAAATCGGCAAAGACAGTTTATTGAAGGACAGTGAGAAGATGAGAGATCCAGAACACTGCAGAATGAAACACACTGAAGAACAAAGAGGTTGGTGTTTTTTCCTGATCCTTCATTAATGAGGCTGAAGAACATTAAGGATATAAAGCAGTTCATCAGATTTAGTGTAATGTTAATATCATGTTAGATCATTGTGGAGTTTCTTCTGTAATTTCAGACCTGAAGGAGGAGAATGAGGAGAGTGAAGAGGAGGAGAAACATCATGTCAAAATTGGAGAAAAAACTCACTTGCAGACTGAAAGTTTTTCTGTACTGAAAATAAAAGGGAAGAAACGTGTCACCTGCTGTCAGTGTGGAAAGAGTTTCACATGTAAACAGAGTCTCAAGGAACACATGAGGATCCACACTGGAAAGAAACCGTTCACATGTGATCAGTGTGGGAAGAGATTCACATTCCAAAAGAATCTCAGGGATCACATGAGGATCCACACTGGAGAGAAACCGTTCACATGTGATCAATGTGGGAAGAGTTTTGCACATCAAGGAAATGTTAAGGAACACTTGAACATCCACACTGGAGAGAAACTGCATGACTGCGATCAATGTGGCGAAACATTTTTGTGGGCTTCAGCCCTGAAGAGACACCTAAAAGTTCATTCAGAGGAGAAACCACATTCATGTTCTTTGTGTGGAAAGAGTTTTTCACATCTTCGGAATTTAAAAGAACACGAGAAAATACACACTGGTGTAAGAAATTATGTGTGCTTTGAGTGCGGGAAGAGTTTTATTAACCCTGAACATTTAAAACTGCACCAGAGGATCCACACTGGAGAGAAACCTTACAAGTGTTCACACTGCGACAAGACATTCAGTCAGTCAGGACATCTGAAAGTTCATGTGCTGATCCACACTGGAGAGAAACCGTATCACTGCACTGCATGTGGGAAGAGTTTCACTCAATCATCGTCTCTACAGAGGCATACAAAAAACAATCACAGCATGTAGATCATCTTCAGATCCAGCACTTTCAGTTCTGGTGGCGCATCTAACATCAACAATGAGCTACAAAAGTAACTTTTTTACTCCTTTGTTAAAGTTAGTTCAAAATTAGACCATTAATAAAGTTACAACTTTTAATAAAGTGTTAATACATGTTGAAATTAATATTAACTAAGATTACTAAATGCTTCTAAAGCATTTTTAATTGTCACTAATGATAAACAATGTAGCCTTATTGTAAAATGTGACTGAACAATAAAGAATCAACATATTTAATCAATATCTAGGGCATGTTTAGTCCAGATTGAAGTGTTTAAGTTTGAAAATGAATATCCTTAAGTGTTTTTTACACATCTCTGCAGTTTCATCAGTGCCATCTGCTGTCAGAAAGCTTGAATGCGTCAGGATATTTATTAATATTTCTCCAATTGTGTTCATCAGATAGAAGTAAGTCAAATACACCTAGGATGGCTTGAAGGTGAGTAAAGCTTGGACTAATTTTCATTTGAAAGTGAACTAATCCTTAAATGATAAGAGGTATATATACAGCTGACTTGCCTCTGTTCGTTGGCAGTTTATCAGTATCCCACCACCACCCCATAATAATACATTTTATTAAAAGGCGCCTTTAAAAACACTCAAGGACACCGTATAGAAATACAACAAACAACAGCTATTTAGCATTAGATACTTTAAAGTTGATCAGAGATAGCTAATTTCAATAGATAAGTTTAAAAGCGTGATTTAAAAGTAGCCAGAAAATCACTTTCTCGTAAAGATTGTGGAAGAGATTCCAGAGACGAGCGTCTGAACACCCCGAATCCCATAGCGACTAATCGAACAAGAAGGACAAGAGAAACAGATGAAGAAGATCGAAGTCCTTCAACAGGAGATCATGGAAAGAAAAATGTATCATGGTGGTCAGAAGAAAGCACTGATTAAGTGTTCACGGAGGAGATGAGTTTTCAGCTGTCACTTGAATATTGCCAGGGTTTCTGCGTTCCTGATGAACGTAGGGAGATCATTCCACCAGCAGGGAGCAGAGAAAGAGAAGGTTCTGGAGAGTGAAATAAGCAGATCCCTGTAATAGAGGTGAAAGGAAAAATGGCCTTTACAATTAAGGAAAAGGCCGAAGTCTTTGCACAGCGCCAGCCGAGGGTGGGTGGGGCATTACATCCTCATATACCAAAAAACGGGGGTATTCCAGAAAGCAAGGTTAACTTACCGTCACATATACCCTGAACTCTCGGTTGATTAACCAAAACTTTGCTTACTCTGGGAATGCTGGTTCCAAAAACGCATCAGGGAGTAAGTTCAGCCAACCCAGAGTATGTTCCCGCTTAACACACAAGACATTCTCAACCGAGCGACGAATCGATGATTCACCATGGAAACAGACGCTAAGAAAAAGCGCGCCATTCTACTTCCTCCTTCTTTTGTTTAATGGCAATTTACAAAACCTACTTAGTGCGCTTCGCCACCTATTTGGCGGTTATGTAATCATTTTTTTAAGCATCTTTTTATTGAATATATAATCTTTATTCATGAGAATAAGAATTATATTGTTTGTTTGATGCTAAATATTTAATAAAAAAAGGATTTTATGTATTTTATTACAGAAATTATAGCATAGAAAACGTCCTGTTATAAAAAGGGTTACAATATACAATAAAATAAATACATATATTAGAAATAAATAAACATTTAAACATTATAACAGTGCTTAATATATATATATATATATATATAACTATATATATATATATATAAACTAAATGCAACTATATAACAAATTTAGTTATATTAATGTAACTATATTAATAAAATAACACGCATCTGAATACCTCTTAAGCAAACTAACCCTGGAATATAACCTTCTACGGAGCAGGTTATGTTCAGAGAGTTAGTTGCTATGGCTACTTACATACCCTGAAAGTTACCTCCATTTTTGGAACTGAAAGTTGAGGTTATCGGCTTACTTACTCTTAAACATACCTGGGTTTGTCACATAGCCTGCTTTCTGGAACACCCCCCAGATCCATCACCCATGTAGGCTATTCAGTAGGTGGCGGTAATATTTATAAGGAGTGAGCGGCCATTAACCAGACGAAGAAGAAGATGACGTCATCGCTAGTTTCCCTCCTCGCGTTTGTTGTGTCTTCTGAGGTGAGTTCAGATATTTCGCGTATTTATACGTTTATAAAACACACTTTATAGTTTTTTTTACGCAACATTTACAAAGTTATGTCGGAATTCGGATAAAACGCTATGTATGCGTCTTTTCTAGCGTCTGCAGAGTAGTTCAACACGAAACGAACATCTGAGGAAAATGTTGAAGTCGTTCAGACATGGACGGTTTTGTGTCATTTTTAGTGTTCGTGAATGTGATGCTATCTCAGATCTGTTATGCGATTTCATGAGAATAGAAACATGGCAATAAATGATCTAAATAATTTATTGGTATACATATAGTTAATAGGAAATTGTATTTAGATTCATATGGACATGCAGTCATGTGCAGTTAATGACAGATCGTATCAGATGTGATAAATTAAACTATTAAATAGAAATGTTTTATAATATTTAAAGGCTCTTTTCAAGCACCTGATGTGTGTTGTTTTTGTTTGTTGTTGTTGTTATTACCACAGAAACCCAAAATTACTACAGAATAGCTATGCTAAATATTTGCAGTGCTAATAGCCGCACTAATATCAACATGAATGAAGATCTCATGTTTTTTAACATACTTTTCATTCTTTTCCTAATACTCACATAAAATCACAAATAAATGCTGGAATATTCCCATTAGCCCACAATATACTTCATTTGTGGAAATCAATTTGTTTTTTTCTTAATTTCAGGCATGATGGAGGAGAGTGAAGTGGAGGAGAAACATCATGTCACAACTGGAGAATGTGATGAGAAATGTTTCGCCTGCCATCAGTGTGACGAGAGTTTCGCTCTCAAACAGAATCTCGAAGAACACATGAGGATCCACACTGAAGTGAAACCGTTCACATGTGATCAGTGTGGGAAGGTTTTCACGGCACATGAAGTCCTTCAGGATCACATGAACATCCACAATCGAGAGAAACTGCATGAATGTGATCAATGTGGCAAAATATTTTTGTCTACTTCAGCCCTGAAGAGCCACCTGAAAGTTCATTCACAGGAGAAACCCCATTCATGTTCTTTGTGTGGAAAAAGGTTAAAATACAAACTGAGTCTTGAGAATCACATGAGGATCCACACTGGAGAGAAACCGTTCACATGTGATCATTGTGGGAAGAGTTTTAGACAATCGGCAAACTTTAAGGAACACTTGAACCTCCACACTGGAGAAAAGCCGTACGAGTGTGATCAGTGCGGCAGAATATTTTCGAGGTCTTCAGGTCTAAACACCCACATGAAAGTTCATTCACAGGAGAAACCATATTCATGTTCTTTGTGTGGAAAGGGTTTTTCACTAATGCAGAATTTAAAACTTCATGAGAAAATACATACAGGTGTGAGAGATCACAAGTGCTTTGAGTGCGGGAAGAGTTTTTTCAGAGCTGCAGATTTGAAAATACACTGGAGGATCCACACTGGAGAGAAACCTTACAAGTGTTCGCACTGCGACAAGAAGTTCAGACGGTCAGAACATCTGAAAACACACGAGAGGATCCACACTGGAGAGAAACCGTATCACTGCACTGCATGTGGGAAGCGTTTCACTCAAATATCTTCTCTTCTCAGTCATAGAAAATACAATCACAGTAAGTAGATCATCTTCAGATCCAGCACTTTCAAGTGTGAAGCCGCATCCTCACCGAACGTGACACAATAATGCCATTGAGTAACCAGACACAACGAAGGAACATCATCTAAATTTGTCTTAAATCTTCAAGACCAGAAGTTTCAACTGTGAGATTCAGATCATGGAAAATCATAGAGATGGACAATATCTAGATGTTTTATTCTTGTATGTTATTTCTCTTTGTGGTATAAAATGTCATTATACTTTGAGTTAAAGGGTTAGTTCACCCAAAAATGAAATTTCCCTCATTAATTACTCATCCTCGTGTCGTTCTACTCCCGTAAGACCTTCATTCATCTTCAGAACACACATTAAGATGTTTTTGTTGAAATCCAAGAGCTTTATTTTTATTTCCCATAGAAAGCAACAAAATTACCAAGTTCAAGGTCCAGAGAAGTTGTAAAAACATTGCTAAAATAGTCAACGTGACTACAGTGGTTCAACCTTAATGTTAAGAAGCACAAACATAACTTTATTCAGCAATTTGATGCAGTGAACGCAGAGCTTCTGTGTTTACATCTGAACGCCGGATCAGTGTTGGGGAAAAGATCGTAATTTTTGTTTTGATTTTGCACACAAACAGTATTCTCGTCACTTCATAACATTAAGGTTGAAACACTGTAGTCACGTCGACTATTTTAACCATGTTTATTACCTGTCCGGACCTTGAATGTGGTTGCTTTCATTGGGAGATGGAAAAACGTCTTGGATTTCATCATAAATATCTTCATTTGTGTTCTGAAGATGAATGAAGGTCCTACGGGTCTAGAACGACATGAGGGAGAGGAATTAATGAGCCAAATTTCATTAATATTGTTAATTTTTATGATGCATATGTATCTCTTGTAGTTTGTTTATACTTTTATGAAGGAAAATGTTGTTTTTTTTACAGGTTCAAATGGTTTTCATTAAACCTTTCTTGTTATTTTGTTAGGTTTTCATTTGTTTACACTTTGTATTTTTCCATTTTTGCTGTCTGTTCTTCTTGCATGAAGAATAAATAATGTAACAATTCTAATAACATGTAAAAGTCATTAAAATTTTGTGATTGCTTTGGCCTTTAAATTTATCGATAAATTTTAATTGCCGAATATACATGATCCCAGTCGTCAGTTAGTCCTTTGGTCAGCGTGACGTTACTTTATTGACAGGATTGTGAGGACGTCGTGGTAAACTCGTATTTTAGAAGCTTGTCTAACGTTCCAGAAATGTAGTGAATGCGTCCTCAAAACTCATCCCATGGAGAACGTTGTAGAGACGTGGTTCCCCGGTTCTCCAGATAACAGCATTACATGTATTGTCTTTAAGATATGACATTTGGATAATATATGGGAAACCTACTTCATTCATCTTCGTCAATTTTAAATGAATCGACGTTGTCGTAATTTAATTATCGTGGAGATTTAGTATAGTGTTTGCCAGCATAATGACAACTACCAAACAGTTTCCCCAACAAATGCTGATTATTCATGTCTAATGTTTGTGAATGAAAGAGATTTATTGAATGTGGGAATCCAAGTTTAGAGGTAGATTAAACCACAGATTAAAGGTAAACTCTATGAATCTGCTTTTAGTCATAATTTTTTGCCCATGTAACGTTAAATGTCACTTGAGACAAATAGTTTTGTTTTAATTTTGTGCATGATTATATATTTTCCTTCTAGTTATTTAACCTTTTAACATGATATTCATAAGTTTAACTATTGAATTAATCACAATTTGAATAAACTACAATTTGTTGCCATCTACTTTTTTATATGTGTTATTCATATCTAATATATAATTTCATTTTCAGCAGCAGGAGAGACAGATTGCAGCAACAAGATGATGATGTTTAGAAGTAGAGATGGATATCATCTCTGGAACCGGACTAAATTTTGGTATAATAATGGAAGATGTACACATTCAATTTCTACTGAACAATATTTACATTTTGGGGAAATTTTTGCCTTAATACAAAGTCATTATTTTCTGTTTTTCTGAAAGTATTTCTGTAAATCTATAAGAATGGTAAAACTTTTATTGAGTTTATTGAAGAAATTTAAACACTTGGCACGCCCTGATATATTAATAATCTTTTTTTTAATTCTATTTCTGTTTCCTTTCTATAGAGTTGTGCTGTGTTCTTTGGCGATCTTATGTGATTTTGTACCGTCTTTTTATTGTAATGGTGTTTTACTGCAATAAAAAAGCTCACCGGCGCCATCTTGTACACATAGTCCATACAGTAGGTGGCGGTAATTCTTCTAAGCACCGAGCGGCCATTAACAAGACGAAGAAGAAGAAGAAGAAGAGCATCTTCGCTGGTTCAGTCAGCGCGTTTGTTGTCTTCTGAGGTGAGTTTAGCAGTTCAGATATTTCGCGTATTTACACACATAAAACACAGTTTGTCTGCGCAACATTATTTCTGAATTGTTTTCATCGGATAAAACACCGTATGCGTCGAACATCTGAGGAAAATGTTGAAGTCGTTCAGACATGGACAGTTTTGTGTTATTACTGAGTTTGCTTCATTTTACAGTCATAATGTTAGTGTTATTGAATGTATTGTTATCTCAAACGTTAAGTTTTGATCTGTGAGGGAATGTGAAAAACATTTTTAAGTTGTCCATTTAGGTCTGTCATGTGCTGTAACACAAATCTTAAGAAAATTGCCTTGTTTATCCTCCACATCAACAATGTTTAAATCTTTAACCAATCATATTTTTAAGAGGTCATGACGCTTCAGTGCTCTGGTATTTAAGATTAATTTAGTATCATATAGCAAATGAAAATACAAATAACTTGAAGTTATATACAAAGCTAAATTATGTTTATGATTAGGATCAACAATAATAATGTGTTACGGACGCTTCATATTAAATCATATGATTATATTGCTGTGATCTGTTTCAGACTTGTACATCCTAAAATATCTAATAATTGCAATAATCTTTTTTGCTTTGTTAGTTTTCATAAGGAAAAAGGTCTCAACTTCCAAATTCAGTTGATTTTATAGAAAAATTCAAACACTTCCCTCGGGATGTTGCGTTACCTCTTAGTTAAAACATGATATTGATCATAATCATGCTTACAATATAGTAATAATATTGCAATATAATTTTGACACAAAATAAAATGTGATCATTTGGACTATTGTGCTTTGAACGGCTGTAAACCGTGCAGTCATTTAGAGACAAAAGTGCGGATATACGGAAAATCATGGTCTCTAAATTGATTCTTGAACAACACACACACTTATCAACTAGAAATAATCTATACGCATTCGATGCAGCGATTTAGTGTGAAGTTGGTATCCCAGATTTCAATATTTAATGCGTTAAATGTCCATTTGTGAAAGTTATAAAGCAGCCCGTGCCACTTGCAACGTTTCTTTTTCCTCATAATTGCGAAATCAACAAATAAAATAAAACGGATATTTTATGTTCTGTAGAGAACCAACCCTTCTTCATTCGACTGATAGTATTACTTTTAGTTTGCGCAGTGTAATTCACAGAATTCCTAAAAAATGCCTTTTTTGTCACGTCTTTAGTAAAGGATTATGAATATATAAACATATAGTTCAATATTCATTCTCTAAGAATTTATATTTCAAGTTCTGAAACATCCATAATGCTGGAATTGCCCTTAAATAGATGTTTTATAATATTTAAAGGGTTGAATTTTCACCCAAAAATGAAATTCTGTCATTACTCGCCCTCATGTCGTTCCACACCTCGTTAGACCTTCGTTCATCTTCTGAACACAAATTAAGATATTTTTGATTCAATCAAAAAGTAACACTTTCAAATGCCCAGAAAGTTACTAAAACATTTAAAACAGTTCATGCGAGTACAGTGGTTCAACCTTAATGTTATGAAGTGACGCGAATACTTTTTGTTCGCCAAAAAAACCAAAATGACGACTTTATTCAACAATATCTAGTGATGGACAATTTCAAAACACTGCTTCATGAAGCTTTACAAATATATTGTACCACTGTCTTCGCATGAACTGTTTTAAATATGTTTTAGTATCTTTCTGGGCATCTGAAAGTGTAAATTAACTTGCTGTCAATGCAGAATTAATGACAGAATTTTCATTTTTTGGGTGAACTAACCCTTTAAGGGTATATCCTAACTCTGAACTCCAACTCCAACAAGCACCTGATGTGTTTTCTTTTTACCTTAGACACCCAAAATTACTACAGAATAACTATGCCAGAAGTTTACAGTGCTAATAGTCGCACTCATGTCAACATATGAATGAAAGATGTGTTTTAACAGAATTATCATTCTTTTCCTAACGCTCGCATCAGTTCACAATGGAGGAGAGTGAATTTGAGGAGAAACATCATGTCACAACTGGAGAAAGAGACGAGAAATGTTTCATCTGCCATCAGTGTGGAAAGAGTCTCGCGTGTAAACAGAGTCTCGACGTTCACATGAGGATCCACACCGGAGTGAAACCGTTCCCATGTGATCAGTGTGGGAAGATTTTCACGGCGCAAGAAGTCCTCAACGATCACATGAACATCCACAATAGAAAGAAACTGCATGAATGTGATCAATGTGATAAAATATTTTTGTCTACTTCAGCCCTGAAGAGCCACCTGAAAGTTCATTCACTGGAGAAACCACATTCATGTTCTTTGTGTGGAAAGAGGTTAAAATACAAGCTGAGTCTCGAGAATCACATGATGATCCACACTGGAGAGAAACCGTTCACATGCGATCAGTGCGGGAAGAGTTTTAGACAACTGTTAAACTTAAAGGAACACATGAACCTCCACACTGGAGAAAAGCCGTACGAATGCTATCAGTGCGGCAGAATATTTTCGAGGGCTTCGGGCCTATACACCCACATGAAAGTTCATTCACAGGAGAAACCATATTCATGTTCTATGTGCGAAAAGAGTTTTTCACGGATGCAAGGTTTAAAACTTCATGAGAAAATACATACTGGTGTGAGAGATCACAAGTGCTTTGAGTGCGGGAAGAGTTTTTTCAGAGCTGCAGATTTGAAAATACACTGGAGGATCCACACTGGAGAGAAACCTTACAAGTGTTCGCACTGCGAAAAGAAGTTCAGACGGTCAGAACATCTGAAAACGCACGAGAGGATCCACACTGGAGAGAAACCGTATCACTGCACTGCATGTGGGAAGAGTTTCACTCAAATATCTTCTCTACTCAGTCATAGAAAATACAATCACAGAAAGTAGATCATCTTCAGATCCAGCACTTTCAAGTGTGAAGCCGCATCCTCACCAAACGTGACGTAATAAAATCTCTGAATATAAATCTGTCCACAACGATCAACAGGACAAAGAAACATCATCTAAATTTGTCGCATTGAATAAAGTTCACCTTCAAGACCAGAAGTTTCAACTGTGAGATTCAGATCAGCTCAAAGATGGACAATATCTAGATGTTTTATTCTTGTATATCATTGTTGCTTCATGGTATAAATATCTTTATGCTATGAGTTAAATATTGCTAAATGTTTGTGATGGATATGTATCACTTGTAGTTTGTTTACTTTCTATTAAGTAAAATAGAAGTTTTTCTTTCATTAAACTTATTTTTAGTTTTTTTTTTTGTAGAGAGATCATCAGTCTCATTTGTTTACGCTTTGCATTTGCCTTAGTTAACTTTTATTGTCCATTTTTATTGTCTACTTATTCTTCTAGTATGAAGAACAGTATAGTAAATTTAGTAACACTTAATAAATCTTTTAATTGCCGAATATACTTGACCCCACACATCCCAGTCGTCAGTCCTTTGGTCAGCGTGACGTTATTTATTGACGACGTTGTGGTAATATAGACATAATAAAATACAAAGACGCCCCATTGGCCGCTTTGGAACGTTGCTGTGAAACGTCAACGCGTCTGCCATATTGCTGAGGGCAAGACTGCACTGTAAACAAATGCAAGTAAACTGGCGAGCTGCGTTTTTTTTTTTGTTTTTTTGGTATAAAAACGAAAATAACGTTTACATTATCAACCAATTTCAGTGGTTTATGATGTATGTGGTGTACAAAGGGTTCCATCTTAAAACCTCGATAGTAGACTTTAAAAAATATATATATTTTAATAGTCAAAGCTCAGACTTGTCCCATATTTGGCTGCTTTTATGTGATTTTATACTGCCTAATTGTGTTTTCCTGCAATAATAATAATAAAAAAAGCTCATCGGCGCCATCTTGTGCACCTAGTCCATACTGTAGTTGGCGGTAAAACGCTAAGAAGTGAGCGGCCATTAACAAGACGAAGAAGAAGCATCGCCCCTCTGACGTCATCACAGTTTCTTTGCTCGTTAGTCAGCGCGTTTGTTGTCTTCTGAGGTGAGTTCAGCAGTTCAGATATTTTGCTTATTTAAATACACTTTACACAGTTTAAGCAACATTTACAAGACTCTGAATCAGATATAAAACACTGTATGCGTCTTTTCTGTCGTCTGCAGACACGAAACGAACATCTGAGGAAAATGTTGAAGTCGGTTTTGTGTCATTTTTAAGTTTGTTTTATTTACAGTAATAGTGTAAATGAATGTAATCTCAAACGTTAAATTTGCGATCTGTGAGGGAATGGGGAAACCCTTTTGTCGGTTTAGCTCTGTAATGTGCTGTAACAGAAATCTTAAGAAATTTGCCTTGTTTATCCATCATATGAGGTAAACAATTAACGTTTAAATTAAGTTTTCAACCAACCGTATTTCATTTATTTAAGAGGTCAAGCTTCAGTGCTATGGCAAGCCGTTTTGACTTTTATTAATTTTCAGGATATGAACTTGTGATAATCAACAAATACATTTTCACTAGTTAAAATGTTAATTCCTGATATCAGGAATTAGATTTCCACTAGTAACAACATTAATTCTTGATATCAACAATTCAATTTCCACTAGTATAGACTATAATTCTTGATATCAAGAATTGTATTTTTACTAGTGAAATCTCGCCATAGGCTGCCATTCAAATTCAATTGTTGATATCAAGAATTCATTTCTTACTAGTTGAAATTCCAGTTTCACACATCAGGAATACAATTCTTACTAGTAAAAATGCAAATGTCTGATATCATCAATTCAATTGTTACTAGTGCAAATGTCTATTCTTGATATCAGTTGAATTGCTACTAGTAAAAATGTTCATTTCTGATATCATGAATGTGATTGTTACTAGTAAGAAAGCCGTTTTAGATATCAGAAATTATATTGATATCAGGAATTCATTTTCAGATATCAGAAATGAACATTTTTACTAGTAGCAATTCAATTGTTGATATCAAGAATAGACATTTGTATGGCAAGCCGTTTTGACTTTTATTCATTCTCAGGATATGAACTTTCACTAGTTAAAATGTTAATTCTTGATGTCAACAATTCAATTTCCACTAGTAAAAACTGTCATTTTTGATATCTGTAATTGTATTTTTACTAGTGAAATCTCTCCATTGGCTGCCATTCAAATTCAATTGTTGATATCAAGAATTCATTTCTTACTAGTTGAAATTCCAGTTTCACACATCAGGAATACAATTCTTACTAGTAAAAATGCAAATTTCTGATATCAACAATTACATTGTTACTAGAGCAAATGTCTATTCTTGATATCAACTATTGAATTGCTACTAGTAAAAATGTTCATTTCTGATATCATGAATGTGATTGTTACTAGTAAGAAAACTGTTTTAGATATCAGAAATTATATTGATATCAGGAATTCATTTCAGATATCAGAAATTAACATTTTTTACTAGTAGAAATTCAATTGTTGATATCAAGAATGGACATTTGCACTAGCAACAATGTAAAATACAATTACAGATATCAAGAATTATAGTTTTTACTAGTGGAAATGTAATTCTTGATATCAAAAATTGCCATTATTACTAGTGGAAATTCCTGATATCAGGAATTAACATTTTAACTAGTGAAAATGTAATTGTTGATATCACAAGTTCATATCCTGAAAATGAATAAAAATCAAAACGGCTTGCCATACAGCGCTCTGTCACGTCCGTAACGTTTTAAAGATTTAGTTTATATAAATTCTGTATAATTATAAATACAAATAACTTCAAACTTTACATACAAAGATAAATTATGTTTATGATTAGGATCAACAATTCATCTCACTTCTTTGCTCTGAACATCCAATAAAATGCTTCAGAGACGCTTCATATTAAATCATATGACTTTGCTTCTTATATTGCTGTGATCTGTTTCGGGCTTGTATTTCAGAACATATACAATAAATGCAAAACATAAGTCTGACATTGCGAGTGCGAATCACAAAATTGTAAATTGGTTCAACTGACTGCTGGGAAAACCTGCGATTTTCAACTCCTATATAATAAACTTGTAATAACTTTAATATTTGTTAATGTATGTTAGCCAGCAGTGCTGATAGAAGGAAAATCATTGTCTCTAAATTGATTCTGGAACGAAGCACATGCTTGTCAACATGAGGAATAATCCATAACCATTTACAGCGATTTAGTATAAAGTTGATTATTTGGGATGTCTTACCATTCTGGTATCCCAGAGTTCAATATTTAAAGCTTTAAATGTCCACTTGAGGTCTTCTGTGAAAGCAGTCAGTCAAAGCGGTCATGCCCGTGACGTTTCTTTTTCCTCATAAATGCGAAATCGACAAATAAAATAAAATGAGTATTTTATGTTCTGTGGTTTGCACTGTGTAATTGTCACCTAAAACTTTGAGACTTTTTGTCACGTCCGTAATGCATTTATATTTACCTCATCTAAAATATAAAACGATCGTATAGACTGACATTTTACTTATGAATATATAAACAGATGGTGCAATTTGTTGGCATTTAATGCATTATTATATTTCAAGTTTTGACTGCAAATCTCACATCAGGGTCATGAAACCCTAAACAAAATTTTCGGAGATTTTCACAGCGTTATGTTTGTTTTTGCTTTGTAAGAGTTTTCAAGTTCTCAAATGTGATTCATCCACACTGTGACTGTAATCTTACGGCTCTTTAACCGATCAAACTGCAAAATAAGTCTCAAAATTTAACAAACTACTACAGAATAACTATGCCTAAAGTTTACAGTGTTAATGTCAACATATGAAATGCGCTGCTGCTGCTTCCCGTGTTTTTTAACAGAATTATCATTCTTTTCCCTAATGCTCACATCAGTTCGCAAATGAATGCTGGAATATTCTCGCCAGTTTCATTTTCATCTCAGACCTGATGGAGGAGAGTGAAGTGGAGGAGAAATATCATGTCGCAACTGGAGAAAGAGACGAGAAATGTTTCATCCGCCATCATTTGGGAAAGAATCTCGATGAACCGATCCACACTGGAGAGAAACCGTTCACATGTGATCAGTGTGGGAAGATTTTCACAGAAGAAGAAACCCTTAAGGATCACATGATGATCCACACTGGAGAAAGACTGCTTGAATGCGATCAATGTGGCAAAACGTTTTTGTTTACTTCAGCCCTGAAGAGCCACCTGAAAGTTCATTCACTGGAGAAACCACTTCTGTGTTCTTTGTGTGGAAAGAGTTTTAAATACAAACAGAGTCTCAAGGTCCACATGAGGATCCACACTGGAGAGAAACCGTTCACCTGTGATCAGTGCGGGAAGAGTTTTGTACAGTCAAACAACTTAAAGGAACACATGAACATCCACACCGGAGAAAAGCCGTACGAATGTTATGAATGCGGCAGAATATTTTCGAGGGCTTCAGGCCTAAACACTCACATGAAAGTTCATTCACAGGAGAAACCACATTCATGTTCTTTGTGTGGAAAGAGTTTTTCACTGCTGCGGCATTTAAAAGAACATCACAAGAGACATACTGGTGAAAGAGATCACAAGTGCTTTGAGTGCGGGAAGAGTTTTATTAGAGCTGTAGATTTGAAAATACACTGGAGGATCCACACTGGAGAGAAACCTTACAAGTGTTCGCACTGCGAAAAGAAGTTCAGACGGTCAGAACATCTGAAAACACACGAGAGGATCCACACTGGAGAGAAACCGTATCACTGCACTGCGTGTGGGAAGAGTTTCACTCAAATATCTTCTCTACTCAGTCACAGAAAGTACAATCACAAAGTAGATCTTCTTCAGATCCAGTAGTCCTCATCATACATGACTCAATAATACCATTAATACCATTGATTGAAGAAACATCTAAATTTGTCACATTGAATGAAGCTCAACTTTCAACTCTGAGATTCAGATCAACTCAAAGATGGAAAAGTTTTATTTTTGTATGATATTTATAATTTAATTTTATGTTCAGTTGTCTTAAATGTATCACTTGTGGTTCGTTTTTTCTGAAGGAAAGTAGGTTTTTACAGATTCAAACTGTTCTTGTAAATTTAATTTTAACTTGTTATTTTTTTTTAAACTAGTTATTCTTACTCTTATAGTGGATTTAGAAAAGCTCTTTGAGATGATTTTCTATCCCGTGAGTCAATAAAGAGAGATCTGTCTCCTTTGTTACTTTTTTGTTTATGCTTCACAAAATATTAAAGCTTTTATTGTCTGCTGATTCTTCTTTCATCAAGAATAAATTCATAATTTGCTACATCTAAAACGACGAAATACCCTTCTTTTTGTTTTAATGATGTGAACAGTATGTTGTGCGTTTTCGAATTTGGTTCGTGTCGATTTCATAACTAGCTCTTCTTTCAATCAGTGTCTTTTTTTTATTAAATGCAAAATCTAATTACTAAAAAAATCACATAAAACAGTCCACATACAGAGAAAAAAAAACTAGCATGGAAGTATATGTATAAGAAGCATATAGGAAATAAAGACAAAAACAATTATATCTAATGTCACTATTATGATTTACTGGTCTTTTCATATTTTTTTTTTAAATTAAACAAAGCCTTTAAATGCATCCTTTAACTGTGTAATAAATTATTTTTCAATTATTTTTTTGATTACGTTAACTTTTATCTTTATTTGTGAGTATGTTATCAATGTATTGTCGTTGTTAGCGATATTTGGCGCGTTTTTATAAGCTACGTTTATTTCGCATCGCTGACGTACTTAAAAATGCAATTTGTAATTTTCAAATCATAGTTGATTTATTTATGCTCTGTCCGCCTGTTGTAGCTTTTATGATTTGTTAATTCTGTTTATTTGCTGCCTAATTATTTTGTACATTTGTTTTAATAAAAAAAAAACCGAGAGGGAAAAAAAAAAATCGTCGTGCTGACGTCATCACTAGTTTCCTTCCTCGTTCTGTCAGCGCGTTTGTTGTGACTTCTGAGGTGAGTTCAGCGGTTCATATAATTACAATATATATATATAAAATACACTTCACACACTTTGATTAAGCAACATTTAGGTCATCTCTGAATTGTTTGCATTGGATATAGCGCCATTTGCGTCTTTTCTGGCGTCTGCAGATTGATTTAGTTCAGCACGAAACAAGCATAGGAAGAAAATGCTGAAGTCATTCAGACATTGACGATTTGTCATTTTTAGAGTGATAATGTTAGTGTTGTGATATTATCTCGTTAAGTTTTCATCTCTGAGGCGATTACATAAGAATGGAAACATGCTTCGTCACGCTATAAATTAAGGATCAAAATAATGCATGTATGAATGTAGTTGTTAGAAGATTGAACTGTATTTGGATTCATTTGGATATGACAGGAAGTAAAACCAAACAAGATGGGTTTCATTATTACTGTAGTTTGTATGTTTTATCAGTGTCAATGTAAAGAGCAACGACTACAGTGTATCAACATAGTTATAATGTAAATAATGGTCAGAATGTCCAGTGTGCCTGAGCCAAAGCTGAAAAGAATCCAATACAAATCCAACCAGGATATGCTACTCAACCATTTGTAGTTAATCATCATGCTCATAAAATTATGCCCGGTCTGTGTACATAAGTAATTTAATCACTCACAGGTAACGTAACTACAACATTGCATGCGTAATATCATGCCTATACTCACATTTCCAACTCGCAACATCACTATTATGATCTCCTAACATTATAAGATAACCAAGGACGTTCCAGAAACGCACTCCGTTCATAATATATTGGTAATTCCATGACTTACTGGCGTAATTGCAACGTCATGTACCTGCAATTTACGGTGGCCGAGAGAGCTCAAAGCGCTGCAAATAAGAAAACACATGCAAATAATAAAAAAAAAACGTGATCATCAGTTTGACAACACATGTGCTGCAAATCCTCACAACACATGCAAACACAAAAACGCGCTGCATTTACAAAAACGCGCTGCAAATACACAAACCACAACGGAAATGTTTCAAGGGGGACCCCAAAAAGTGACGGACCCTACTAGACAACAGCACAAACTAAAAAATATTAAAATATATCATGTAGGCATTAACTCCATGTAATGTGTTTCACTAACAGAAAAGTGTTTTAATATGTGGCATTGTTGTTCACTCATTCAACTTTAAGAGATGATCATTTAGTGGATGATTTAATAATATTGGTTAATCATCTGTAGCGTACTAATGTGACGTCATCATAACGACCGCCTGAGGCGCTCGACGACCACGTCATCTGTGAGCGTGAGCTTCTAGCAAACTGAAAAACACTTTATTAAAAATAATAAATACATGAAATAATGTACAGTTGTTTTTTTTTGTTTGCAGTTTTTATAGTATTTAATGATTGTGAACACATCGTGCACTCAAATGCCGTACACTATATAGGGATTAGTGAATGAGTGAAGGGTCAGTGGAACTGGTTTTGGACGCACGTCCTAGTAGGGTCCGTCACTTTTTGGGGTCCCCTTGAAACATTTCCGTTGTGGTTTGTGCTCTTTACAGCGCTTTTTGTATATGCAGCGCGTTTTTGTAAATGGAGCACTTTTTTGTAAAGGTAGCACGTTTTTGTAATTGTAGCGCGTTTTTGTAAATGTAGCGCGTTTTTGTAAATGAAGCGTGTTTTTGTAAATGCAGCGCGTTTTTGTATATGCAGCGCGTTTTTGTAAAGGTAGCGCGTTTTTGTAAATGTAGCGCGTTTTTGTAAATGCAGCGCGTTTTTGTAAATGTAGCGCGTTTTTATAAATGTAGCGCGTTTTTGTAAATGCAGTGCGTTTTTGTAAATGTAGTGCGTTTTTGTAAATGCAGCGCGTTTTTGTAAATGTAGCGCGTTTTTATAAATGTAGCGCGTTTTTGTAAATGCAGTGCGTTTTTGTAAATGTAGTGCGTTTTTGTAAATGTAGCGCGTTTTTATAAATGTAGCGCGTTTTTGTAAATGCAGTGCGTTTTTGTAAATGTAGTGCGTTTTTGTAAATGTAGCGCGTTTTTGTAAATGTAGCGCGTTTTTGTAAATGCAGCGCGTTTTTGTAAATGCAGCGCGTTTTTGTGTTTGCATGTGTTGTGAGGATTTGCAGCACATGTGTTGTCAAACTGATGATCACGTTTTTTTTTTTTATTTGCATGTGTTTTCTTATTCGCAGCGCGTTGAGCTCTCTGGGCCACCGTAGTAATTTCATTACCATCATATACATGTTCTGATTACCAGAATTTAAAATTAAACGTCAGACACATGATTCGAAATTTACCTTAAGAAATAATGTTTTTTTCATTAAGTCGGAATACGGATGATCGCTTTTCACGTGAGGTGACATGACGTTTTACTTTACTTAAGCGTTTATTTTTCCAAGGTTATTCTTTAACTTTACAATGTCAGTTAAATCGGAAAAAGTTAAACTACCGCGTCAGATTGGTTAAGTAACATTACCATCAGTCTATTTTAAGTACTTGTGTTAATATTTATACTTCTGTGATTATATATGGTATCTATTTTTCATCTGATATATCTGCTAGCAAAATGTTATGCTAGCATAGCATGTTTATGATAATGCTGAGTACGGAATGTCTTAAATGCTTTCATTCATGATTCGTTTTATTGTTCATTTTTGTGTTCTTGAAAATAAATGAGTCCGCATTCATCATTCACAGCTGGCCTTTAAATTATTTTGGGCGAATGCGGACTAGGTTAAATCTTAACTTGGGTTAAACAACTGCATGTTCGCCCTTAGAAAACAAATAATAAATATGAAAATTACCATCACAGAAATACTGATCGACAACATTGGACACGTCATAAAGTTACGTTGTAGCAATGGATCCATGAATTTAACTTTTCCAGTTGCCACAACGTAACTAGTTACGTCGCCACAGCAAAAGTTTGGTCTCCAAATTACGTTTCAATTACCTAGCAGTAGAAAAAAACGTTTATTTTTCAAGTAATAATTACAGAAATATTTAACTATTTGTGCACATCCCTTAAATACATGCTGTATATTACAATATATCTCATTTGTGGAAATCAATTTATAAAACTGCATTAAAATCATGATTTTTTTTAAAAATTTTCATTTCAGGCCTGATGGAGGAGAGTGAAGAGGAGGAGAAACATCATGTCAAAACTGAAGAAAAAACTCACTCAGAGACTGAAAGTGTTTCTTCACTGAAAAGAAGAGACGAGAAATGCTTCACCTGCCCTCAGTGTGGAATGAGTTTCACATACAAACCGAATCTCGAGGAGCACATGATGATCCACACCGGAGAGGAACCGTTCACATGTGATCAGTGTGGAATGAGTTTCTCACAACAAGAAACCCTTAAGGATCACATGAACATCCACATTGCAGAGAAACCGTTCACATGTGATCAATGTGGCAAAACATTTTTGTTTACTTCAGCCCTGAAGAGCCACCTGAACGTTCATTCACAGGAGAAACCTCATTCATGTTCTTTATGCGGAAAGAGTTTAAAATACAAACAGAGTCTCGAGCTTCACATGAGGATCCACACTGGAGAGAAACCGTTCACTTGTGATCAGTGTGGGAAGAGTTTTAGACAATCATCAAACCTTAAGGAACACATGAACATCCACACTAGAGAGAAACTGCACGAATGTGATCAATGCGGCAAAACGTTTTTGAGGGGTTCAGGCCTGAAGAGCCACATGAAAGTTCATTCACAGGAGAAACCATATTCATGTTCTTTGTGTGGGAAGAGTTTTTCACATCTCCACAATTTAAAACTTCATGAGAAAATACATACAGGTGTGAGAGATCACAAGTGCTTTGAGTGCGGGAAGACGTTTTTTACAACTGAACGTTTGAAACTTCACTGGAGGACTCACACTGGAGAGAAACCTTACAAGTGTTCACACTGCGACAAGAGATTCAGACGGTCGGGACATCTGAAAACACACGAGATGATTCACACTGGAGAGAAACCGTATCACTGCACTGCATGTGGGAAGAGTTTCACTCAAATATCTTCTCTTCTCAGTCATAGAAAATACAATCACAGAAAGTAGATCTTCTTCAGAAGCCACATCCTCACCGAGCGTGACGTAATAAAATCTCTGAATATAAATCTGTTCACAACGATCAACAGGACAAAGAAATGTTGTCTAAATTTGTCACACTGAATAAAGTTTATCTTCAAAGATTCAGATCAACTCAAAGATGGACAATGTCCAGGTGTTTTATAAATCATTTTGCTTCAATGATATCATGCTTAATGAGTTGAATGTTATATTCAATTTTTATGATGCATATGTATCACTTATAGTTGTGAGGAGGATTTTTTTTTGAGGTTCTTATCTTTGTTTATTTATTGTACTGCGATCCATCTCATTTGTTTACACTGTTTTTGCTTCACCTGTTAACTGTTATCGTCCATTTTCTATGGTCTACTTATTCTTACATCAAAAATAAACAATTTAATAATGTTGGTTACGATGTAAAAATATTCTAAAGTCATTAGAAATATTGTGATTGCTTTAATTGGGCTTTAAATTTCTCGACATAAAGTTTTCAAACGCCTATATTTCACCCACACTTGAAGGGGAATAAAACGGCTGTCAATCTACACTAATGGCAACTGATTTTTGTTCGATTTGTTGTTTTACGTGTTTTGACGTTTTAAACAGCGTTTGGCATCTTCCGTTGATCTCGTCTCGTGATGATGACGTCATCACCACTATCGCGCCCCTTTCAGTCTGCCGAGTCTTCTGAGGTAACTATTTTGCTATTTCGCGCCATTGTAAAAACGCACTACACGGTTTAAATAACAAGTTTGCGCGGTCATTTATTAATAGTTTCCATCGAGTTCGACGCTATTCGTGTGTCTACTAACTAAAACAATTAGGGTTATGGTTAGAATATGTCGGTTTCTCACAGACAGAATGTATGTAACGTTAGTTATTAGGAAATCCAACGAAATTTAGTTTCTTATCTACAAATTACAATGTTTAATAAAGATGGGTGTCGTTTGCGTTTGTCTTTATAATTCTGAAATTTTATCCGTCATTTGTTGTAATATCAAACATTCTGTTTCTAGCAGTAAATACTTACAATAAAGTGAGATGATCTGCAGTTGATCCTGAATGTCTTGTTTAATGAGTATCGATTGTCTATGGATCATCACTATTATCAGAACAGCTGGAAAGCCTCTTTATTTCATGTCGATAATAGATCCTGTTTTCACATCAATCATTGTGCTGATGTCCTCAGATCCGTAAATTGCCACATTAAGCACATTTTATTTGTCAACGGACTAAAGCAAAGATCGCTTAAGTTTTCATCTACTAGATATTGGTATGTATGGTAACGGAATTTATTTCATTAAAACACAATGAACCATATTCAGTAACTCAAAACATGTAAAACTCAATTGGTGGGTTATTCGTTTCTTGCAAATTTGTGTATTAATTGTACTAAGTTTATTTTCTCGTTTTTTATTATTCTTACATTGTATTTAGTATATGTTAGGCTAATTTTTTCCACACGTTGTTTTTTTCTATAATTCTTTGCCAATTTGTTAGTAAGAGTAAGATGGTAGGAATGAAGTGTGTGGATGAAATTCTTAAATAAAAAGAGGTAGAATTTGAGAATTCATATAAAACAATTTGAATAAATATAAAAACACAAACTCAGTAAGTGATTTATTCTTGATTTCGTCAGATCTGCTCCTCCTCCTCCAGTGAAGCTCCTCCCACTGCAATTCACCAATAAATGCTGGAATATTCCCATCAGTCTACAAGTGAAGACGAGCGTCAAACCATCAGGAAGATCTGAAATCTGCAAAGACAGAGTTTATTAAAGGACAGTGAGAAGATGAGAGATCCAGAACACTGCAGAATGAAACACACTGAAGAACAAAGAGGTTGGTGTTTATTCCTGATCCTACATTAAAGGCACAGTGATTAAGTTTCGCCACTAGAAGTCACTTATTCAAAGCAAAGGTGTAGCTTGATGACACCGTGTGGAATCATGGTCATCATCTACACATCCAATGAAAAACAATCCGACAGGACTCATCATGTTCATGGATGAGCTGATGCATTAATGTTTTATTAACCTTACTGAACGGGTGGGCCGAGAGCCGTGGGAGCGGAATGAGGCCGCTGGAGCGATTGCTAATCAGAGACACCTGCGCGGCACAGCGGGTCTCATGTTCAATTGAGAGTTGTTATTATGCTTATATCCCACTGTCGCTGCTTCTGTTCCAGTTGTTCATGTGTATGTGGGGTAAGCTAATATTAAAAAATGCTGGATGACTTGTGTTGCTAAATGACACGTAATTCATTTTAAAACTTATAGTGGAGAAAATGCTGTATTACTGTTAAATAGTGCTATGCTAGTTTACTCTCTTGACAAAATAAACAAACGAGTGAAACATGGGATTTTTGCCCTTTAATGCTTCAAAAGTAATAACTGTGAGATCAATGTACTTTGTTCATGGAAAGAGATTTATAAAAAGATCATAATTTCATGTAGCCATTGTCTACTTGTACTTTTTAAGGATTTATTAAAATGTAACTTTCTTGCTTTAATCTCAGAAGTGATGCTGAAGAATGAGGAGAGTGACGAGGAGGAGAAACATCATGTCAAACCTGGAGAAAAAACTCACTCGCCGACTGAAAGTGTTTCTTCACTGGAAAGAAGAGACGAGAAATGCTTCACCTGCCGTCAGTGTGGAAAGAGTTTCACATGTAAACCGAGTCTCGAGATTCACACGAGGATCCACACCGGAGAGAAACCGTTCACATGTGATCAATGTGGCAAAACATTTTTGTTTACTTCAGCGCTGAAGAACCACCTGAAAGTTCATTCACAAGAGAAAATACATTCGTGTTCTTTGTGTGGAAAAAGTTTAAAATACAAACAGAGTCTCGAGTTTCATATGATGATCCACACTGGAGAGAAACCGTTCACATGTGATCAGTGTGGAAAGAGTTTCACACACAAACTGAGTTTCAAGATTCACATGAGGATCCACACCGGAGAGAAACCGTTCACATGTGATCACTGTGGGAAGAGTTTCGCACAATCATCAACCCTTAAGCAACACATGAACATCCACACTGGAGAGAAACTGCACGAATGTGATCAATGCGGCAAAACATTTTTGCGGAGTACAGGCCTGAAGAGCCACATGAAAGTTCATTCACAGGAGAAACCACATTTATGTTCTTTGTGTGGAAAGAGTTTTTCACGTCTGCACATTTTAAAACTTCACGAGAAAAGACATACAGGTGTGAGAGATCATAAGTGCTTTGAGTGCGGGAAGACGTTTTTTACAACTGATCGTTTGAAACTTCACTGGAGGACTCACACTGGAGAGAAACCTTACAAGTGTTCGCACTGCGACAAGAGATTCAGACGGCCGGGACATCTGAAAACACACGAGATGATTCACACTGGAGAGAAACCGTATCACTGCACTGCGTGTGGGAAGAGTTTCACTCAAATATCTTCTCTACTCAGTCATAGAAAATACAATCACAGAAAGTAGATCTTCTTCAGATCCAGCACTTTCAAGTGTGAAGCCGCATCCTCACCGAGCGTGACGTAATAAAATCTCTGAATATAAATCTGTCCACAACGATCAACAGGACGAAGAAACATCATCTAAATTTGTCGCATTGAATAAAGTTCACCTTCAAGACCAGAAGTTTCAACTGTGAGATTCATATCAACTCGAAGATGGACAATATCTAGACATTTTTTTTCTTGTATATCATTATTGCTTCATGGTATAAAAGATGACTTTATGTTTTGAGATAAACATTATGTTAATTTTTTATGATGCACACTTATAGTTTGTTTATACTTTTATGAAGAAGTTCTTTTAGATGTTAAACTATTCTTCTTGTCTTGTATTATTTTGCAGAATTTAATTTTTTTTTTTTAATTTATATTGTTTACTTATTCTTCTTACATAAAAAAAATAAATAATTTACTAATTTTAGTTACAAAGTAAAATATTTTAAAGCCATTAAATAAAGCTTTTAAATGTCTACATTTCACCCACAGATGACAGGGATTGAAACGACTGTCTGTCTACACCACTAACTGTTTTATAGATGTTTTGCCGTTTTAAACAGTATTTGGCACATTTTTGATACCGTTGATCTCGTCTCTTGGTGATGACGTCATCACCCCTAGCGCAATCCTTCAGTCAGTCGAGTCTTCTGAGGTAAATATTCGCGCTATTGTAAAACACAGTTTAAAGAACATTTTACACGGTCATTATTAATAGTTTCCATCGAGTTCGGCGCTATTCGTGTGTCTGCTAACTAAAACACATAGAGTTAGGATATGTCTGTTTCTCGCATACAAAACGGTAAGATGCTAGCGAACTAATTTATTGTTATGAATGTAGTTATTAGGATCGAATTGTAGTTTCTTATCTACAAAATATAATGTTTGATAAAAATGGGTGTCGTCAGCGTCTGTGTTTATTTCTGCAATTTAACGGTGTCATTTGTGAAGTATATCAATCATTCTTTTTAGCGGCAAATACTTTGAGTCACGTGAGATGATCTGCTGATGGCTTGTTTAATGAGTCTCGATAGACGATGGATCATCACTATTATCAGAGCAGCTGATATGTCGATAATAGATCCTGTTTTTAGCTTATTCATTATGCTGATGTCTTCAGATGCTCAAATTGCCACATTAAGCTAATTTTATTGGTGTCATCGGACTTAGGCAAAGTACAGTTATTTTTTCATCAAACCATCAGGAAGAGATGAAATCTGCGAAAATCTGCGAGTTTATTGAAGGACAGTGAGAAGATGAGAGATCCAGACCCAATGAAACACACTGAAGAACAAAGAGGTTGGTGTTTATTCCTGATCCTTCATTAAAGGTACAGTGTGTAAGTTTCGCCACAAGAAGTGGCTTATTCAAAACAAAGGCGTAGCTTGATGATGCTGTGAATGAGTGTCTAGTGACCAGTGAGGTTCATTCTCGCGTGCTACACGAGAAGCTTACAAACACGTTTGAGCTTCTGGAAGAGGGTTGATCTTGTGCGTTACTCAGATTAGGTTGCGCTTCTACCTATGTTCGCTGATCAGTGTTTACATGCGAGTAAAAGCCTAAATCAAATATGTTCATCGTAAGCAGCGATCAATTCTCTTCTCAATTCAATTCTCTAGAAAATTTGAACTAAACCATTTTTTGAAATTTTTGAAGTGTCAAAGTGGTAGTTACAAAGGCAGTCTATGGAAGTTAATCTGACAGAATTCTGACATCAAAAATATCTTCATTTGTGTTCCGAAGATGGACGAAAGGTTTATTGGCGTGCACGACATGTGGAAACGACATTTTCATTTTGGGGTGAACTAACCCTCTAAATCTGTCTCCCTCAAAGAAACTTAAAGGAAACATTTGTCTCAGATCATTTCGCTCTCAGATAAGCCGTCTTCTTTGCTCACTCAGCTCATACCATTATGCGATAAAATACAATAAACGTGTTAAACGTGCTCCACAGCGCCACCCAGTGCATTTAATTATAGTTGCTAGTCTTAGTGCTTGTTTTCAAAGCAACGTAGTAAAATTTGAATGGTATTTTTAGTTTTCTAATAATAATTACAGATGGAATATTCGTGCATCCGTAGTTTTTTAATGTTAATATTATGTTAAATTGGGGATTTGATGAAATGTTTAATAGATCTCACTACAAAAACATGGGATTTTTGCTCTTTAATGTTTTGAAGGTAATAACTGGGAGATCAATATGTTTTGTTCTTGGAAAGAGATTTATAAAAAGCATAAAAATTGTCATAATTTCATGTAGCCGTTGTCTGCTTTCACTTTTTAAGGATTTATTAAAATGTAACTTTCTTGCTTTAATCTCAGATGCGATGCTGAAGAATGAGGAGAGTGACGAGGAGGAGAAACATCTTGTCAAAATTGGAGAAAAAACTCACTCGCTGACTGAAAGTGTTTCTTCACTGGAAAGAAGAGACAAGAAATGCTTCACCTGCCGTCAGTGTGGAAAGAGTTTCACATGTAAACCGAGCCTCGAGATTCACATGAGGATCCACACCGGAGAGAAACCGTTCACATGTGATCAGTGTGGAATGAGCTTTAGACAACAAGGAACCCTTAAGGAACACATGAAAATCCACACTGGAGAGAAACTGCATCAATGTGATCAATGTGGCAAAACATTTGTGAGGGCTTCAGGCCTGAAGATCCACCTGACAGTTCATTCGGAGGAGAAACCATATTCATGTTCTTTGTGTGGAAAGAGTTTTTCATTACTGCACTGTTTAAAGCTACATCAGAAAATACATACTGGTGAGAAAACTTATGTGTGCTTTGAGTGCGGGAAGAGTTTCATTAGAGCTGGACAGTTGAAACTGCACCAGAGGATCCACACTGGAGAGAAACCTTACAAGTGTTCACACTGCGACAAGAGGTTCAATCAGTCAGGAACCTTGAAAGCTCACGAGAGGATCCACACTGGAGAGAAACCGTATCACTGCACTGCATGCGGGAAGAGTTTCAACCAATCATCTGCTCTTCACAGTCATACAAAAAACAATCACAGTAAGTAGACCATCTTCAGATCCAGCCAAGTAGTGCTCGTTGCAGAGCTCAAGGGTGGAGCTTAACCTGTTTAATGGGTGGAGAGATAGGGTTAGGGTGTGGTTGGGGGATGCAGCTCCACCCATCATGCTCAAAGGTCAAGAGAAGGGGGAGCTGGAGGTTATGGCTCTGCAGTGAGTAGCCTCTCGATCCAGCAAGTGTGAAGCCACATCCTCACCAAACGTGATAGAATAATACCATCAAGAAATAAAATCTCTTCAGTAATTTTTACACAACTGCAATGTGCTAAAATGGTTGAAAACTGTCGTGTAAACAATCCCTAAATCTGTACCAACCAGCCACAACAAGTGACAAGTCAAAGAAACTCCATATAAATTTGTCACGGTGGATAAAGTTCATCTCCAATACCAGCTGTGAGATTCAGATCAACTCAAAGCTTTATTCTTGTACAGTCTTTGTTTACACTTTTATAAAGGAAAGTAGAAGCTTTTTACAGGTCCAAACTGTCGTTGTTCCAGAAGCTGAAGAAGAGGCTGATTTACTTTTTAACATTCTTTGTTGTTTAGTGTTTTTAGAAAATGGAGATGTAGGGTGTATTGTCACGTAGCTTTCAACTGTCCTTCACTTTTGTTGTCTTAAGATGCTCTGCTATCTTCTTAGTCAATCGAAATGTGTCATTTGTACCCACTTTTACTTTTTGTATTTGCTTCACCAAGTTTTAAACTTTTGTTGTCCATTTTTATTGTCTGCCGCTGCTCCTTACATCAAAAATAAATTCATAATTTTAGCTAACTCTAAAATCCATATATCATGATTGATACCATGTTTTTAAATGCCTAATAAAATACACTTCATCCCATACATGACTGAGATGGCAGTCCGTCTACATCTGTTGGAAATTGAACTATATTTCGATTCATATCGACAAATTACAATGTTTGATAAAGATGGGTGTCAAGGTGTCTGTCTTTATATGACTTATATTTTGTGTATCATTTGAGAAATTATAATATTAGAGCACTTTTATAGACTTTCAGCTATATTCTGACAATCTGTTTAATATTTAGAATAAAGTGAGATGATCTGCTGCTGATCCTGAATGTCTTGTTTAATGAGTATTGATAGACTATAGATCATCAATATTATCAGAGCAGCTGAAAAGCCTCTTTATTTCATGTCAATAGATCCTGTTTTCACTTCATTCATTATTCTGATGTCTTCAGATCTGTAAATGGCCACCTTAAGCTAATTTTATTGTCGTCAACTGGCTTGAGCAAACGACACGATCAGCTATTGAGACTGAAGCAGGGCGGTCTAAAGAGGTTTTCCTGAAATATTTTCCTTTTGATATGAAAAATCAGGTATTTTAAACAATATCATGCCTTTCTCCAATGACATTCTGAGTTCAAAGTATTTCTAAGGAGATACTTGAGATGGCGAACTGGAACATGGTTTGTGTAACATTAGCAATGCATTATTAACTATTGACATCTTATTTGATCTTATGAACACAAACATATTTTTACCTGTAATAGCAAGTACAAATAAAACATCTGTAATTATAGAAAGTGATGTGAAAGTGAACTCGCTCTCCCGTTCCTTCAAAAATGCAGTGCGCAGTGACACAATAATACCACTGAGCAGAAAGATCTCAGGATAAATTTCTACTCACTGGCATAACAATCGACAGGACAAAGAAACATCATCTAAATCCCGAAGACTGAAGACCCGCAGTTTCAACTGTGAGATTCACATCAACTGTAAGATCGACAACTTTGAAAAGCTTTACTCATGTATATCATTTTGCCTCATGATATAAATTGTGCATTATAGTTTCATTTTATGTTCAATTATGTATTGCTTGTAGTTAATTTACACTTTTATGAAGGAAAGCAGAAGGTTTCTACAGGTTCAGACTGTTCTTTTTCGGGAAGCTGAAGAAGAGGCTTGGATCTTCATTTTTTAAAACAACTAGTTCTTCTGTATTTATGTATTATAAGATATAAGATATACTGTCATGTAGGTTTGCAACTATCCTTCACCTTTATTCCTTTGAGATGCTTTTCTATCTTATTTAATCTTTAATTATCTGCTGATTCTTCTTGCATCAAGAATAAATAGTTTCATAATTTGTTACATCTAAAAGCCACAAAATAAGATTATTTTTGTTTTACACATGTTTTGCCGTTGTAAAACAGTATTTGGGCCGTTTTTGGTCATTTACCACTGATGACGTCATCACTCATCACGCGCTCCCCTCAGTGAGCGTCGAGTCTTCTGAGGTAAACGGTTCGCGCTCTTTCGCGTGATTGTAAAACACTCTTTACACGGTTTAGATAGGATTTACGGGGTCATTTATGAAAGGTTTTCGTCGCGTTCGGCGCTATTTGTGTTTGCTAACTAAAACACTTATAGAAGAAGGTTTTACGAAATCTGGTTCTCTTCACATGCAAAACGGTATTTTGCCTTTATTTCATGTAAATAGATCCTGTTTTCACCTCGTTCATTATGCTGATGTCTTTAGATCTGTAAATTGCCACATTAAGCTCATTGGTGTCCTCAAATTTGAGGAAACGATCAGCTATTGAGACATCTACAGATATAGGTAACTATAATAACGACATTTATTTAATTAATCTGTGATTAAAAAAAACGTGTTTCATATTAAACACAACTTAAACAATTAAAAGATCTGTTAAGTTGAACTCATTTTGTGTGTTACTGGTTTCTTACAAGTTTGTAAATGTATTTTTCTGTTTTGTTAACTCTTTCATTTTTTTTTTTACATTGTTTCTGTTTGGTGTATTTTAATTATGGCATTCAATTTTTCCTGTATTTCTTTGCCTATTATGAGAGGTTAAATAAAATGTAGGAATAAAGCATGTGGATGAAATTCTTAGAAATAAAAAGAGATTTAGAATGAATTGGTATAAAACACTTAACAATTAATTTGTTATAAACTTTTACTTTACTTTAAATGCTTAATTTCTGAACTCAGTAAGTTCTTGATTTAGTCAGATCTGCTCCTCCTCCTCCAGTGAAGCTCCTCCCACTGCAATTCACCAGTAAATGCTGGAATATTCCCATCAGTCTACAAGTGAAGACGAGCGTCAAACCATCAGAATCAGCAAAGACGGAGTTTATTGAAGGACAGTGAGAAGATGAGAGATCCAGAACACTGCAGAATGAAACACACTGAAGAACAAAGAGGTTGGTGTTTATTCCTGATCCTTCATTAATGAGGCTGAAGAACATTAAGGTTATAAAGCAGTTCATCAGATTTAGTGTTTGTAGTAGGAAAAAACTTTGAGTTGTGTTAAACCATAGTTAAACCAATAATAATACGAAATTAGACCTTAAACTCAATTGTCTTTAATTTTCAGTGAAACAAGATTTGATAAACATTCCTATGATTGTCAACGTGAGAAGGCCAAACTATGTGAGCTATGTGAGCTCTTTTATTTTATATTTTGTTCACATTTTTTATCAATAAATATTAACCATTTCAAAATTAAGAATGGCAGATTTAGCATTAATTAAGCAAAACTTGTTTTACAGTTTCTGATAAAATTGATTTTCATAATATAGAGTTATTTCTCTTATAACTTTGGTAACAGGGTTGATGAATGCAGTCAACACTTCAAATGATGTTGCTTCCTGGGTGTCACCATTTTAAGAAAAAATCTTCTTTTGTCCCTTCCTTGACCATGTGACTGAACCAAATGTGAGACATTCAAACTGACCAATCAGAAGATTAAAACTTCCCCCACTGTACTAGAGGTGTGACAATTCGTTGACCCCCGATGTTCACACATCTTGGCCTATAGGCCTTGATCACTATCAACACCTTTGTGCCTTGCAAATGGCCCTTGTAGCAAGAAAGAGGGGGTTGAAAGAGCAAAGCAAATGTCTTTGTTCATTTTAAAATATCTTTGGATATTTTTAACATTAGTCTTAAGTAAAATAAATTAAATATCCATCTGAGAGACTGTCAGAATTGTAGCACTGCAACCCATTCTCTCTTCTGGTTCTGGAGACAACAAATTAGTAACTTGTAGGAAGTGTTCAGGTAGGTAGTTGGTGGCCAATACCCTGTTTTTGGTGATAAAGAGGATGTGGAATTTACAGAGGTGCTCCATCCTCACCATAATATCTCCTGGAAGCGCAGATGATTGAGTGAGAGTGACTCTCTCCTGGCCTTGGGGACGCTGGATTTTTTTTTGCTTAGCTTCTTTGGTAAAGTTATATATATGAGCAAGCCATAAGTGTTTCTCCTCCTCTCCCTCTAGGGGAGTAGTTATTGATTTCTAGGAGGGGTTGTTGACCTGAGACCTCACACAGGGGCCATTAAGCTCATGGTCATTGGGTGTGTTGTATGGCAACACTATGATTCAGTGTGAGTTCCACTTTGAAAGGGAACATCTCAGATTACAATTGTAAACATGGTTCCCTGAGAAGGGGAATGACACAGGCCTACTCGTCTTCCTTCAGACAATATGAAGCTGATGACGTGTTTTCTAGGCGTCTATAACATCACCTAACTGCAGTAGCCAATTAAGCACACAATTTAACACACATTCTCACACATCCGTGTCTCGTTCCCTTTCTCAGGTAACCATGGTTACAGTCGTAACCGGATGCATTTCATGTAGTTGTTGTCTACTTTCACTTCTCTCATTTTCTCTTATGATTATTTAAAGTGTAACATTTTTCTGTAATTCCAGACCTGGTGGAGGAGAATGAGGAGAGGGAAGAGGAGGAGGAACATAATCATGTCAAAACTGGTGATAAAATTCACTCACAGACTGACGGTATGAAGAAAAGAAGAAACAAGAAATGTTTCAACTGCCGTCAGTGTGGAAAGAGTTTCACACGCAAATACAGTCTCGAGGAACACATGAGGATCCACACTGGAGAGAAACCGTTCACATGTGATCAGTGTGGGAAGAATTTCACGCATAAATGGAGCCTTCAGATTCACACAAGGATCCACACTGGAGAGAAACCGTTCACATGTGATCAGTGTGGAAAGAGTTTCACACATCAAGCAACCTTTAAGGAACACATGAACATCCACACTGGAGAGAAACTGCATGGATGCGATCAATGTGGCAAAACATTTTTGAGGGCTTCAGACCTGAAGAGCCACCTAAAAGTTCATTCAGAGGAGAAACCACATTCATGTTCCTTATGTGGAAAGAGCTTTTCACATCGGCAAAGTTTAAAAGTTCATCAGAAGATACATACTGGTGTTAGAGATTATGTGTGCTTTGAGTGTGAGAAGACTTTTATTACAGCTGATCAATTAAAACAGCACCAGATAATTCACACTGCAGATAAACCTTACATGTGTTCACACTGCGAAAAGACATTCAAATGGTCAGTATCCCTGAAAACGCATGAGAGGATCCACACTGGAGAGAAACCTTACATGTGTTCACACTGCGACAAGAGATTCAGTCAGCCAGGAAACCTGAATGAACATGAGAAGATCCACACTGGAGAGAAACCTTACATGTGTGCACACTGCGACAAGACATTTAATCGGTCAGATAATCTGAAAAAACACGAGAGGATCCACACTGGAGAGAAACCTTACAAGTGTTCACACTGTGACAAGAGATTCAGTGAGTCAAGACTTCTGAAAACACACGAGAGGATCCACACTGGAGAGAAACCTTACAAGTGTTCACACTGTGACAAGAGATTCAGTGAGTCAAGACTTCTGAAAACACACGTGAGGATCCACACTGGAGAGAAACCTTACAAGTGTTCACACTGCGACAAGAGATTCAGTCGGTCAGATTATCTGAAAACACACGAGAGGATCCACACTGGAGAGAAACCGTATCACTGCACTGCATGTGGGAAGAGTTTCAGCCAATCATCTGCTCTACACAGTCATAGAAAATACAATCACAGCAAGTAGTTCATCTTCAGATTCAGTCTGAAGGTGTGAAGCCACATCCTCACAATAACATGTCAAGCAATAAATTTGTCCTCACCAACCACAACGACCAACAAGACTATTGTTCATCTTCAAGACCAGCAGTTTCAACTGTGAGATTGAGAACTCAAAGATGGAGTTCCTCCCCAAAGAACGTTTTATTATTGTCTATGATTTTGCCTTATAATATAAATGTTTAGAAAATGTAATTTTTTTCCATGTTCAAACCATTCTTTCCATAACACTGTAAAGAGAGACAGATTATTCTTGTTCTTTATTGCTGTTATTAAAACAACTAGTTATTCTTTCTCTTATAGTGTATTTAGAAAATGTAAAATATACTGTCTTGTAGCTCTGCAACTGGCCTTCACTTTTAGGGCCAGATTTACTAAACAGGACAAATTAGCGCAGGAGCGCAATTCCCAAAAAAGTGCTTTGGGGGTGAAAATTTCTGCAGGAGATTTACTAATAATGCACAAATTAAAGAACGCAGGCACAACATCTCCACCATAGCTTCCACCATACCACCTTTGCCGCTGTTGCCTTTGGCTTGCTTGGTCGGGGACACTTGCTTGATATTCAGCAGTGTTTTTGATATGCCTGCATTGGCGCCGTTGTATGCGAACTGAGCTGACGATTACGTCACTGTTTCTCCAGTGCTGATACACATAAATTAACTACTCTAATAACTATTTATCTGTGCAACGGAATGAATCAATAATATATAGAATAAGCTGGACAATGACACCGTTTTCTTTGGGAGCTGCTGTGCAGCCAAAATTATTTGCCAATTATTAATGTAAAGCTGCTTTGACACAATTTGCTTTGACTTCAGTTCATCTATAAATTCGGAAATATTCCCATCAGTCTACAAGTGAAGATAGGCATTAAACCATCAGGAAGATCTGAAACCTGCAAAGACAGAGTTTATTGAAGGACAGTGAGAAAGATGACACGCAAACTTTCATGTATGTCAAATGGAAATAGGAGGCCAAATAATTTGTTCATTTACTTATTTTATCAATTGAATTAAATATCGTTCCACAGAACAGAAACATGGGATTTGTGGCTAAAATGTTTTAAAAATAGTAATTGGAAGATCAATGCATATCTCATTTGAGGAAAGCTTCCCGGAACATAATTTTTAAAATAATTCATTTTTTTTTAAATATTTAATTTCAGACCCAATGGTGGAGAGCGAAGACGAGGAGAAATGTCGTCGTGTTAAAACTGTAAAAAAAAAAAAAAACTCGCTCGTGGTCTGAAAGTATTTCATTACTGAAAAGAATTAAGAGGCAAGAAACGTTTCACCTTCAAACCGAGTCTTAAGATCACATGATGATCCACACTGGAGAGAAACCTCACAAGTATATAATAAGTCAAATCTCTTCTGTGTAAATCCGACATTGCGCCTGAAAAGCCACGACGAGTGACAGGATGTTTCATTAAACTCAAATATGGACATTTAAACAAGATTGTGGCATAATTTAGTTTTGTTGATTGTAGTGCTGAAGCCAATTAGTTACAGCCGTAATTAGCTAATTGAGATAATACAGTAATGGAAACTTTTTATTATTACTTTATTTAGATGTGTGTGTTTATGACAAAGAAGCATCTAAAGTTGTCAGTTCATCTTCAAGACCAGCAGTCAACTGTGATTCACTCGCTAAAACACATCAAGAATTTTTTTTCTTGTTTATCATTTTGCTAATTTTTATCATTATACTTCATGATTTTGTTACATGTCTGATTTGTTTAACTCTTCATTTACTTTTTTTTTTTTTTTGAAAAGTAGACAACGGCCCCGTTTTCCATTACAGATTTGCGCAAAAACTTCTACTCTTGAGATGCTTTGACTTGATTATAAATCAATAAAGAGAGAGATCTCTTTTATTAATTTTCAATTAATGATGGCTCAAACTTGTTACTCATTTTATCATTAACCTTTGTCAATTTTACTTAACTTTCTTCAAGAAATAATCTCTTAATTTTAGGTATATCAGACAGCCGTGAACTATGATTATTGCTTTTTAAACCTCCCATGTTTTAAATGTTTTTTTAACATTTAACATTTTTAAACCTTCCATGTTTTCTTAGTAAAGTCTTTAAATAGAGATTTTAACCATCTGATAAATTGTGTTTAACTCTACACATGAGATTAAATGAGCCTGTTTGTTTACATGAACTGATTTGACACTTTTATTTTGTTGGGTTTTTTTTTTTGTTCCTATTGCCATGATGATGTCACCTCTAGTGCCCTTCATTCAGTGAGCGGGTTTCCCTTACGAAAGTTAACCATGGTTTTATCTATTTTATGAAAATAAAAAGAATTTTTTTCTGGAAAAAAATCTTGGCTGGTTCCCTTTTGCTTCCCGTACTTTACCAAAATGTACAGAAATTGATTAATTTTGTTCAGATCAGCCATAAAGAAGGTTTTTTGAATGTTACCATTCCAAACAAATTCTGGGAGGATTTGCTCAAAAAATGCATGTGTCAAGTTTATGATGAATTTTTGATTTTATTTGGTAAATATCATATTCATAAAAGTAAAAGAAACAATTCTAAACCCCCGTTTGAAGGACTGATTTTGATATTGAGACTCTCCAATGTATTGATTAGCAAATAAAATTATATCTACATTTTTTTTGTCAAGAGTTGAAGTTACTTAAAAATTCAACTGGTCTTTTTTTAAGTACTAATTATTGGTTCATTTGTTTCTCTCTTCTATTTAAACCCCTATTATTATGTACATGAAGCCCTTTTATTTCTTTCTCTTTCTTTTTTCATCTAATGTAAACCCGATCCTTTAATTGTGTTATCTTTATGTTTGTGTGTCTTTGTATTGTTCTTAATGTCTAAAAAAAAAAAAAAAAAAAAAAGAGCTAAGAGAAAAGAGCTATCGATCGGGTCTCGCGGTGATGACGTCATCACTCGCGCGCTCTTTCAGTCAGTCTCGAGTCTTCTGAGGTAAGCCGTTCGCGCTATTTCGCGGTAAAACAGTTTGTTTAAGCTACATTTACGCGGTCATTTCTTACAGGTTTTCGTCTGATTTTGTTGGCGTGTTTGCTTACTAAACGCTCTTCACATACAAATCTGTACTGTGTTAACGAACTGTTTACTGGTTTGGTATGAATGTATAGATATATTATCATTAAGCCTCGTCATGTTTACTTGTCCAAGTAAAAAAAAAAAAAAAAAAAGTCGCTCGTCTTGGGGGAAAAAAAAGGGATTTTGTGTCGTAAATATAATTTATTCTGAAGCAATAATCTGGCATATTTGTGTTATTTACCCCGAGGTAAATATTTAGTATAGTACTTAATATTTAATACATCTTGGCGCAGTTTATTCTTCGATAAATGTCAGTTTTAAAAGTTAATTCATTTGTATTCTTATTTGTAAAGTTAATAAAGAATTTATTCAATGCAAGTTGTCTTATAAATTGACTACAGTAAGGTACAGTGTTGGTGTTCGGATTGAATATAACTTTGAAAATTGCAGTTATATTCACTAACATTCACTGTTGTTCTCCATGAAGTCGCGGGAGACCATCGTCGGCCCTGTAAATGTTAAATGTGTTTTGTGAAGAAAACACATTTAAACAAATTGCATTCTGAGATGGTCCACCATACATGTGGAAGTCACTTCAATTTGTTGCATCCGTCTTATAACCTTAATAATGGCGTTATTACAGTTTTATGTGTTGCTCATACATCGTTGCAAATGGGCTGTGAAAACTATACTTAAATGTTACAATTAACCATTCCAAGACGTTCTGGTTAATGCCGCCTCTGAAATTTGATAATTCCCACTTCTAAAGTCGTGATTACGAGCTCGTCGCATTCAAGTATTGAAGTGGGAGGCCGTTCATGTGTAATTTCTACCTAGGAAACTCGTATACGATAATTCCGAGAGCAAGTGAAGGCAATTCACAGCAGGCACATACTGTGAGGTAGGGGTGTTACGGTTATCGGTAAAAAATTGAACTGTACCGTTCTCCACACATGGTTCGGTACGCACTTGCACTGTAGTTCATCTCATTACTGACAACGCACACGTATCTATAAAATGCTTTGTTGAAAATGAATAAAACGGAAAGAAAGAGTTAGTGTAATGTATGTTTCTGACGATGGATACGAATACGCTCGCTGTGAGAAGATTTGTGTAGAGTAGTGCTGCAACGACGCGTCACACTGTTTACATTCATCTGGCGTAATGGCGGCTTCTGCTCCTGGGAACGAAGAAATTCTATCACAAAAACCCAGACCATGATTATCAAAAGTATGGGAATACTTTAAACCGAGGCCAAATAAAATGGTCCTTTGTTCCCTTGGGAAAACCGAAATGGCGTACCACCTATGGAATTGGATCTCTGCCAAATTTTTGCGCGCGCAAGAACTGAGTTGAGGAGAAAATCTTCGTTTCGCAAATAATTCTATTTGTTTCTAATTTCTATACTTTGCCTATATGTTAATAAAATGTAAAATATGAGAATAAAATATGTGGATGGAATTTTTAGAAATAAAGACTGATAGAATTTCTCCTTAATTTTATCAGATCTGCTCCTCCTCCTTCAGTGAAGCTCCTCCCACTGCAATTCACCAATAAATGCTGGAATATTCCCATCAGCCTACAAGTGAAGACGAGAATCAAACCATCAGGAAGATCTGAAATCAGCAAAAACAGAGTTTATTGATGGACAGTGAGAAGATGAGAGATCCAGAACACTGCAGAATGAAACACACTGAAGAACAAATAGGTTGGTGTTTATTCCTGATCCTTCATTAATGAGGCTGAAGAACATTAAGGTTAATAATAATAATAATAATATCGGAACATAAAGAATCATCTGGTCCTTGGCATGTTTAAAGGGTTTTTTTTACCCAAAAATCATCCCATAATTTACTCACCCTCGAGCCATCCTGGACACAACCTATGAATGGTAACTTGAAGGCCAAAAAAGCAGATCCATCCAAAGAGTAAAAATAATCCCCACAGCTCCAGTGAGTTAATAAAGGCCTTCTGAAGTGAAGTGATGTGTTTTTGTAAGACAAATATCCTTATTTGGAACTTTATAAACTAGAATCACTGGTTTCCAGTAACAGCTCTACATGAGTCGAGTTTTGGATCAATTTATGACCCGAAGAGTGAACTCATGATGTATTGATGAATACGAAAGCTCAGAGCATAGTGCAAAACAAAACACTGGTCATTAATTACAAGTCTAAAATTTAAGCGCAATGTTGGAGGAGCTTGAGTTTGTTGCTCAGTCCTATTTGTTTGAACGCGAGAAGCGTCTACTCTCACCTACGCTACTCCTACATCCTCTGTCATATGTCGGTGTAACACAGTTCTTAAGTACGGGAAGAAGGAGACGGGAACCGGCGAACGTTCAACATACTTTAATAATAAAATAAACAAACAATAAAACGAAAGTAAAATGGCGGCAGTTCCTCACGGCGACTGCCGCCCACACAAACATAATAAAAACACAACATAAAATCCAGACCTGGTCCTCTCTCGTCCTTCACTGTCGTCGCTCCTCTTTTATGCTTCCGGAGCTCCTCCGTGAGAGACACGAGACCGGTGCAGTGCGCAGGTGACGCTCATTATCTCTCGCTTCACCGGCCTCGCGCCGTTCCCTCACGGCTCTCACCCGCCCTGCTCGTCACAGTCGGGTCAGGGTTCACTCTTCGGCCGGAACTCAACTGTGATGCGAGTTGCAAAAACGCATCGCTTTGCTTCAGAAGTCCTTTATTACGGCCATTTTTGGGTGAAGTGATCCTTTAAAATTTTGTAAATACGACCTCAGATGAATAACAACACATGATGAATTACATTGCCATTATTTATTTAACATAAAATAGGCCAACATGAAACCATGTGTGACCAACTAAGCACACCCTTACTGCTTCCACGGAAATTAAGAGGGTAATTAGCAGTCACGCACTGCTATTCAAATTCTTTTGATTAATTGATCATCTGCCAGTGTGACCAACTCTATAAAAGCAGAAGTTGTCTTTATTATTACCACTCTTGAGTGTACACAAAGAAACAAAAACACTAGTGCCGCTCCATATAAACAATCACTTTCTTCCATCTTTAGCTTTGTAAGCAAGTCTCCTGTATGCCCAAGTCCACAGTATCTCTCTTTTAGTAAGATTACTAATCACTGAAATATGACACGGTTATAAGTCGAGCTGCAATTGGCTTATGCACCACTTATCTCCTTCTCTGCTGAGCCACACCCCCTTACATTTATGTTATTTAGTATTTTGTTCATAATTTTTGTAACCCTGTAAACAGAATTTGGGAGATGCCTAAATATACTTTATGACCCTGACATGATTTTGCTTTTTTTCAGCAATAAACATCGAACATTTCAAAATTAAACAATTTATTGTCAATGTCACTTTATTTTTAAAGCACAGTTTAAAACAACAACTGTTGACCAATGTACTGTACATATACATTAAACACAATAACTGTAACAGTTAATAAGGGAAGAAGGAGGCGGGAACCGGTGAGCATTAAACATAACTTTTAATCAAATAAATAAACAAACAATAAAACGAAAGTAAAATGAAAACAAAGTAAAACACAACATAAAATCCTTGTCCTCTCTCTTGTCTTTCACTGTCTTCGCTCCTCTTTTATGCTTCCGGAGCTCCTCCGTGAGAGACACGAGACCGGTGTAGTGCGCAGGTGTCGCTCATTATCATTCGCATCACCGGCCTCGCGCCGTTCCCTCACGGCTCTCGCCCGCCCTGCTGGTCACAATAACATAAATCAAATAATGAAAACAATGAGAAATAATGACTGTCATTTATTAATAATTTAAAGCTAAAGCTATTTCAAACAAATAAGACTTAAGTTTTACCTACAGTTCTGTCAGTCCTAATACTAACCGGCAGACTATTCCACAATTTTGGTGCTGCTACTGCAAATGCCCAGTCACCTGCGTTTTAATTTTGCTTAATAAATGAAATATCTATCTGAGAGAACTGTAATACTATTGTATAGTTTTTTTAAATGTTAATATTATACTAAATAATTATGGAGTTAATCAAGCTTTAATAGCTTTTGCTAAAGAAACATTGGATTTGTGCTGATAATATTTTAAAAGTAATAACTGGAAGTACAGTGTACTTTTTTCATGGAAAACATTTATGAAACTGCATCAAAATGATCATAATTTCATGTGGTTATTTTCATGTTACATTTCTCTGATTTTTTTTATGATTTATTTAAAAAAAAAAAAGGATATTTTGAATGTTAAACAAAGTTTCAGGAATAATGTTCATGGGAATGTTAGCAAAACATTTTTAGCCGTGTATTATTCCTGCTTGCATGTATATTTTATACGCAACTTTCATTCATTTTTTTTCCCTTTCGTTTCAGAAGTGATACTGAAGGATGAGGAGAGTGAAGAGGAGGAGAAACATCATGTCAAAATTGAAGAAAAAACTCACTCGCAGACTGAAAGTGTTTCTTCACTGAAACGAAGAGAAAAGAAATGTTTCACCTGTCATCAGTGTGGAAAGAGTTTCACACACTCAAAAACTTTCAAGGTTCACATGACGAGCCACACTGGAGAGAGACCGTTCACATGTGATCAGTGTGGGAAGCGTTTTAAACAACAATCACACCTTAAAGAACACACTAGGATCCACACTGGAGAGAAACTGTTCACATGTGATCAGTGTGGAAAGAGTTTCACTTACAATCAGAGTCTCAAGGTTCACATGAGGATCCACACTGGAGAGAAACCGTTCACTTGCGATCAATGTGGGAAGAGTTTTAGAAAACAATCACACCTTAAGGAACACAAGAGAATCCACACTGGAGAGAAACTGTTCACATGTGAACAGTGTGGAAAGAGTTTCACACTCAAAAAGAATCTCAAGGACCACATGAGGATTCACACTGGAGAAAGACCGTTCACATGTGATCAGTGTGGAGAGAGGTTTAGACAACGAGGAACCCTTAAGGAACACATGAACACCCACACTGGAGAGAAACCGCACGAATGTGATCAATGTGACAAAACATTTTTGAGGGCTTCAGGCCTGAAGATGCACCTGGCAGTTCATTCAAAGGAGAAACCATATTCATGTTCTTTGTGTGGAAAGACTTTTTCACATCTGCAAAATTTTAAAGTTCATCAGAAAATACATACAGGTGAAAAAGTTCATGTGTGCTTTGAGTGTGGGAAGAGTTTCATTACAACTTTAGATTTGAATCGACACCAGAGAATTCACACTGGAGAGAAACCTTACAAGTGTTCATACTGCGACAAGACGTTCAGTCAGTCAGCATATATGAAAAGACACCAGAGGATCCACACTGGTGAGAAACCGTATCACTGCACTTTATGTGGGAAGAGTTTCATTCGTTCATGTTCTCTACACAGGCATACAAAAAAAAATCACAATATGTAGATCTTCAGGTCTAGCACTTTCAAGTGTGAAGCCACATCCTCACCAAACATGACCCAAAACTGTCGAACAACTGGCAGTCTCCGTTTCTTTATGCTGCCTGAACTCCTCAGCACTGCAATTTCCCTCATCAGCGAAGGCTCTCCGACAGGATGTCCCTCCTACCTCCTGGGTTTCAGCACCAATGTAACAAGGTATGTTGTTCAGGGAAGGAGGTGGGAACAGGCGAACATTCAACACTTTAATATAACATGTTCATAATGTTCAATTTTCTTGAAATGAGCTGGAAGATGACATCAGTTTTTTTTTTTTTGCAGAACTGGTTTATAGATGAAATTAACTAATTCAATAACTGATGATCTTTAAAATGGAACTGAATGAACCCTGAACTGACTTCAGCTGAAATGCATAATTTTCCTGTTATCACTGTAAAGCTTTTTTGAAATAATCTGTAATGTATATAAATAAAGGTGACTTGACTTATGCATATGTATCACTTGTAATTTGTGTACATTATTATCAATGAAAGTTGAAGGTTTTTTTTGTTCTTCATTTTCCTGTGGGGTTTTATAAAAGGGTTTTTCAATTCAGGAGTAAAATAAGAACTGTGGTAAACAGAATGATATTTTGATGTTTTGTTTTACAAACTAAATGCAAATTGTGAAGCAGTTGTTAATTTTTGAAAACGTATGTTTCTAATAAGTGACTAGATAAGAATGTTTGGGGTTGTGAGTGTGTGCAGTTTACATTGTAGAACAAAAGGTCCTGAGCACTCTGGACAAGGTTTTCGTCCAGGATATCCCTGTACTTGGCCGCATTCATCTTTCCCTCAATTGCAACCAGTCGTCTTGTCCCTGCAGCTCAAAATATACCCCCACAGCATGATGTTGCCACCACCATGCTTCACTGTTGGGACTGTATTGGACAGGTGATGAGCAGTGCCTGGTTTTCTCGACACATACCGCTTAGAACTTTTTGGGCTTAATTCTGTCTTGGTCTCATCAGATCAGAGAATCTTATTTTTCACCATCTTGGAGTCCTTCAGGTGTTGTTTAGCAAACTCCATGCGGGCTTTCATGTGTCTTGCACTGAGGAGAGGCTTCCGTCGGGCCACTCTGCCATAAAGCCCCGACTGGTGGAGGGCTGCAGTGATGGTTGACTTTCTACAACTTTCTCCCATCTCCTGACTGCATCTCTGGAGCTCAGCCACAGTGATCTTTGGGTTCTTCTTTACCTCTCTCACCAAGGCTCTTCTCCCCCGATAGCTCAGTTTGGCCAGACGGCCAGCTCTAGGAAGGGTTCTGGACGTCCCAAACGTCTTCAATTTAAGGATTATGGAGGCCACTGTGCTCTTAGGAACCTTAAGTGCAGCAGAAATTTTCTTGTAACCTTGGCCAGATCTGTGCCTTGCCACAATTCTGTCTCTGAGCTCTTCAGGCAGTTCCTTTGACCTCATGATTCTCATTTGCTCTGACATGCGCTGTGAGCTGTAAGGTCTTATATAGACAGGTGTGTGGCTTTCCTAATCAAGTCCAATCAGTATAATCAAACACAGCTGGACTCAAATGAAGGTGTAGAACCATCTCAAGGATGATCAGAAGAAATGGACAGCACCTGAGTTAAATATATGAGTGTCACAGCAAAGGGTCTGAATACTTAGTACCATGTGATATTTCAGTTTTTCTTTTTTAATAAATGTGCAAAAATGTCAACAATTCTGTGTTTTTCTGTTAAAATGGGGTGCTGAGTGTACATTGAGGAAAAAATGAACTTAAATGATTTTAGCAAATGTCTGCAAATTGTGTTTGTTCTTCAGGTGTGTTTGGTGATTCAGATGCAGTTAAGTCAGTGTCAGATTCAGTCAATTTGTTCAATGCTGTGATAAGTAGTAAATGTGAGTCATGTGACTCTCTCCTGGTTGGAAACGGTTTATTTTACTCGAGAGACTTAGACATATGCTGACATTTCCACTCACTTAAATTTTTAAGAGACTTTATCCAGAATATTATGTGAATAAATCACTTTGTTAGCAGTTCTTCAACATGAACTCATCCTGAAGTAAACTGTGTGCCTGTGGATGTCAAATAAAATCTGTCATAATGTTACATCCACCAGCTGGAGTGCCCACGATCACCACCAGAGGGCACTTTTCCTGTCTCACTTTACCGCTTTGTTGTGCTCCTTATCATGACAATAAGTTTTGTCTATCTATATACAGTTCAATCTTCTAATAACTAGATGAAATATTTGATTGATCCATCTACGGACTCAACCCCGATACTACTTTAGTCTTCAGACCCAAACTTTCTGGATTTTGTTGTAACATCACAGGCAAACATTATACATGTGATTTACTGGCATTTGAGTCAAAATGGACGCTGTGGTTTTTCTCTTTTATTTAATCTGTTCAAACATCAGTGTTTCTGGTTTGATCTGGATAAACAGCTTCTGCTGGATGTTTGTGGTTGATTCGTGTGTCAGCAGTTTGTGAGTGAAGCGTTTCTTCATTTCCTCTCCTGCTAATCAGAAGTTCACAATCTTCCACTCCACACAGAACATGTTAATAATAATAATGCCTTACATTTATAGAGCGCTTTTTCATATGGACGGGGGAATCTCCTCAACCACCACCAGTGTGCAGCACGCCCACCATCTGATTGGTGGAGAGGAGACAGTGATGAAGCCAATCAGTTTATGGGGATGATTAGGAGGCCATGATGGACAGAGGCCAATGTGCAAATTTGGCCAGGATATCAAGGTAAACCCCTACTCTTTTTAATGACCACAGAGAGTCAGGACCTCAGTTTAACGTCTCATCTGACTGACGGTGATTTTTGACAGCATAGTGTCCCCATCACTATTCTGGGGCAGTAGGACCCACACAGACCACAGGGTGAGCGCCCCCTGCTGGCCTCACTAACACAGCAACCTACTTTTCCCAGGAGTCTCCCATCCAGGTACTAATCAGACTCGACCCTGCTTAGCTTCAGTGGAAAACCACTCTTGAGCTACAGGGTGATATGGCTGCTGGCATATTTTCTTTACACTGAAATAACGTGAATCCATCAACAGTCACATAAGAGTCAGAGGTCAGATATGATTGACAGCTCACAGCACTAAATAACACACCAGTAGATCCAGATATCTAATCCAATATTTCACTCTTCTGCTATTAGTTTTCATTCAGGCCCAGAATTCATTTGAAAATGGAAGATCAGCAAAAGCTTGTTGATGTTCGTGATGTTGAAGGAGACGGATGTGTGAGCGGAAACTAACTGATGTTGGGGGAGGATTCACACACGAGCAGATAAATATCACAGTTCAGTGTTTCAGATCAATCTGAGGCTTTCACACATTTTGAGAGTCACTATCGTGGGCTTTTCAGTGAAGCGATGAAGAAAATGTTTCTCCAGTTGGTTTTGCTCTGTTTGTGGCGTCTGGTTGGTGAGTTTTAAATGTGTTTTCATGACTTCAGTTGTTTCTGTTCTGGTACCATGTGATCAATTACTGGTTAAATTAGTTCGAGAAGATTAACATTCACTGTTAGTGTCAGCGACGGTGTCTGTAGTGAAGCGCACGACTCAGGAAATAACTCAAAGAACCGTCTTTAATCTCATAATCCACACAATACACAGGAGAATCATGAGGAGAAACACAAGCACGTCATGTAGACGATACCGGACGATGAACTGAACAGAACTCAGGGTTTAAATAACAGGGAGATCATTGGAAGAACAGAAACAGGTCTGGGATTAATGAACTAATGATAGAGAACACAGGAAAATAACAGAGAAACTAAACCTGAACAGAACAAACACGTTACAGTTAGTCTCGTGTAGAAATAACTCAACTGGGATTTTAGCTCTAAACTCAGTTATTATGGATTGATTGAATAAAATCATATAAATATGAAGCTCAGATACTCAACAGCATTAGTTTTAGTGTGACTTTAAACATTCAAGTGTCTTTTTTAGTTATTGTTCCACATATAAACCTGTTTCTCTTTTCGTTCATCATCTTTTGTCTTTGTGCTGCTGCAGAATATTATTCACGTCACATTTAAATGAATAAAAGTATTTCAGTGAAGCTTCATCAAACCAACATCAAGTGATTTTAGAGCTTTAATCTGTGAAAAACTCTGTTCTTCAGGAGGGATTGGTGTTACAGTGTTTGTGACTGAAGGAGATTCAGTCACTCTAAACTCTCGTTTTACTGAGATGAAGGATCGTGATGTGATTCAGTGGAGGTTTAGAGATGGAAACGCTTTAATAGCTGAAATCAATAAACGGATCAACAGAATCACTGTATATGATGATGTTCTTGATGGAAGATTCAGAGACAGACTGAAACTGGACAATCAAACTGGATCTCTGACCATCACAAACACCACAATGAAACATACTGGAGTTTATGAACTACAGACCAACTATATGAGACGTGATTTCTATCTCGCTGTCTTTGGTGAGTTAAATATCAGTTTCACATGTTTTATATTTTAATCATCACAAAGATTCAATTATTAATTCAATCTAAATTTTTGCTTCTTTTGTTTAATGATGATATTCATTTCAAATTTAAAACTATTTACTTTTGTAAATGACTGTCTTAATCTAAATTGAACCTGTTTCTGTTTGTTCTTCATGTGTGTTTGATGATTCAGTGTCAGTGAATGAAGGAGATTCAGTCACTCTAAACTCTGATCTTACTGAGATGAAGGATGATGATCTGATTCAGTGGTGGTTTGAAGGTGAAAACACTTTAATAGCTGAAATCAATGTAACGGCCGACAGAATCACTGTATATGATGATGATCTTGATGGGAGATTCAGAGACAGACTGAAACTGGACAATCAAACTGGATCTCTGACCATCACAAACTTCACAATGAAACATACTGGAGGTTATGAACTAAAGATCAACAATAAGAGGTTGTATTTCTATCTCGCTGTCATTGGTGAGTTCAAAAGCGTTTTTTAATAGCAAAGTTGAAGTGAATTCATACAGAATTTTGTATCTTTTTGTTGTTTTATGATATTGCTTATTTAAAATTTAAATTTTAAACTATTTAATTTAATAAATCATTATAATCTGTTTTCTGTGACAAACCCTGTTTCAGTGTCAGTGAATGAAGGAGATTCAGTCACTCTAAACTCTGATCTTACTGAGATGAAGGATGATGATGAGATTCTGTGGAGGTTTAGTGACGGGTTTAAAAACAATTTAATAGCTGAAATCAATAAACAGGACGACAGAATCACTGTAAATGATGATGTTCCTGATGGAAGATTCAGAGACAGACTGAAACTGGACAATCAAACTGGATCTCTGACCATCACAAACACCACAATGAAACATGCTGGAGTTTATGAACTAAACACCAACTATAAGAGACGTGATTTCTATCTCGCTGTCTACGGTGAGTTAAATATCAGTTTCACGTGTTTTATTTCTTACAGCTGGATCTAAAGAAGAATCTTATCAGGTCTAATGAGTTCAAATGACTAATTCTCTTACTTTTACATGAACAGCAGGTTTATATTGAACTTTCGATGAAATTGTTTCACTTTTGATCATCTTGGTTCCTCTGGATGTTTCCTGAAGATCTTCATTCATCCTCATTTGTCTTTATTCTCTCATGTTTTCCAGCTCGTCTGCCTGTTCCTGTCATCAGCAGTAACTCTTCACAATGTTCTTCATCATCATCATCATGTTCACTGGTGTGTTCAGCTGTGAATGTGAGTCATGTGACTCTCTCCTGGTACAAAGGAAGCAGTTTATTGTCCAGCATCAGTGTGTCTGATCTCAGCATCAGTCTCTCTCTACCTCTGGAGGTGGAATATCAGGATAAAAACACCTACAGCTGTGTGCTGAACAATCCCATCAGCCACCAGACTCAACATCTGGACATCACTCAACTCTGTCACACATGTTCAGGTACGGCAGCGCTGATGATATCAGTGTTTATTGACTGAGCTGATCTCAGTTTGATGTTTTTACTCCTCAGACTCTGTCCACTGTTGTGGTCCTACTGAAGCTGTGATCCGATTGGTCCTCTCTGCTCTGGTGGGCGTGGCTACTGTCCTTATTGTGGTTTATGAGATCAGATCCGGAAGAGCTGAACGAGATCAAGCACAGATTCACACACCAGGTACATGATTGATGATGTCATTTCTGATTTTGCATATATTAATATTGGTGAGATTTATTAATTTATGGCTTTACATGTTCATCTTTTTCAGGAAGGGCTTAAATCTAAAGCAGAACGCTGAACTTTAAAGATTTATTTTCTGTTCTTCTAGTGTTTTTGTCATAAATACATATTTTTAAAAATCTTATTTGTAAGACTTTATTGTTCATTTTTCTCAGATACATAGAATGTATGGAGTCACACAGATCTCACTTCACTTCTGCTGAAGGATCGAAGGGTTTTCAGTAACAGCCCGTGATTTATTTTAAGAAAGCAACCATACATCAGTGTTGATTTATTTTCTTTGTTTTTATATTAATTTCATAATCATTAGTCATTTATGTAGTGGTCATTAGATTGACCATTTATTCAAATTATTTTCATCATTTGATTTACATCATTAATCATTTTATTATTATGATGATCGTTTTATGTTTTATATGCCTTATTTGACTTATTTTCTCGCTATGGTTTGATCTAATGATTGTGTGGTTTGAAGGGATGTTTGTCTTCACGAGTAGAGAACGTCTCCATTTCAAGGTCACAGGACGATGTTGTGAAGCAGTAATTTTCCGTTGTTGTTCTCTTGGTGTAAGAAACACTTGTTGGAATTGTACTGGTCAGATGAAGTCAGATCATTGAGTGGTGAAACATCTAGACGGACTCTGAGCATTGAAACAAACGCAACTGGATTATTCAAGAAACTCTGCTCTTTTATTATCATCACTGTCTCCTGCTTCTGTTCTTCTTTCTGACTCATATCTTCTGGCAAGGATTCGGCGTCCAGCGAGATCCATCCGAACTAACGTTTTCGCACGATCTAACATTTGTCATGTGTATCTGCTAAATGACTAAATGTAAATGTATTTGTTTGTGTTTATCAATAAAGTTTTCTCACTCTGAGGTTCAAGAGTCTCTCCATGTTTTATTTCATTTATCATGTCTCCTGGAGGAACACAAACAATGTGTGTAATTTAACAAGTTCATCAGTGCCACATATACATTATTAAAACGTTATTTAAAACTTTATTTGTAAATGTTTACATTATTATTAGGCAGATTAGTTTTCTGTCAACTATAATAAACATCTTCCTCCAACTTCTCCTTTAACCCGAGAAACTGATTTGAAACACATTATAATACACTGTAATAACTGGCAGTTATTTCTTAGAACGTGGGGCGAGATGGAGCTAAGCTAAGCTATAACTTGTATCTAACTATCTATTAGCAGCCAATCTGAGCACTCATGTCTCATACACCGCTCAACCATGAGTGTCTCAAGAGATTAAAGCACAGTAAGAACAGACCAGTAGGAGGCAGTATTGTCCACTTTCTCCTTTTACTTCTGAACACATAATCCAAACACACAGTCTGGGCATATCATTATGACCCTCCCCTGCACACCTCTCTCCATGACGGTGAGTCACATTTTTTACACAATGCAATAAATGAACTAAACCCACCCAACCAGCTTGAACATAAATGCACATAACTTTGCTTACACACAAACTCAACCACATTGCTTAAGTAATGCGTAAATCAACTCTAAACAAACAAATACCCATAATACACCTTCATTACAATACCGCCCCCCCAAGAGGGTTAGTGTCCCTACAACCCTAATCTCCCACAACAAAATCCAACAAATGTCCAGGCCGGCGTCGAACACACTTCTGCCTCCTTGGTGTGCTACCCCCAGTGCCAGGCTCAGCCCTGAGTCCGTCATTGTCTGCCTCTGCGCTGGGAGTGGATTTTGGGGGGCCCTGCTCGCTTTCATCAGTTGTTTGCTCGGGGGCCAGTGGGTGGTACGGTGCCAATCGGTCCTTATGAAGCACCACCCATCTGCCCCATCCAGGCATTCGGACCCGGAAAACCACTTACGAGATTTTGTCCAGAACTTCCCCAGGTCCTTGCCAGTGATGAGTCAATTTAGGTGACACACCCCGCTTGCTCTGGGGGCAGAAGACCCACACTTTGTCCCCTGGCCCAATGTTAGGCCCTTGGGCCCGAGTGTCGTATGCCCGCTTCAGCGTCCTCCAGGGCCTCTCTGGCCAGTTGATGGACCATGCTCAGACGCTCCTTCAATCGCCTGGAGTAATCCAGTGCTGGTCCCAGCAATTACTGTCACTGAACACTTTGCTCTCAAAGTTCCTCCCCTGGTTGCTATGGAGTTCGTCCGGCACCCCGAACTGGATGAACATCTCGTCCACTAGTCGCTGTGCCGTCGTGGAAGCACTCTGATCCGGCACCGCATACGCCTCGGGCCATTTCATAAAATAGTCCATAGCAACCAGAACAAAGCGGTTACCGGCCTCTGTGATGGGGAAAGGACCCAAGATGTCCACCCCAATCCTCTCCATGGGCGCCCCTACTAGGTACTGCTTCAAGGGGGCATGAGAGCGTCGGCTAGGTCCTTTCTGTGCCGGTCAAACATCGCAGCAATGAACATGCAACTCTGCATCCTGCTGACAGCCCGGCCAGTAGAACCGTTGCCGCAGCATTCGCACCGTCTTGGAGTTCCCGAAATGGCCAGCTCCCCCATGAACCCAACAGAGGACCTCCGGCTGCAGAGCGTGGAGAATCAGGAATTGCAGACGGTAGATTCCCCCCCTTGGCGCCTGCCACCGCCTGTATATCACGCCGTTGTGAAGCTCAAGACTGCCCCACTGGGAATGAAGCATCTTGAGCTCAGGCCCCTGGGAGGATACGGCTGGCCAGTCCGGACATGCCCGGGCCTCCAGCCAGCCCCTCACCTTCTCCAGCACTTGATCATTCACCTGCTGTTGCCTTAGCTGCTCGGTGGTAAATGGCTCCCCCTCTCCACCGTTGTCACCTGGCCTTACTGCCGAATGCTCCAGGTCTCGTTCTTCCTGGCGGCTGCAGTAGCGACATTCGTCCACGAAGCATGGACGTCTGGAGAGGGCGTCAGCGTTAGCATGCTGCCGCCCCGGTCAATGCTGAACTTCGAAGTCATACTCTTGGAGGATCTCCAGCCACCTTGCAACCTGACCCTCGGGCTGGCGGAAATTCAGCATCCAGGTGAGGCTATCGTGGTCGGTCCTCAGCGTGAACCTGGTACCCAGGAGGTAGGGCCTGAAGTGACGGACCGCCAGGACCACCGCCAGCAACTCCCGCCGGATGACGCAGTAGTTTCTTTCTGAACGACTGAGACTGCAGCTATAGTAGGCCACCACTCGTTCTCCACTCTCCCCCCTCTGAGAGAGGACGGCCCCGACCCCCACGTTACTGGCATCAGTGTCCACGAGGAATGGTTGGTGGGGGTCAGGGTAGGCCAGGACAGGAGCGTCAATGAAAGCATTTGTTTAGTTGCTGAAAGGCCACTGCGGAGTCCTCAGACCACCCAAACCGCTGGCCCTTGTTTGTCAGCTGATGTAAGGGGCTGGCGATGGTTGCAAAGTCTCTGACATGGACCAACAAGTCGTCCAAGTAAACCACACAGCAGGTACAAGGAATGTCCTTAAGGGCCCGTTCCATCAGGCGTTCAAAGGTGGCTGGGGCATTACACAGTCCGAAAGGCATCACTTTAAACTGCCACAGTCCTTGCCCTATGGTAAACGCAGTTTTGGGCCAGGCCTCTTGTGCCAGCTCTACTTGCCAATACCCGCTGCATAAGTCCAAAGAGTATTTACTTTGAGTAATAATTATGTTAAAAATTTTTTCTTCTGATCTTCTTGATCTTTTTTTTTTTAATCTTTGTGCTTGTTCTCCATATTCAGCCTGGTCTCATTGATTGTTAATATGTAGGTATAAATATGTAACTTTCAAAGACACAAAACATACATTTTTGTACATTTAGAAAGGTGCTGAAACGTACAATATTGACGTATTTATAGCACTAAAACGTACAACTACATATGTTTGTTTTTTCAGCGTTTGTTTTTTCCCTTTTATCGTTTTGTAGATAAATGTAAGATCCCTAAACCCCATCCCGAACCTAAACATACCCATTTAATGCAGAATGTTAAAAGAATAAAACATGATGGAATGTGTTGGAAAATGACAATTTTAGTCAAAATATAACATTAAAACAATATTTTGAGCCGCTAATCCTACATCTACTTCTAAACCTACCCATAACCATTTCTTAAAACTAATTACTGTTATAAATAAAAATAACAGACAAACAAGCGTAATCACAATAATTTCTTTATTGAAAAAATGTCAAAAGTGGTGCTGTTTAATTAAGGAAAGTAGGTTTATTTTTTGTTCCTCGTTTTTAAAACTAGTTTCAAACCCTTTCATAGGCTCACCCTACTTTGCGTCGCTGACGTTATGGGAACACCACCGGAGTGACGATTGTCTGAAGCCTTTATACCATCATACTAATACAGTGGTGCAAGTTTGATGAAAACTGATGATTCCTTCAAGATTTTTCCTAAGGGGTTTTATAAAAGGGTTTTTCAATTCAGGAGTAAAATAAGAACTGTGGTAAACAGGATGATATTTTGACGTTTTGTTTTACAAACTAAATGCAAATTGTGAAGCAGTTGGTGCTACTGTCCTTATTGTGGTTTATGAGATCAGATCCGGAAGAGCTGAACGAGATCAAGCACAGATTCACACACCAGGTACATGATTGATGATGTCATTTGTGATTTTGCATATATTAATATTGTTGAGATTTATTAATTTATGGCTGTACATGTTCATCTTTTTCAGGAAGTGCTTAAATCTAAAGCAGAACTATAATAATGTGTTGTTAAATAATAAAAACTAACATCTAAAACTTGTTTTGTCCCTTATCTCAAGAATCAGTGAGATTAAGTTTGTTAGAAATTCTTGTCTTTTTATTTGTCAAACGCAAGGAAACAAGGAAGCAGAAACAGAACTGCAGTGTCACAGTAAAATGGCGACACCTATTGGCAAAATTACTACATGACAACACTCCCACTTAATTTTACAATAGCATTACACCATTTTAGTAAATTATATTAATTCAAACTAGTAAGGTCTTTTCCTTAGTGTTTTTTTCTTCACCACATTAGCAGTTTCACATCGTAACAGATTTAACTCTAAACAGAATTACATAAGAAAGTCCAATCTCACTCCTGAGATGCTCAAACTTCTGTCTCTCCAATGGTTTAGTCAAGATATCTGCCTTCATGTCATCTGTAGGACAGTCTCTCAGTGGTATTTGTCCATTCTGGACACATTGTAATGATAACGAATGTCTATGTGTTTACTTCTTGAATGATCAACGGCTCCTTGGTTGTTTTCCAGAATCACCACAGGCGTAGCCTCCGTTCCAAGATCACTCAGTAATAATAATAATAATAATAATAATAACAAATTTTATTTGTATTGCACTTTACATTACAGCAATCTCAAGTGCTACAAAGCATACAGTAGTATAAAAAAGATAAATATAATTAGTTAAAAAGAAAAACTATCATAAATAACATTCAGTAAAAAGCTTTTTTCAAAAAGTTTATGTTTTTAGGTTTCGTTTAAAAAAATCTGTAGTTTGTGGAGCCCTCAGGTGTTCGGGGAGGGCATTCCACAGCCTCAGAGCAGCCGATGAAAAGGCCCTACCACCCATGCAGCAGAGCTTGCTTCTGGGGACGTAGAGGGTGTTTGTGTTTGCAGACCAGAGGGTACGTGAGGTGGTGTGGTGGGTGAGGAGTTCCTGTAGGTAAAGAGGAGCGTGTCCGTGAATGCACTGGTGGGTGAGGAGAGCAACCTTATATTCAATCCTGAATGAGACAGGGAGCCAGTGAAGAGATTTCAGGAGGGGGTGAGGATCCTGGCAGCGCTGTTCTGGATGTACTGTAGTCGCAGCTTTTGCCAGAGATCCCGATGAGGAGTGCATTACAGTAATCCAACCTGGAGAAGGCATGAACGAGCTTCTCTGCATCTGCCAGGTTGAGTGTTGGACGCAGTTTGGCGATGTTCTTGAGGTGGAAGAATGATGTCTTACAGAGGTGTTTGATGTGGGTGTCACAGGTGAGTTGAGAGTCCATTTTAACACCCAAATTGGTGTCAGATGTGGAAAGGGTGATGTTTTGACGAGAGAAAGTGATACTGTTAATAGTAGAAAAGCGGAGCTGATGTGATGTGCCAAGTAAGATGGCCTCTGTTTTTGAACTGTTTAGTTGAAGGAAATTGAGCTTCATCCATGCCTCTATCTCCTCCAGGCAGGTGGTTAGTGAGGATGCTGGCAAGGGAGAAGAAGAAGTGGGGGTTGTCCTGAGATAAAGCTGTGTGTCATCAGCATAACAATGGAATGATATACCATGTCTGCTAAAGATTTTTCCAAGGGGGAGCATGTAAATGGAAAAGAGTGTGGGGCCCAGCACAGAGCCCTGAGGAACACCACAGGTGGCATTATGAGTATGTGATTTGGCTTTACCCAGAGCGACGTGCTCGGTTCTACTGGTCAGGTATGAGATAAACCAGTTGTGAACATTTTCTGAGAGTCCAATGGTGTATTGTAGGCGGTGAAGGAGGATGTTGTGGTCTATTGTATCAAAATCAGCTGTTAGGTCTAGGAGGATGAGTAGAGATGGGGAACCAGTATCTGCTGCCATCAGGAGGTCGTTGGTGATCCTGACCAATGCTGTTTCTGTGCTATGGCCAGGACGGAAACCCGACTGAAACTTTTCAAACAAGTCATTGTGTTTAAGTTGAACGTGAAGTTGTGCTGCAACTATTTTTTCCAGAACCTTTGACAGGAATGGAAGATTGGAAATGGGCCTATAGTTGGAGAGTATCTCTGGATCCAGAGTGGGTTTTTTCAGTAAGGTCTGATGACAGCAGTTTTTAACATTGATGGGATATGGCCAACCAGGAGGGAGTGGTTTATGATCTTGGTGATGAATGGAGAAACGGCAGAGATGTTGGCCTAGAGGAGAGCTGAAGGAAAAGCGTCCAGGGCGCAGGTGGATGGCTTCATTTTTTTGATGACATCCTCCACGTCTTCCTGTGTGGCATCAGAGAAAGAGCAGAGGGGCACCAGTCTCGTATCTCTCACGGAAGATTGACTACTTCACAACTGCAGTAGGTCGTATTTTACTGTTATTACAGTTATTTAATCCCTTTCCGTTTAATACTTGTGCTATTATAATAGTGTTGTGCTCCTTTCAGTCAGGATTCAGGCCTCATCACAGAAACCGTGCTTGTTAAAATTACACTTACTCACTTTTTAGCTTCTAACCAAGGCTGTATCTCAACACTAGTTTTATTTGATCTTAGTGCTGCATTCGACACTATAGATCATAAAATACTCTTAGGTTCACTACAAAATTACACTGGTTTTCAGGGACAGGCATTAAGGTGGTTTAGATAATTTATCAATTCGACTGTCACCATTTTGTCTATTTAAACGGGGAAACATTTAAGATGATGTCAGTAAATTATGGAGTGCCGCAAGGATCGGTGTTAGACCCTCTGTTGTTTTCAGTATATGAGCTGCCGCTTGGTAATTTTATGAGAAATCATGGAATTAGTGTCCACTGCTATGCCGATGATACAGATAAAGATATGTGTAAAAGATCTAAAATATTGGATGACCAGTAATTTTCTTCTATTAAATTCAGATGAGACTGAGGTATTACTTATTGGGCCAAAAACCTGTACACAAAATCTTTTAGACTACAATCTGCATCTGGAAGGATGTACTGTTACTTCATCCTCTACAGTTAAAGACTTGGGTGTTATATTACACAGCAACAGCAACTTCGAAAATCATATTTCACATGTTACAAAAACAACCTTCTTCCGCCTCAGAAACATTGCCAAGCTACGGTATATGTTATCGGTTTCTGATGCAGAAAAATAAGCATTATTAGCTGACGATGGAAAAAAGTGGTTTTACAAGTGCCAGACGTGTGGTTTTCAAAAGAAAGATTGCCATCAAAGATCACTTCTACACTTCTCAGTTTCTGCAGATGAAATGACCAAGATAAACTCACATGCGTTTCAACTAGAGTTTTGAAAGAGTTATTTTGCTCAGATTCACCAAAAATACTGCAATACCAAAAGTCTGCAATCAAAACCAAAATATCTGATTATGAACTAATTCATCATCAAATTTTCCCAAGTGCAACTTTCTGGTAACCAAATGATATTTCTCTAGATGAACGATTACATTTACAGGTTACTGTATGTTTGCATTAATGTTCATTCATGGATTTTGTTGTAACAACACAGGCAAACATTATACATGTGATTTACTGGCGTTTGAGTCGAACGAACCCTGCAATGGTTTTTCTCTTTTATTTTATCTGTTCAAACATCAGTGTTTCTGGTTTGATCTGGGTAAACAGCTTCTGCTGGATGTTTGTGGATGATTCGTGTGTCAGCAGTTTTGTGAGTTTCATTTTCTCTCCTGCTAATAAGAAGCTCACAATCTTCCACTCCACACAAAACATCTTTAAGCCCAAAGTATACTTCACTTTTTTCACTTCATGAGTTCACATGTATATATTATTAAGTAGATCTTGCGTACTTGTTGTGCTGTCCAGGGGAGGGCTCCAAGCTCTGAATATTGGCCCGAACCCAGGGAGGATTCTGGGAAGTGTAGTGCTGAGGAGACAGGCATGGTGAATGGAGCTGGTGACAGTATGCTCCAACCACTCCTTTATATCTAGTTTTTAATTCTAGGGCTGAAAACAGACAGCTCTCTTCTCCCGATGATCGAATATGAGCCTTCGCTTGCTTTGACCGTCATTCAGCACGTCCACCGTGGTCCTATCCCAAACTTTTTCCTGGCTCCTGGCTAAGTGCTCGCCAATTATGTCACAGTAAATTCAATGTCTCCGTGTCCCTTAATGTCCTTTATCTTCAATTGATTTCATCTCCTGAATCTGAACCTCAGATTCAGGAGGAACAATACGGCTTTCGTCCCGGTCGTGGAACACTGGTCCAGCTCTATACCCTCTCTAGGTTGCTGGAGGGTTTATGGGAGTTTGCCCACGAGTCCGCATGTGTTTTGTGGATCTGGAGAAGGCATTCGACTATGTCCCTCGTGGCACCCTGTGGGGGGTGCTCTGGGAGTATGGAGTCCGGGGCCCTTTGCTAAGGGCTGTCCGGTCCCTGTACGACCAGAGCAGGAGCTTGGTTAACATTGCCGGCAGTAAGTCAGACCTGTTCCCAGTGCATGTTGGACTCCGGCAGGGCTGCCCTTTATCACCGTTTCTGTTCATAATCTTTATGGACAGGATTTCTAGGCGCAGTCAGGGGCCGGAGGGAGTTTGGTTTGGGGACCACAGGATCTCGTCTCTGCTTTTTGCGGATGATGTTGTCCTGTTGGCTCCATCGGGCCAGGACCTCCAGTGTGAATTGGGACGGTTCACAGCCGAGTGTGAGGTGGCTGGGATGAGGATCAGCACCTCTAAGTCTGAGACCATGGTTCTCAGTTGGAAAAGGGTGGCTTATCCTCTTCAGGTTGGTGAAGAGCTCCTGCCTCAAGTGGAGGAGTTCAAGTATCTTGGGGTCTTGATCACAAGTGAGGGTTGAGGTTGACAGACGGATCGGTGTAGCTTCTGCCGTGATGCGGTCTATGTATCGGAGCTGAGCACCAAGGCGAAGCTCTCAATTTACCGGTAAATCTACGTTCCTACTCTCACCTATGGTCAAGAGCTTTGGGTCATGACCAAAAGAATGAGATCCCGGATACAGGTGGGTGAAATTGAGCTTTCTCCACAGCGTGGCAGGGCGCTCCCGTAGAGATAGGGTGAGGAGCTCGGTCCCTCGGGAGGAGCTCAAAGTAGAGCCATTGCTCCTTCACATCGAGGAGTCAGCTGAGGTGGCTCGGGCATCTGTCTCGGATGCCTCCTGGACACCTCCCTAGGGAAAGCTGGAAAGACTGTCTCTCGGCTGGCATGGGAACGCCTCGGTGTCCTCCCGGAAGAGCTGGAGGAAGTGTCTGGGGAGAGGGAAGTCTGGGCATCTCTGCTTAGATTGCTACCCCCGCAACCCAGCCCCGGATAAACGGTAGAAGACAAATGGATGGATGATTTCATCAAACTCTTTGGCTGAAGTTAGTTGTAATTCTTGTTTCTCTGTCTTTCGGCTATCTTCGATAGCTGACGATGGAAAAAAGTGGTTTTACAAGTGCCAGACATGTGGTTTTCAAAAGATAGATTGCCATCAAAGATCACTTCTACACTTCTCAGTTTCTGCAGATGAAATGACCAAGATAAACTCACATGCGTTTCAACTAGAGTTTTAAAAGAGTTATTTTGCTCAGATTCACCAAAATACTGCAATACCAAAAGTCTGCAATCAAAAGCAAAATATCTGATTATGAACTAATTCATCATCAAATTTTCCCAAGTACAACTTTCTGGTAACCAAATGATATTTCTCTAGATGAACGAGTACATTTACAGGTTACTGTATGTTTGCATTAATGTTCACTCATGGATTTTGTTGTAACAACACAGGCAAACATTATACATGTGATTTAATGGCGTTTGAGTCGAACGAACCCTGCGATGGTTTTTCTCTTTTATTTTATCTGTTCAAACATCAGTGTTTCTGGTTTGATCTGGGTAAACAGCTTCTGCTGGATGTTTGTGGTTGATTCGTGTGTCAGCAGTTTTGTGAGTTTCATTTTCTCTCCTGCTAATAAGAAGCTCACAATCTTCCACTCCACACAAAACATTTTTAAGCCCAAAGTATACTTCACTTTTTTCACTTCATGAGTTCACATGTTTATATTATTAAGTAGAGCTTGCATACTTGTTGTGCTGTCCAGGGGATGGCTCCGAGCTCTGAATATTGGCCCGAACCCTGGGAGGATTCTGGGAAGTGTAGTGCTGAGGAGACAGGCATGGTGAATGGAGCTGGTGATAGTATGCTCAACCACTCCTTTTTATCTAGTTTTTAATTCTAGGGCTGAAAACAGACAGCTCTCTTCTGCCGATGATCAAATATGAGCCTTTGCTTGCTTTGACCATCATTCAGCACGTCCACCATGGTCCTATCCCAAACTTTTTCCTGGCTCCTGGCTCAGTGCTGTCACAGTAAATTCAATGTCTCCGTGTCCCTTAATGTCCTTTATCTTCAATTGATTTCATCTCCTGAATCTGAACCTCAGATTGCTCTGGGAGTATGGAGTCCGGGGCCCTTTGCTAAGGGCTGTCCGGTCCCTGTACGACCAGAGCAAGAGCTTGGATCGCATTGCCGGCAGTAAGTCAGACCTGTTCCCAGTGCATGTTGGACTCCAGCAGGGCTGCCCTTTATCACCGTTTCTGTTCCTAATCTTTATGGACAGGATTTCTAGGCGCAGTCAGGGGCCGGAGGGAGTTTGGTTTGGGGACCACAGGATCTCGTCTCTGCTTTTTGCGGATGATGTTGTCCTGTTGGCTCCATCGGGCCAGGACCTCCAGTGTGAATTGGGACGGTTTGCAGCTGAGTGTGAAGCGGCTGGGATGAGGATCAGCACTTCTAAGTCTGAGTCCATGGTTCTCAGTTGGAAAAGGGTGGCTTATCCTCTTCAGGTTGGTGAAGAGCTCCTGCCTCAAGTGGAGGAGTTCAAGTATCTTGGGGTTTTGTTCACAAGTGAGGGTTGAGGTTGACAGACGGATCGGTGCAGCTTCTGCCGTGATGCGGTCTATGTATCGGAGCTGAGCACCAAGGCGAAACTCTCGATTTACCGGTCAATCTACGTTCCTACTCTCACCTATGGTCATGAGCTTTGGGTCATGACCAAAAGAATAAGATCCCGGATACAGGTGGGTGAAATTGAGCTTTCTCCGCAGCGTGGCAGGGCGCTCCCGTAGAGATAGGGTGAGGAGCTCGGTCCCTCGGGAGGAGCTCAAAGTAGAGCCATTGCTCCTTCACATCGAGGAGTCAGCTGAGGTGGCTCGGGCATCTGTCTCGGATGCCTCCTGGACACCTCCCTAGGGAAAGCTGGAAAGACTGTCTCTCGGCTGGCATGGGAACAGAAGAGCTGGAGGAAGTGTCTGGGGAGAGGGAAGTCTGGGCATCTCTGCTTAGATTGCTACCCCCGCAACCCGGCCCCGGATAAGCGGTAGAAGATGGATGGATGGATGATTTCATCTAACTCTGGCTGAAGTCAGTTGTAATTCTTGTTTCTCTGTCTTTCGGCTATCTTCGATAATCTAAATAACTTTATTTCTAGACCACTTTCAAATACCAGAATGGGTAGCAAGTGCTCTATATGAAAGTAAAAATATTTGAGCAGTGTTCATTTGATCTGGGCTTACCAATGTGGGTCCTATATGGAAACTGCAGACTAAACTGACTATGAATACATTTACAGGTTACTGTATGTTTGCATTAATGTTCACTCATGGATTTTGTTGTAACAACACAGGCAAACATTATACATGTTATTTACTGGCGTTCGAGTCGAATGAACCCTGCGATGGTTTTTCTCTTTTATTTTATCTGTTCAAACATCAGTGTTTCTGGTTTGATCTGGGTAAACAGCGTCTGCTGGATGTTTGTGGTTGATTCATGTGTCAGCAGTTTGTGCTGAAGTGTTTCTTCATTTTCTCTCCTGCTAATAAGAAGCTCACAATCTTCCACTCCACACAAAACGTCTTTAAGCTCAAAGTATACTTCACTTTTTTACACAAGGGTCAGTGTTCAGTGTGAGTGACGTGAAATTCCTCATCAGAATACGTCCATACTGTACACGCACTGCCAGACTTTTGTAAAGACGAATATCCACAAGCCGTGAGCTGAGGGCATTGATTCACAAGGTAGTTGAAGAAAACCTGCATAAACAGAACAGACCGGAACCCATTCAAGCTACAGTGATGATGGACGATCACAGACGACAGATTGTGCGAAAAAGTTATAAAGTACCTTTATTTGCTCCAAACTGCACATGCGTCAAAAAACTGTCTATGAGAGTCAAGTGAAGTCTACTTTGCAAAGCTGTGAGTTCGACTGTGCGTGTAACAAAACAAAGTATATCCAGGGCTTTACACTGAAATAACGTGAATCCATCAACATAAGAGTCACAGGTCAGAGGTCAGATATGATTGACAGCTCACAGCACTAAATAACACACCAGTAGATCCAGATATCTAATCCAATATTTCACTCTTCTGCTGTTAGTTTTCATTCAGGCCCAGAATTCATTTGAAAATGGAAGATCAGCAAAAGCTTGTTGATGTTCGTGATGTTGAAGGAGACGGATGTGTGAGCGGAAACTAACTGATGTTGGGGGAGGATTCACACACGAGCAGATAAATATCACAGTTCAGTGTTTCAGATCAATCTGAGGCTTTCACACATTTTGAGAGTCACTATCGTGGGCTTTTCACTGAAGCGATGAAGAAAATGTTTCTCCAGTTGGTTTTGCTCTGTTTGTGGCGTCTGGTTGGTGAGTTTTAAATGTGTTTCTTCAGTTGTTTCTGTTCTGGTACCATGTGATCAATTACTGGTTAAATTAGTTCGAGAAGATTAACATTCACTGTTAGTGTCAGCGACGGTGTCTGTAGTGAAGCGCACGACTCAGGAAATAACTCAAAGAACCGTCTTTAATCTAATAATCCACACAATACACAGGAGAATCATGAGGAGAAACACAAGCACGTCATGTAGACGATACCGGACGATGAACTGAACAGAACTCAGGGTTTAAATAACAGGGAGATCATTGGAAGAACAGAAACAGGTCTGGGATTAATGAACTAATGATAGAGAACACAGGAAAATAACAGAGAAACTAAACCTGAACAGAACAAACACGTTACAGTTAGTCTCGTGTAGAAATAACTCAACTGTGATTGTAGCTCTAAACTCAGTTATTATGGATTGATTGAATAAAATCATATAAATATGAAGCTCAGATACTCAACAGCATTAGTTTTAGTGTGACTTTAAACATTCAAGTGTCTTTTTTAGTTATTGTTCCACATATAAACCTGTTTCTCTTTTCGTTCATCATCTTTTGTCTTTGTGCTGCTGCAGAATATTATTCACGTCACATTTAAATGAATAAAAGTATTTCAGTGAAGCTTCATCAAACCAACATCAAGTGATTTTAGAGCTTTAATCTGTGAAAAACTCTGTTCTTCAGGAGTGTTTGGTGTTAAAGTGTTTGTGAATAAAGGAGATTCAGTCACTCTAAACTCTCGTTTTACTGAGATGAAGGATCGTGATGTGATTCGGTGGAGGTTTAGAGATGAAATCACTTTAATAGCTGAAATCAATAAACGGATCAACAGAATCACTGTATATGATGATGTTCTTGATGGAAGATTCAGAGACAGACTGAAACTGGACAATCAAACTGGATCTCTGACCATCACAAACACCACAATGAAACATACTGGAGTTTATGAACTACAGACCAACTATATGAGACGTGATTTCTATCTCGCTGTCTTTGGTGAGTTAAATATCAGTTTCACATGTTTTATATTTTAATCATCACAAAGATTCAATTATTAATTCAATCTAAATTTTTGCTTCTTTTGTTTAATGATGATATTCATTTCAAATTTAAAACTATTTACTTTTGTAAATGACTGTCTTAATCTAAATTGAACCTGTTTCTGTTTGTTCTTCATGTGTGTTTGATGATTCAGTGTCAGTGAATGAAGGAGATTCAGTCACTCTAAACTCTGATCTTACTGAGATGAAGGATGATGATCTGATTCAGTGGTGGTTTGAAGGTGAAAACACTTTAATAGCTGAAATCAATGTAACGGCCGACAGAATCACTGTATATGATGATGATCTTGATGGGAGATTCAGAGACAGACTGAAACTGGACAATCAAACTGGATCTCTGACCATCACAAACTTCACAATGAAACATACTGGAGGTTATGAACTAAAGATCAACAATAAGAGGTTGTATTTCTATCTCGCTGTCATTGGTGAGTTCAAAAGCGTTTTTTAATAGCAAAGTTGAAGTGAATTCATACAGAATTTTGTATCTTTTTGTTGTTTTATGATATTGCTTATTTAAAATTTAAATTTTAAACTATTTAATTTAATAAATCATTATAATCTGTTTTCTGTGACAAACCCTGTTTCAGTGTCAGTGAATGAAGGAGATTCAGTCACTCTAAACTCTGATCTTACTGAGATGAAGGATGATGATGAGATTCTGTGGAGGTTTAGTGACGGGTTTAAAAACAATTTAATAGCTGAAATCAATAAACAGGACGACAGAATCACTGTAAATGATGATGTTCCTGATGGAAGATTCAGAGACAGACTGAAACTGGACAATCAAACTGGATCTCTGACCATCACAAACACCACAATGAAACATGCTGGAGTTTATGAACTAAACACCAACTATAAGAGACGTGATTTCTATCTCGCTGTCTACGGTGAGTTAAATATCAGTTTCACGTGTTTTATTTCTTACAGCTGGATCTAAAGAAGAATCTTATCAGGTCTAATGAGTTCAAATGACTAATTCTCTTACTTTTACATGAACAGCAGGTTTATATTGAACTTTCTATGAAATTGTTTCACTTTTGATCATCTTGGTTCCTCTGGATGTTTCCTGAATATCTTCATTCATCCTCATTTGTCTTTATTCTCTCATGTTTTCCAGCTCGTCTGCCTGTTCCTGTCATCAGCAGTAACTCTTCACAATGTTCTTCATCATCATCATCATGTTCACTGGTGTGTTCAGCTGTGAATGTGAGTCATGTGACTCTCTCCTGGTACAAAGGAAGCAGTTTATTGTCCAGCATCAGTGTGTCTGATCTCAGCATCAGTCTCTCTCTACCTCTGGAGGTGGAATATCAGGATAAAAACACCTACAGCTGTGTGCTGAACAATCCCATCAGCCACCAGACTCAACATCTGGACATCACTCAACTCTGTCACACATGTTCAGGTACGGCAGCGCTGATGATATCAGTGTTTATTGACTGAGCTGATCTCAGTTTGATGTTTTTACTCCTCAGACTCTGTCCACTGTTGTGGTCCTACTGAAGCTGTGATCCGATTGGTCCTCTCTGCTCTGGTGGGCGTGGCTACTGTCCTTATTGTGGTTTATGAGATCAGATCCGGAAGAGCTGAACGAGATCAAGCACAGATTCACACACCAGGTACATGATTGATGATGTCATTTCTGATTTTGCATATATTAATATTGGTGAGATTTATTAATTTATGGCTTTACATGTTCATCTTTTTCAGGAAGGGCTTAAATCTAAAGCAGAACGCTGAACTTTAAAGATTTATTTTCTGTTCTTCTAGTGTTTTTGTCATAAATACATATTTTTAAAAATCTTATTTGTAAGACTTTATTGTTCATTTTTCTCAGATACATAGAATGTATGGAGTCACACAGATCTCACTTCACTTCTGCTGAAGGATCGAAGGGTTTTCAGTAACAGCCCGTGATTTATTTTAAGAAAGCAACCATACATCAGTGTTGATTTATTTTCTTTGTTTTTATATTAATTTCATAATCATTAGTCATTTATGTAGTGGTCATTAGATTGACCATTTATTCAAATTATTTTCATCATTTGATTTACATCATTAATCATTTTATTATTATGATGATCGTTTTATGTTTTATATGCCTTATTTGACTTATTTTCTCGCTATGGTTTGATCTAATGATTGTGTGGTTTGAAGGGATGTTTGTCTTCACGAGTAGGAGATCAGAGAACGTCTCCATTTCAAGGTTTTACGGTCACAGGACGATGTTGTGAAGCAGTAATTTTCCGTTGTTGTTCTCTTGGTGTAAGAAACACTTGTTGGAATTGTTACTGGTCAGATGAAGTCAGATCATTGAGTGGTGAAACATCTAGACGGACTCTGAGCATTGAAACAAACGCAACTGGATTATTCAAGAAACTCTGCTCTTTTATTATCATCACTGTCTCCTGCTTCTGTTCTTCTTTCTGACTCATATCTTCTGGCAAGGATTCGGCGTCCGGCGAGATCCATCTGAACTAACGTTTTGGCACGATCTAACATTTGTCATGTGTATCTGCTAAATGACTAAATGTAAATGTATTTCTTTGTGTTTATCAATAAAGTTTTCTCACTCTGAGGTTCAAGAGTCTCCATGTTTTATTTCATTTATCATGTCTCCTGGAGGAACACAAACAATATGTGTAATTTAACAAGTTCATCAGTGCCACATATACATTATTAAACGTTACTTAACTTTAATTGTAAATGTTTACTGTAAGCGAATTAAGCTCAAACAATTGAACAATTGAAGGGGAGGATCTGAGAGCACGTGAAGGAGTGTAAACATGAAGTTGAGTAAGGTATTGAGATGAGAGATTATGAAGTGTCTTGTAAGTAAGTAGCAAGATCTTGAATTCAACTCGATACTGAACTGGAAGCCAGTGCAATTGCTGAAGAACTGGAGAAATGTGCTCAGTAGAAGGTGTTCTAGAAAGAACACGAGCTGTGGAATTCTGGACCAACTGAAGCTTACGTAGCAATTTAGAGGGAACACCAGCGAGAAGAGGATTACAGTAGTCTATGCGTGAAGTGACTAGTGCGTGAATACGAACTGCTGTATTTTTAGTAGGGAGAAAGGGGCGGAGACGGTTAATATTACGCAAGTGGAAGTATGCAGTCCGTGTGATGTCATTAATTTGAGTATCAAAGGATAGTGTGCTATCCATAATAACACCCAAACTTTTAACCTGCAAGGAAGGACAGATTGCATTGTTGTCAATGTACAAAGAAAAACTGTTAGATTTAGATAAAACAGATCTAGTGCCAACAAGTAAGGCCTCAGTTTTGTTGTCATTTAGCTTCAGGAAGTTAGCTGAAAGCCAGTCTTTAATTTCAGCTAAACAGTTGGACAAAGATGGTGGGGGAAAAGAACCAGTAGGTTTGGCAGACAGGTAAAGTTGGGTGTAATCCGCATAACAATGAAAATGCATACCATGTTTCCTCAAAATATAACCAAGAGGGAACATATAAATAATGAAAAGAAGTGGGCCCAAAACAGAACCCTGGGGAACACCAGAAGTAACTGTAGATGTTCTTGATCTAAAACTTTTTAATTGAATATGCAAGGTAGTCATCACCTAATGGTGAGGGAGTCGGGCTTGTAACCTGAAGGTTGCCGGTTCGATTCCCACGCCGGCAGGAACTAAAAGTGGGGATTGTGAATGAACACCTTCGATTAGCAAGGCACCTAACCCCTAATTGCTCCCCGGGCGCTGTTTCGCATATTTCGAGTATATGACAATATGTCATGACTTAACTTAACGCTGAGTGCGTCCAGAAAGATACAACTTAAACCAAGACAGAGGAGTGCCAGTAATCCCCATAGAAACTAACCTGTCGAGAAGTATCTTGTGAGACAGTATCAAAGGCAGCGCTCAAGTCAAGAAGGACAGGTATGGTTAAAAGCCCAGAGTCCGCTGCCAACAGAAGATCATTGGTTATTCTGACAAGTGGGGTGGCTATGGTGGGGACAAAAATCAGATTGAAACTGTTTGTACAAATTATTATTTGAAAGATGTTCATGAATTTGCAATTGCAATACACTTTTCAACTACCTTAGAGATAAACCGTGAATTTAAAATTGGATCTCATGAGTCACGCTTGCAAATGCTTGAACAATGGATACTTGTTCAGTCGGTTCAGGCTTTGAGGTTTGCTTTTGTTAGTTTCAATCGACTTTGTCGACATACGTTGATCATACAGTTTTTTTATGCCGCTGTTTTGTCGTATTGCCCCGTTTTGTTGCAATAATCGCCTCGCAAGTCTTGCAAATGATCTTGCTCTCTGACACATCCTCTCTCCTGAATCCAAAATACTCCCAAACGACTGATGTTGAATTTCTCTTTGGCACCAAATCCTTTTTATTCTGACCTGCATCCATATTTTAAGTTCTTTCCTCGATCGTCTATTCAGTTCTCCCGCTCTGCTTTGTCGTAAATTGCGGGGCGCGCTGCGTGAGCTCTGATTGGTTAACATTTTAAACATGCGCACAAGAACGTTGAAGTATTCTGAATTAAAATATGAATAAATTAATAAATGAAATGTCAGAATTATGCGGTTTAGAAATCGCATGCAAATTGTTTTGCAGTTGCACAGCCCTAGTGTGTATGTGAACGTTAGAGTAGTTTAAGTGTTTAGTTAATAAAGTCTTGTGCGTGTCACATGTGAAGTTTCATACTCAAATACTGGAGTCCCAATCATTTACATTTATTCATTTGGCAGACGCGACTTACAAGAGAGAGGTTTCCCTTGGTGGGGATTGAACCCGGGTCTCTGGTGCGTTACATGTGAGTAGTTACTCACTGAGCTAACTCCCATTGACATTGACAATATTAAAATTGTTAAATATGCATTCTATCTATGTGTATTTTCAGGTTTCCTAACCAATTGAATCTCTTGTCACAGTGTGAACACTTGTAAGGTTCCTCTCCACTATTTTTTTACGTGTGAAACTCTCTCCACACTGAGGGCAGGAGAAGATCTTCTTGACTTCCGTATTTTCTGTCTGTGAGTAAGTCAAACATTTTTCTCCATTAATTAAATGGTTTTTCTCCTCCACCTCATTCAATTCTTTAGTTTTCTTTTTCACCTCCATCTGGTCTGAAAATAACCATAATAAATCATCATAATGTTGAGTGATTTATAGCGATATGTATCATTAATGAAGGATCAGGAATAAACACCAACCTCTTTGTTCTTCAGTGTGTTTCATTCTGCAGTGTTGTGGATCTCTCATCTTCTCTCTGTCTTTGCACATTTCAGATCTTCCTGATGGTTTGATTCTCGTCTTCACTTGTAGGCTGATGGGAATATTCCAGCATTTATTGGGGAATTGCAGTGGGAGGAGAAGATCTGAAGGAGGAGGAGCAGATCTGATAAAAAAACAATTAAAAAAATTGGTTAATGAATTTATTTCTATACTAATTCAAGCATTAATGTGTGTTTTTGACCAATTTTGAGATGTAACTGTCGAGAATATCCAGACTGGAACAAGCCTATGGACTTATCACCTTAAAAAAAAAAACCCGGCCAAGGAGAAATCTATAAAAGATTGATTAGGCTCCAATTCATCGGCTTCCCGTCACGTCTCGTTCGGCACTTTTAATCATCATTCTCAAACTGGTGAAAGTGTCTTATAAAGTTCGCCATATCTGTTAACAATCCTTCACTGAATCATTGTTTGTTTTTTCTAGATAAATCCAATCAGTTGCACTTTCTCTCTATCGTGTTTTCTCTCTTCTTCCTGCGTGTGCACTCGGCTCTTCTGACCATTTTTAGTAGTGGGCGGGACTAACCTTTCACCTTTCCAGTCAAAAATCATTACGTTTACATTTACATTTAGTCATTTAGCAGACGCTTTTATCCAAAGCGACTTACAAGTGAGGAAAACAAACAAGTGATTCTTCATGAAATGGCAAATAAACACAGGAAGTGCTCACAATACAAGTTTCAGACATTGCTCAGTACCATAAACTAGAGTAGGACGGGAAAAGGGAAGGATAGGTTTTTTTTAATTTTTTTTTTTATGAAGGGATTAAGTGTTCACGGAAGAGATGAGTTTTCAGCTGTCTCTTGAATATTGCCAGGGATTCTGTGTTCCTGATGAAAGTAGGGAGATCATTCCACCAGCAGGGAGCAGACCAGGCCTGGAACCGGCGAAAATTAAACATGACTTTAATAATAAACTAAACAAACAATAAAACGAAAGTAAAATGGCGGCAGTTCCTCACGGCGACTGCCGCCCACACAAACATAATAAAAACACAACATAAAGTCCAGGCCTGGTCCTCTCTCGTCCTTCACTGTCGTCGCTCCTCTTTTATGCTTCCGGAGCTCCTCCGTTCCCTCACGGCTCTCGCCCGCCCTGCTCGTCATAATAATTACATAAATATATATCATATTTCAATGATACTTTTATGTTGTCATTGCATATTTTGAATCTTGAAAATGTCGGCTTTTGTGTTCCATGGAAGAATGAATCCCATAGTTTAGAATGGCACACAGTCAAGTAAATGTCAAAATTAATTTTTAACGCAGATCTTATTGTTATTATTTAATCAGTGTTGTGCACAAGACTCTTCCCGCTGGTGAAGGCAGATATCAGGTTCGGATGATTCCATACGAGGATGATGAGTTTACCCGGCCCTTCACTGGTGCAGTGGATGCAGAGCTCGACCAGGAGATGCATGTGGAAGTTCGTGTTGAGGGGGTTGACCGACGCCAGTTTGCCCTGGTGATGGACATGTGTTGGGCTACACCTGTGAATGATCCCGATTACAGCCTCCACTGGGATCTCATCCTTAGAGAGTAAAGCTGTGCTTTTTAGGATTCCATTTTTGTACAATAGAAACAAAGAAAGGAATTTGACTTCTTGATTGTCAATATTGATATCCTCAGGTGTCCCAATCCAGATGACGACACAGTGGAACTGCGGCAGAACGGCGTCTCGACATCCAGCCGATTCTCCTTCAGGATGTTTATCTTCACTGCAAACTCCACTAAGCTTTACCTGCACTGTGCTGTTCACCTTTGCCTTCTGTCAAGCAATCGCTGCTCAACTGTGAGTTTTGGGATGGTTAATGTAAATATAAAGGCTTAAATGTCCATGGTCGTGAACTTTAATGTTCAAGGCTGCTAAAAGACCTGTTTTGGCTGGACTTTGTGCACTCCTTTATGTCTCATGTTTGTTCAGTGATATTGAACAGGGACTGACACAGCTGGATTTCACTCTTTTCTCTATCAGGACTGTAACTCCAGACATCATCTCAGAGAGAGCAGGACTCTAGACTTCCATGACAGCGCTTCCATATCCATGGGTCCTCTGATGTTGTCTGAAGGGAACACAGGTGACTTTAATCATTTGTATATAACGGTTTATGATGATTTCTATCATGAATACATTTCACTGCATTGCATTATATTCACAGATAAGTGGGTCCCAGTCCAAGTGAAGGTCTCTGAGGCTTCTTGTCTGTGTTCTTCTCTGATGGCGTTTCTTGTTCCTCTGATGAGTGTCCTGACCCAACTTTAGTTTGTTTCCACAGAAAATGTGTAACATTTTTTTTTACATGCATGCTATTTTAATGTTTATGGCACTGATGCCACTTTGGTTTTGGGCTTCTGATTGATTCCTTGTTTAATGTAGCCTTTGTCTATTTACCTAAAATCATTAATTACATGCTTGAACAGTTACATACCACATTAATCTTATTTTACTTAAAATGGTGTGCTACAAAAACAATCAGATTCATGTTTATTCCAATCATGCAAAAGCATTAAAAGGGTCATTCCTGGTCTCTGGTTTCTTTCAGTTCTGTAACATTTATGAAATTAATATGCTTGAGTTGCAGTTCAAGGAAGTATTTCTATAACAGAGTTTCAGACTTTTCAACTGTAGTGAATCATGAATGGCCTTAAAAGTACTAAATGTAACCCAAAAGACAAAGGAAAACTGAAAATGAAGAGGTGGGTAGAACAGCGTGCATTCAGTGTGACATAGATATTAAATTCAAACCTGAGCAGTTGAAACTCTCCTTAAATATTCCTACATCACACTGTAAAGTTCCTGGAAATGCATGATTTTAAATTTAATAATTTTAAAAATGTCTTTCCTGTAAGAGAAGTTGAAACTTCAGTATGTTCATGTCGGAGCAGTCCACTTGCACTCCTGAAAGACTGCATCGAAAATCATGTGGAAAATGTTCTGCGATTTACTGAATGAAGTCTTTTGTGCGAGAGCAGAACAGCAGTAACTGTTGACCAAGAAGCACAGCTGCAAGTTTCATAATTTTGCAAGTTTATACAATTATTTGTTGCTGACATTGTTACGACCGTCTAAGAAAGCAAAGAAAAACTCGAACTTGTGGAGGAGCCCCCAATTTATGTCAGCCGCAACATAAATGAATTTGTAGCCACTCAGTCGATGAAGTTTTTCAAATAAAGACATTTATTCACAATAACATACACAAATAATAATGATTAACAGAAACAAATGGGGGTTAAATTCAGGAGTGGACCACGCCAAAACAAAACAAAAAAAACTAACGTTAAAATCCTCTAAATTACCTGAAATGAAAAATACATAAAAATAAGACAACACAACTTCTCTAACTCCCTTAGCCCAAAACATAGAATAAATGAGTATAAAGAAAATGCCGTCACATTCTCTACTTGGGGGCTCGTCCGGGATTGCTAACACTCTACTTTATTATTTTTCCTTGTAATACATTTTACATCAATCCACAAAAGACATACAATAACAAAAGAAGAACGCAAAAGAACTTGGCTTGGAGTAAATCGGAGCCTTTAAAGGGTTAGTTCACACAAAAATGAAATTTCTGTCATTAATTACTCACCCTTATGTCGTTCCACACCTGTAAAACCTTCGTTCACACAAATTACGATATTTTTGATGAAATTCGAGAGGTATGTCACTATGTCCGAGAAAATCATTCACAGTATTGGCCAACCGTTTACGTGAGCAGCATGTGATACTAACGAAGGAGCCGGCCAATAACGACGGCCGACTGCTGATATTGTCCACTGATGTGGACATTAATATCGTTATCGTCACACAGTTTGTCAGTCTGATCTACAATGAACACAGCACATAAAACTCACCTCCGGATTCAAAAATGCTTCGTGAATCTCAGAGATGATAGCTAAAGATGTGTTAATGTAACGTGTTGGTGTGCAGGAAGAGGCACGACGACGGAATTCTCTTTCAAACAGTTTAATGTTGATCGGTATACAGACAGGAACAGGAATGATACCACGCATGGTACTTTAAGAACTGACAAGGACACGGAGGGAATATATGCACTGAACACCAGGAGGATAACAAGCGGGAAACAGGTGACGGACATAATTACAAACGAGACACGGCTGACTTGAATGAACTAATAATGAGACAGGCACATGGGGAAACAAAACAAAGATCACATGATAACAGACGAAAGCAAAACAAAGGAACACATAACAGGTGACGGGACTGAAAACAAGGAACATGTTATTCCGGACAGGACTGGGGAACAGAAACATGAAAACATGGACACGATTATGACAGTTAATGTTTTATTCCAGTCATTCTAAAACAGTGTGTTTGCAGCTCGTTTACAATCAGCATGTGTGTATAACTGTTTCCAATTATAATGTTGAATTTGCAGACAAATGCTCAGACAAAAAGGAAAGCAAGTCATTTTTGTTCATTTATTTTTAGAATTAACGATTTGGCCACTTAATACATTGTTACGTTAAATAGCCCTTATACTCTTAAGTCAAAAAGTGAACGAGTATAAATAAGTTCTGAACTTCCAGTGACTCAGTGATACTCACCAGTGACACAAACACAGAAGCTCCTGATGACACTGAACCTGCTGTTGATGATCTGTACTTGATAGAGTCCAGAGTCTTGGATTGTGCTGTTTGTGATGTTCAGAGATCCGGTCTGACGATCCACCTTCAGTCTCACACCTCCATCATTACCCTGTTCATCTGTAAAAATCTTGCTCTGGTCTACAGTGATCTGAGCGATGGGATTGCCTTTAAAACACCACATCACATACTTTAAGCCGTTTATCACACCAGGAACTAAAGTGACAGATTCTCCCTTCATCACTGACTTCATTTCATCTCGATCAGCAGGAGAAACTTCTGAAGCACAAACAACAGCTGCTGGATGATCTTTTGGGGAAAATAAACTCCATTAACAGTGAAAATAGTTGTGCATATTAAATTAGACATTCATTAGAAACAAAATTAACTGTAAAAATGCTAAATATCAAGTCAATTGTGGACTTCTCTTTTTTTATATCGGCCTGCACATGTATTACTACATTGAAATATATCTTTCTGCTTTATAATATTACAAGAAAAGGCAATGCAACAATCATTTGCAGTCATTATATGAGATAAACTCAAACTATTATGAGATCTTTACATATTTTACATTGAATCTTCTGTACTACCCCAGTGAACTTAAAACTATGAACTGACAGATTAAAAGGTTTGAACAGGTTCTATCACCGATAGAGAAACTAAAACAGTGTAAAGTAACTCTGTTCTGTTCAGACGCAGGTAATGAGAAAAACAGTCTCTGGTATAAACATGGTGAAATGATTTAAACGTAACCTGCTTTTAAACATAATGACTCACCAAAAACAGAAACTTTGAAGATCTTTTCTTTGTTGCTGATTTTCACGATCACTGCTTTATACTCTCCAGAGAGTCTGGTATTGATGTTACAGATGGTCAGAGATCCAGTCTGAATATCCAGCCTCAGTTTGTCTCTGAATCTCTCATTACTTTTATCACACCGAACGTCGGTACAGCTGTCACTGAGATTTCCAGTGATGTAAGCGATGCAAGTGGTATAAAAATACCAGTGAATGCTCTCTTGTTGGTCTGTTTTAACACCAGTGTGTAAAGTGACTGAATCTCCCTCCATCACAGACACTGACACGTCATCTGAACCATCATCTGAAGAAAGAAAGACCCGTTCATTATGGATCACGACTGTAGATAGGGAGTATGTGTTCTCGAAGGAAAATATAATTATATCTTCAGAATTTTCTGAGGGTAAAACGCCCGCAGGAGACATGGCTTCCCATCATAATTACTGTTAAGTGGTTGAATAATAATATTTGGACTTGATATTTAAAAATGACCTCAAGATAGCATCAGCGGTGTTTAAAAATTCAAAATGTCTGATGTGTGGCATGAAAATGTTACCTGATTGCCCTTATTTATGGTCTGCTTTGTAATAAACTGTGGTTTTTGTAACAATGTTCATTAAAACGCAAACTCAACATAAGAACCAAGAGTAACTGGCCAACTACATGAAACACTCATCAGCATAATAGTGATCAAACATGTTCATTAAAACATCCGCATCTAAACCTGTTAATTCTGAGAACTGTAGACGAATGACTGAAATAAAGTCAGTCTGTTTGTAATAAGGGAGTAATTATTGAAGTCAGTTGTAGTTCTTGTGCTCTTTCTTCAGTGATTCTGCTCGTTATGATCAGGTGTCTTCAATAATCAAATAATCATTACTTAATTAACCACTTAAGTATCTGCGTCAGTGTTACTTTTAACACCCTGCTGGAGGTTCCCATATGAACACCGACTGGTATCGATTTAACACTGGGAAATTTACTGTGTATGAAAACTATTCTGGACACGTTTAACTTTTGTTTCACAGAAGAAGAAAAAATACAGTCCTTAAACGGGCGTTTTACTCCTCTCAACCCTACAATAAAATGAAGTAATAACGAATAAGCGAATAAACAGATAAACGAGCTGGTCAATCAGCAGAACACGGTTTCTCTCTTCCCGGCTGATGGTCAGTATACGGTTATTAACTGTAGAAATGATGGAACTTCGATGGAAAAGGTCGTTGTAAGTCTTTAATTTAATTGTGTGCAGTTGATGTTTCAGTGACTGACAACAGATCAATTATTATTTGCAGTAAAAATGAATTTTAATGAAGATCTCAACGGAAATATGGCTGAAACATTTGAAATAAAAGAATTATTTATAATTGACATAAGAACAATTTAAATATAATATTTTTGTAACGTGTGGGTTGTGCAGGAACGAGCACGACGACAGAAGTAACTTCAAACAGTTTAATATTAAATGACTGGAATACAAACAGGATACAGGATACACCATCTATGATACTTTAACGACGAACAAGGACTGGACTGACACAGAGGGAATATATACACAGAAACACAGGAGGATAACAAGCGGGACACAGGTGACAGACATAACTGATTACAAGACACGGCTGGAGACAATGAACTAATGACGAGGCACATGGGGAACCAAACAAAGATTACATGACAACTGACAGGGACTGACGAAAGTAAAACAAAGGGACACATGACAGATGACAGGACTAGGGAACAAATACACAGACAGATTCTGACAGTACTTCCCCCTCCCGGAAGGCGCGTCCTCGCGGCGTAAAGGAACAGGCAGTTCCTCACGGAGGAGCTCCGGAAGCATAAAAGAGGAGCGACGACAGTGAAGGACGAGAGAGGACCAGGCCTGGAACCGGCGAACGTTAAACATGACTTTAATAATAAAATAAACAAACAATAAAACGAAAATAAAAGGGCGGCAGTTCCTCACGGCGACTGCCGCCCACACAAACAAAATAAAACACAACATAAAGTCCAGGCCTGGTCCTCTCTCGTCCTTCACTGTCGTCGCTCCTCTTTTATGCTTCCGGAGCTCCTCCATGAGAGACACGAGACCGGTGCGCCGAGCAGCTGAAGCTCATTATCTCTCGCGTCACCGGCCTCGCGCCGTTCCCTCACGGCTCTCGCCCGCCCTGCTCGTCACATACCCCCATCGACCCTCGCAGGCCGGGGGGTACCCACGAGACTGCGCTTACTCCCCCCCGGGGGCCAGTCTCGGCGGCCACAGCACCTGGGGGTAAGGACAGACGAGACGAGACGAGAGAAAAGGAGACGGAAGCACAAGGAGCGACAAAGACGAGAGAGTGGAGAGAGGAGGAAAAAAAAAAAACACACTGACACACTGCCGCTCGGTCCTCAGCCAGCCGAGAGGCTCTTCCTCGCGGTGCCATGCAATGGTACTGGATGCTCGGTGGACGGCCCGATCCTCCTCCGCCCCCTGGCGGCCGGCGATGGCTCCTCCGGTTGAGGGCAGCCGGTAGCGAGTCCGCCGTTCCCTGCTCCTACCCATCATGGCGGCAGGCAGCAGGCTCCGGCCCACGGCGAACGGCGGCGACTCCTCCGCTCCCTCCTGGACGGCAGCCACCCGACCTCGTCCCAGGAGCACGGCAGCGAGCTCTCCGTCCCACCTGTTGCTCAGTCGCTCCAGCACCACCGCCTCGGGCAGCCACTCGCGGTCTTCACTCTCCCGAGCTGCCCGACCTCCTCAGCACCGTGATCCCCCTCAGCAGCGAGGGCTCTTCGACAGCATGTCCCTCCTTCCTCCCGGGTTTCGGCACCAATGTAACACAGTTCTTAAGAACGGGAAGAAGGAGGCAGGAACCGGCGAACATTCAACAACTTTTAATAAACTCAAAAACAAACAAATAAAACACAACATAAAGTCCAGGCCTGGTCCTCTCTCGTCCTTCACTGTCGTCGCTCCTCTTTTATGCTTCCGGAGCTCCTCCGTGAGAGACACGAGACCGGTGTAGCGCGCAGGTGACGCTCATTATAACTCGCGTCACCGGCCTCGCGCCGTTCCCTCACGGCTCTCGCCCGCCCTGCTCGTCACAATAAACATTACTAACATAAAAACACAGACACTTTCTAAGACACACAGGACGCAATAAGCAGAGAATCGAAACTATTCCTTCCTAGCAGCAAATAATAACTAAGCAATAGAGCAGAAACGGGTATTAAGTAAAACACTTACGCGCTCTCGCCGTCTTCAGTGACCTCACGCTTGTTTAGGTTTATTTCTTTGCTCTTGGCTGACATGTGGCATTGCTATGGCCTGATTGTGGCCCAGATCTGGCAAACAGAAGTGGCCCACACAGATCATCAATCCACATGTGCCAGATGTGGGCCGGATCTGGGCCGACACAATGTTGCTATCTGGGATTTGATATTTAAATTTCAAGTGAATAATATAATAAAACAAAAACAGACAGAAAAGAAGCAAAATGGTGTTTGGATTAATATTGAATCTGGTGATTAAAACATAAAATGGTGAAACAAATATTTAACTCACCAATGAAAGTGAGATAGAAATTCTTTCTCACACTGTTGATCAGTAGTTTATAATATCCTTCATGATTCCTTGTGAAGTTTGTGAAGGTCAGAGATCCAGTTTGATTGTCCAGTTTCAGTCTGTCTCTGAATCTCCCTTCGAGATCATCATCATATACAGTGATTCTGTCGGCCGTTACATTGATTTCAGCTATTAAAGTGTTTCTGTTTTCAAACCACCACTGAATCACATCATCATCCTTCATTTCAGTAAGATCAGAGTTTAGAGTGACTGAATCTCCTTCATTCACTGGCACAAACTTGACTTCTGTTTCACCTGAAGAACAGAGTTTTTCACAGATTAAAGCTCTAAAATCACTTGATGTTGGTTTGATGAAGTTTCACTGAAATACTTTTATTCATTTAAATGTGACGTGAATAATATTCTGCAGCAGCACAAAGACAAAAGATGATGAGTAAAGGTGAAATAGTTAAACAAATTTTATATGGATTAATAACTGTTAAAAAAGAGACATTTACATCAATATAAGGGTGTTTTCTCAGTAAAATCACATCTCAATTATTTCTAAGAGAATAGCAGTGAATGTTGATCCTATTTGACTATTAATGAGTAATTTATTATTTATGAGTACTCAGAACTTATTTTAAATTAAGTCCACTAAAATAAGGATATTTCTTAAAATACGATTAAACTTTATTTATTTACTTTATTTATTCATGAAGCAATGCATGCTGGGAGCCATGGATGAGTTTTGTACTACGCTAGTACCCAGCATGCATTGCTGCATGAATCATTTTTTAATGGTGACCATTGTTGAGATTCATATGCCGATTCTTGATGTTTGCGAGAGTCTCAATGATTCCATATACATGAAAACTGTCGGTAAAATCCTTTAAAATCTTAAATGTCTATTAATTCTAAATAAGAATTACTGTAAATACCTGACAGAAATATCAGTTAGTAACAAGTGAAGCTGGTAATGTTGTTTGTGAATTTTATTAATCAGATCTTCTTCGCTCCTGGCTGCAAGGACAATTTATAATAATTTTTCTGTCTTCACGCTGCATTTCATAGCATAGCCTAATTCTTAAGGGCCGTTCACATATCGCGTCTTTTGCGCGCGCAAAATGGAAGCGACGCGGTCGCGACGCGAATGCGGTGCGGCGCGCTCGTTTGTTCCATGCGCGCCTGTGCCGCGGCGAGATGAGAACATCTCAACTTTTCAGGATGCTGCAAGCGCACCGCAGGTCATGTGACAAGAACCATCCAATCAACCCTTTCCCTTTCCCTAACGGTCTCCTAATTACCTCAGACGAACACAGAGTCGTTGTGCAGGAGATGGTTTCACACCAGAAGCTCTCTTTGGTGATGCTTGGGCCAATTTTTCTTAAAAGATTATCAAACGGGTCATTGTCAGCTCTGAAATAGGCTTTGAATCTCTCATCGTTCAGAAGGAGGAAGAGTTTGTGAAATTCTCCGCGGGAGTTTGTTTTTCTTCTCCATAAATAAATCTTGTACTAGAGCTACTGCAAGGGTTTTTCGGTGATGGAAATCCATTAAAATTACCACGTAGTCGTGGAGAAAACTGTTCATGCTGGTTCTTGTCACATGACCTGTGGTGCGCTTGCAGCATCCTGAAAAGTTGAGATGTTCTCATCTCGCCGCGGCACAGGCGCGCATGGAAAAAACGAGCGCGCCGCACCGCATGCGCGTCGCTTTCATTTTGCGCGCGCCTACCTGGGATATAATGAATATGCGCGCAAAAGACGCGATATGTGAACGGCCCCTAAGAATTAGGCTATGCTATGAAACGCAGCGTGAAGAAAGAAAAGGTGGTGGTAAAATATTATAAATTGTCCTCGCAGCCAGGAGCGAAGAAGATCTGATTAATAAACTCCACAAACAATAAATTACCAGCTTCACTTGTTACTGACTGATATTTCTGTCAGGTATTTACAGTAATTCTTATTTAGAATTAATGGACATTTAAGATTTTGGAAAAATGGGAAAAACGAGGGGGCCGCGTCGCTTCCATTTTGCGCGCGCCTACATAGACTATAATGAATATGCGCGCGCAAAAGACGCGATATGTGAACGGTCCCTAAGAATTAGGCTATGCTATGAAACGCAGCGTGAAGATAGAAAAAGTGGTGGTAAAATATTATAAATTGTCCTCGCAGCCAGGAGCGAAGAAGATCTGATTAATAAACTCCACAAACAATAAATTACCAGCTTCACTTGTTACAAACCAGACTGATATTTCTGTCAGGTATTTACAGTAATTCTTATTTATAATTAATAGACATTTAAGATTTTGGAAAAATGGGAAAAACGAGGGCGCCGCACCGCATGCCGTGCGCGCTTACATAGGAAATAATGAATATGCGCGCGTAAAAGACGCGATATGTGAACGGCCCCTTAAACCGCTGGTATAAATATATGATTTAGACTTGGACTACTTTAGACTGCATCTCAAACCATAACAATGAACGTTCAAACTGTTTACAAACACATTTCTTCTCCACAATCAACGACTTAAAACAGCAATAATGACTTAGAAATGAATAATAAAGGAATAATAAACATATGTCTTACCGTGGTCGAGTAAAAACAAGATCACTGCGAGGAAATTTAAGAGAAGCTTCATTTTCACCACCTTTTCCAGTCAGATAAACGAATGCAGATTCTGATTTATTGATGTGCGTCAGTGGAGATGAAGTTTTGCCACTAGTTTTCCTGGTTTGAGTAGCTGCAGCTTGGAGTAATAGGCGTGTCGAACGGTAGGTGTTGGTGCCAACTGTGTTATAGTGTACGGCATATATATATAGTCCTATATAGTGTACGGCATTTGAGTGCACTTGAGTAGCAGAGAGTGAACGAAATGGAGTGAATTAGGACGCTGACTGTGCGTCGGAGAAACGGCTCGACACGTTATAAAACTTTTTTTATCCTACGTTACTTACGTTATAAAATAATGTTAATAATGATCATAATGACTTTGTTTTGTAATCATACATACCTCCGTGCCAAATTTGTAGTTTCATCGATTGTATAATTGGTTTGTCATGCTTAATATGTGTTCATAGTCATTAAAGACTATGTAAAAAACAACAACTTGCAAACAAAAATAAACACTAGGCTGCAATACTGGGCCCGTCCAGTCAATGTTTTGTTGAGAAGGAGCGAGAAGAAGAGAATAAAGTGTTGGAAAAGTTGTGAAACTAGTCATTCTCTCTCTCTCCTTTTTATTACTTTCATTGCGAGTCCCAAACATTACATATAGAACATCCAGGTGTATGGTTTGTTAGGATAGGACAATATTTGGGAAAGATACAACTATTTGAAAATCTGGAATCTGAGGGTGCAAAAAAAAAAAAATCAAAATATTGAGAAAATCGCCTTTAAAGTTGTCCAAATGAAGTCCTTAGCAATGCATATCCACTCACAAAAATACATTTTTGATATAAAAATTTACAAAATATCTTCAAGGAACATGATCTTTACTTAACAACCTAATGATTTTTGGCATAAAAGAAAAATCTATAATTTTGACCCGCACTATGTATTGTTGGCTATTGCTGCAAATATACCCGTGTGACTTATATAACTATGATTGTGTTCATCAGAAAGAAAAAAGTCATGTACACCTGATTGCTTTAGGGTAAGTAAAGCTTGGAGTCATTTTCAATTACGCAAAATTGAAAAACATGGAAAAAAAGAGCAAAAGTTACAAATGACCCGTCACCGGCAGGTTGATTGACAGGCGATCTGACCAATCATAACCCCGAATCCGCCATTTTGTCCGTCAAAGCGGTCAGGGGAGTTAGTGGATTAACGTTGGTGAACTTGAATCACGTCTTGAAACAACATTCCTTCTGATGTTCATTCATGTTTATTTGATGCTATAAATGAACTAGTATGAAGAGATGATCGAGGAGCTACAGCGATCTGTCACCACACATTAAACACACACTAGACGCTATTTATTGATTCAACTTACTTAAAAAAATTACTATATTTTAAATATGAAACTGTTTCATACATTGTCAGTGTCCTTGATGTATTTTACACTTCGTGAGAACATGATGTGTGGCGCATGACTTGTCGGACATAGCAACAGTAACTAAAGGGGGCAGGGCTTTGCAAAGGGTTAATTAGATTCATATCCTATGGAAGTATTGTTCACATCCATTTTCTCCATAAGGATTTCAGTGATTTCTTAAGAACCAAAAAAAACAGTTCTGCACTGGATCACAACAAAGTTGGTTTTGAAGCAAAACACTATGTATGAATTATACACTTTGCACACTGTCATAGGCACATACAGTACATTGATAATAAATCAAGTAAAAACTGACAGTACAACATGTTTAGTGCATGTTTTTATTCACATTCAGTTTGTCAATTTGATACATTTTGTAAATGATATTGACTGTCCTGAGAACTCAGTTTGTCACTGACTGTAAACAGAGTTAAATGCAGATTTCCATATTTCTAAACAGCATTTGAAGTATGAATTTATGAAGAGATATGAATACTAACTGTAGGTTATTGTTGAACTGAATACATAATAATGTCAATAGAGTGATTAAGCGTCATCTAGTGTTTCGTCACAAAGACTCTCTTTCAGAAGCTTCACTCCAGAATCATTCGACTGCATCTGATCTGCTGAGAGCATCTCAACCTTCAAGAAACTGCTGAAAACATCCATAAACCAATGCACTTAAATATGTTCCAGGTTTATAACGTTTATAACGAACACAATGTTCATCTAAATATAAATTAATAAATGAAATGACAGAATTATGCGGTTTAGAAATCGCATGTGATCAAATCGCAATTGTTTTGCAGTTGCACAGCCCTAGTGTGTGTGTGTGTGTGAACGTTAGAGTAGTTTAAGTGTTTAGTTAATAAAGTCTTGTGCGTGTCACATGTGAAGTTTCATACTCAAATACTGGAGTCCCAATCAGGCAGATTTTGACTACATGCTCTGAGTAGATTGTACAGTAAGAGTGTTATTACCCATAACCTGGATATGAACATTTCACAGAATTAATAAACCGTTAACCAAGTGTCCACTGCAGGTTAATTGACTATAAAATTAATTTGACTACATTAAGTTAATTCTATTAACTGATCCAAATATTTATAATTAATTATAACAAGTTTGTTATAATTAAGTATTCATAATTCTTTTGAACTAATTTGTTACACTGAAACGTGGATATTCTTGTATGTGAATATCAGAACTTTTACAGATATTAAATATGCTTTCTATCTATGTGTCTTTTCAGACTTCCTGACTGATTGAATCTCATATCGCAGTGTGAACACTTGTAAGGTTTCTCTCCAGTGTGGATCATCTCATGTCTTTTCACTTGTCCTGACTCACTGAAACTCTTCTTGCAGTGTGAACACTTGTAAGGTTTCTCTCCAGTGTGGGTCCTCTCATGTGTTTTCAGATGTCCTGCCCGACTGAAACTCTTCTTGCAGTGTGAACACTTGTAAGGTTTCTCTCCAGTGTGGACCATCTCGTGTGTTTTCAGGTCTACTGAACGACTGAATCTCTTGTCGCAGTGTGAACACTTGTAAGGTTTCTCTCCAGTGTGGATCCTCTCATGTGTTTTCAGATGTACTGACCGACTGAAACTCTTCTTGCAGTGTGAACACTTGTAAGGTTTCTCTCCAGTGTGGACCATCTCGTGTGTATTCAGATGTCCTGCCCGACTGAAACTCTTCTTGCAGTGTGAACACTTGTAAGGTTTCTCTCCAGTGTGGATCCTCTCATGTCTTTTCAGATGTCCTGACCAATTGAATCTCTTCTTGCAGTGTGAACACTTGTAAGGTTTCTGGTCACATGACAACAGTTCCTCTGTAGAATGAGTACTCATGTGCTCCTTGAAATGTCTTTTACGTGTGAAACTCTTTCCACACTGGTCACATGACAACAGTTTAACTGGAGAATGAGTACTCATGTGCTCCTCAAGACGTCTTTTACGTTTGAAACTCTCTCCACACTGGTCACATGCCAACAGTTTCTCTAGGGAATGAGTACTCATGTGCTCCTCAAGACTTCTTTTACGTGTGAAACTCTCTCCACACTGGTCACATGTCAACAGTTTAACTGGAGAATGAGTACTCATGTGCTCCTCAAGACTTCTTTTACTTGTGAAACTCTCTCCACACTGGTCACATGCCAACAGTTTCTCTAGGGAATGAGTACTCATGTGCTCCTCAAGACTTCTTTTACGTGTGAAACTCTCTCCACACTGGTCACATGTCAACAGTTTAACTGGAGAATGAGTACTCATGTGCTCCTCAAGACTTCTTTTACTTGTGAAACTCTCTCCACACTGGTCACATGCCAACAGTTTCTCTAGGGAATGAGTACTCATGTGCTCCTCAAGACTTCTTTTACGTGTGAAACTCTCTCCACACTGGTCACATGTCAACAGTTTAACTGGAGAATGAGTACTCATGTGCTCCTCAAGACTTCTTTTACTTGTGAAACTCTCTCCACACTGGACACATGTCAACAGTTTAACTGGAGAATGAGTACTCATGTGCTCCTTGAAACGTCTTTTACGTGTGAAACTCTCTCCACACTGGACACATGTCAACAGTTTAACTGGAGAATGAGTACTCATGTGCTCCTCAAGACTTCTTTTACTTGTGAAACTCTCTCCACACTGGTCACATGCCAACAGTTTCTCTAGGGAATGAGTACTCATGTGCTCCTCAAGACTTCTTTTACGTGTGAAACTCTCTCCACACTGGTCACATGTCAACAGTTTAACTGGAGAATGAGTACTCATGTGCTCCTCAAGACTTCTTTTACTTGTGAAACTCTCTCCACACTGGTCACATGCCAACAGTTTCTCTAGGAAATGAGTACTCATGTGCTCCTCAAGACTTCTTTTACGTGTGAAACTCTCTCCACACTGGTCACATGTCAACAGTTTAACTGGAGAATGAGTACTCATGTGCTCCTCAAGACTTCTTTTACTTGTGAAACTCTCTCCACACTGGTCACATGCCAACAGTTTCTCTAGGGAATGAGTACTCATGTGCTCCTCAAGACTTCTTTTACGTGTGAAACTCTCTCCACACTGGTCACATGTCAACAGTTTAACTGGAGAATGAGTACTCATGTGCTCCTCAAGACTTCTTTTACTTGTGAAACTCTCTCCACACTGGACACATGTCAACAGTTTAACTGGAGAATGAGTACTCATGTGCTCCTTGAAACGTCTTTTACGTGTGAAACTCTCTCCACACTGGACACATGTCAACAGTTTCTCTAGGGAATGAGTACTCATGTGCTCCTCAAGACGTCTTTTACGTTTGAAACTCTCTCCACACTGGACACATGACAACAGTTTCACTGTAGAATGAGTACTCATGTGCTCCTCAAGACGTCTTTTACGTGTGAAACTCTCTCCACACTGGTCACATGTCAACAGTTTAACTGGAGAATGAGTACTCATGTGCTCCTCAAGACTTCTTTTACGTGTGAAACTCTCTCCACACTGGTCACATGTCAACAGTTTCTCTGTAGAATGAGTACTCATGTGCTCCTCAAGACTTCTTTTACTTGTGAAACTCTCTCCACACTGGTCACATGACAACAGTTTCTCTAGGGAATGAGTACTCATGTGCTCCTCAAGACTTCTTTTACTTGTGAAACTCTCTCCACACTGGACACATGACAACAGTTTAACTGTAGAATGAGTACTCATGTGCTCCTCAAGACTTCTTTTACGTGTGAAACTCTCTCCACACTGGTCACATGTCAACAGTTTCTCTGTAGAATGAGTACTCATGTGCTCCTCAAGACTTCTTTTACTTGTGAAACTCTCTCCACACTGGACACATGACAACAGTTTAACTGTAGAATGAGTACTCATGTGCTCCTCAAGACTTCTTTTACGTGTGAAACTCTCTCCACACTGGTCACATGTCAACAGTTTCTCTGTAGAATGAGTACTCATGTGCTCCTCGAAACGTCTTTTACGTTTGAAACTCTCTCCACACTGGACACTTGTCAACAGTTTCTCTGTAGAATGAGTACTCATGTGCTCCTCAAGACTTCTTTTACGTGTGAAACTCTGTCCACACTGGTCACATGTCAACAGTTTAACTGGAGAATGAGTACTCATGTGCTCCTCAAGACTTCTTTTACGTGTGAAACTCTCTCCACACTGGTCACATGTCAACAGTTTCTCTGGAGAATGAGTACTCATGTGCTCCTCGAAACGTCTTTTACGTTTGAAACTCTCTCCACACTGGACACATGTCAACAGTTTCTCTGTAGAATGAGTACTCATGTGCTCCTCAAGACTTCTTTTACGTGTGAAACTCTGTCCACACTGGTCACATGTCAACAATTTCTCTGTAGAATGAGTACTCATGTGCTCCTTGAAACGTCTTTTACGTGTGAAACTCTCTCCACACTGAGGGCAGGAGAAGATCTTCTTGACTTCCGTATTTTCAGTCTGTGAGTAAGTCAAACATTTTTCTCCATTGATTAAATGGTTTTTATCCTCCACCTCATTCAATTCTTTAGTTTTCTTTTTCACCTCCATCTGGTCTGAAAATAACCATAATAAATCATCATAATGTTGAGTGATTTATAGCGATATGTATCATTAATGAAGGATCAGGAATAAACACCAACCTCTTTGTTCTTCAGTGTGTTTCATTCTGCAGTGTTGTGGATCTCTCATCTTCTCACTGTCTTTGCAGATTTCAGATCTTCCTGATGGTTTGATTCTCGTCTTCACTTGTAGGCTGATGGGAATATTCTAGCATTTATTAGGGAATTGCAGTGGGAGGAGAAGATCTGATAATCAATTTTTTAAATTGTGTTTTTTTTTTTAAATGAATTTATTTCTATACTAATTCAAGCATTAATGTGTATATTTAATAAATTGAGAATGGAGCCGGCAATCTTCCCAAAATTTACGATCTTCCCCGAGAGATAAGAAAAAGAAGAAAAACAGGACACATAGAACTGCATGCAAATATGTACATTCAGAAGTGTTCTAAAACTGACTTTTGGTTAGAGAGAAAAAGAAAAATCAGTTCAATACTGTCCAGCCACACAATAGGCTCATAAAAAGAACACCAGCAAGAATGCAAGCTGTTATCAGATGGGGATCTGTCAAAAACTCTCATTATTCACACATAATGTCCAAAAAACTTAATATTTTGTATGGCCTCCTTTGGCTTTGATAACAGCTTGCATTTTTGCTGGCATTGCTTTTATGAGCCAATTTTGTGCGACAGACAGTTTAAGAAATGAAGGACTGAATGTTTTCATAGCGTTTAATTGGCACGTTTGTTTGAAGGACACTGGGCAGGATGTGCAATAGTGTGTTTGTCCCAAAAAAAGAAAAGAAAATTAGCATTTTTATCTGATTATTTGAAAAAAAATCAGCCAACTAAGCGATTATCAAGCAATTAAGTTGCAGCCCTATTTTGCTGACAAATGGGCAAAACCTAAGATTTCAAAATATACAAAAAAAGCCAAAAAATACATTCTCTAAAATATATTCTCAAATTTATTTACATAAAAGCTTTTAGTCTTCCCTGCCACTCCAACTCTACAACATGGTTTCAACATCCAGCTAGGTACATAAATCTTGGAGTTATCTTTGATGACCAACTGACCTTCAGAGACCACATCTCAAAGATGGCGCGGTCATGCAGATTTGCACTTCACAACATCAGGAAAATCCAGCCCTTCCTGACTGAGCACGCAACACAACTTCTCGTCCAGGCCCTGGTCATTTCAAGGCTTGATTACTGCAATGCTCTTCTGGCTGAACTGGCGTCAAGTGCAATCAAACCTCTTCAAATGATCCAGAACGCTGCTGCACGTCTTGTCTTCAACGAGCCTAAGAGAGCCCACGTCACGCCTCTCTTCATCTCTCTGCACTGGCTACCCCTCGCTTCTCGCATCAAGTTCAAGACGCTGACGCTTGCTTACAGATCCACCACAGGCTCTGCACCTCCTACCTCCACACACTGCTACAACGCTACGTCCCCACCAGAAGCCTGCGATCCCTAAAGGAACGAAGGCTTGTGGTACAAAATCATTCTCCAGAACTTTCTCTTTCTCTGCTCCCTGCTGGTGGAATGATCTCCCTACCTTCATCAGGAACACAGAATCCCTGGTTATATTCAAGACACAGCTGAAAACTCATCTCTTCCGTGAACACTTAACCCCTTCATAAAAAAAACTTCTATCCTTTATTTTCCCTTCCTACTCCAGCTTATGTTACTCTGAGCAACGTCTGAAACTATTTTGAGCACTTCCTGTGTCTATTTGCCTCTTCATGAAGAATCGCTTGTTTGTTTTCCTCACTTGTAAGTCGCTTTGGATAAAAGCGTCTGCTAAATGAGTTAATGTAAATGTAAATAAATACATTTTCTAAAAATATTTTTCTCATTTTTTTTTTTAATTTATTTTTTAAAAGCACTTAAAAACATATTTTGCCCTACATATTTTTCAAACCAAGAAACTACATTCACACGTCACATTTGAAGAAAAACTTTTATTTACCATCTATAACACGTGAACATTTGAAGAAAAGTCAGCAAGGAACATACTTAATATTTTTAAAAATTACAGTATTTTCAAACAAATTTTCAAGAAGTCTCAGTTTCACCAGTTCTAATCCTCAAAGATGCTTTGGGCACATTTGGAAATCTCTTCTTGACTGCAAGACAAAAATGTGTCGCGGATCATTAATGCTCGAGCTGACTTAATAAACACTACTGCAGCCAGAGTGACATTAAACAGGAAGGTTTTATCAGAGCTCACAACAGGTTTTGCAAGGGAACGATAATATCTTTGCGTGGGAACGCAAACATCTTTGCAAGGGAACGCAAAGTTTTGCGTGGTAACGCAAAAGATTTCTTTAAAAAAATTCCTCCCATCCCATTTTTTTCCCACCACCACGTCCCTTCAGGGGCTCCGTAGAATATACACACGTGCTCCACATGCTATTGAGATCACATATGATTCTCAGTTAATGTTTATTCGCACATTAAATGAATAATTTAAAAAAAACAGCATTTAAGAATCGGGATCCGCAGCGTTCAGATCGTGATAATTGGTAAAAAGTTTTTTTTTTACTCACAGATGATGATGTTTGCAGCGATCAGACCCCAGGCAGAAGTAATCTTCTTTTGCTATCTTCTCAAACACTTCTGGCATCTTCTAGTGTGTTGTCACCACCTAGTGGACTGGAGCGGGAACGCGTTCAGCTTCTCCACAGTGCAGACAGAAATAAAGGCGGCAAAGATCCTCAAAATATATAAAAGCTTCGGCACGCAGCAATCTAACCTGACATTGATAGAAAGAACACTTCATTTTTGATTTTCATTTAACAATATAAGATGTAATATTAATTAATTAAATTATTCTTTTTCTTTTTATTCATTAATAGCAGTTATAATAATCATCAAGTCTCATCATACCTAGTAAAACCTGAGAGACAAAGAAAGAAAACATCTGTATTTTTTATTTTCTTTACACAATATTCAATATTACTATGAAATACAGTGGTAACGCTGTAAATGAATTCATACCTGTTGCGACATTCCCTTCTGTTATTGTTAGCATAAACATGTTGAAACTACAGAACAAGTAGTTGTTACAACACTTTAATGCAGTCATTTGTCTGATGTTAGAAGACACATGTTGATCTGCTTTATCAACTCAACTAAAGCAAACACTGATGGAGACCTCAAACGAAACACTTTCAATAAAACACCAACATCTAAACCTCTGTTGAGTCTCAGTAAGATCTTCTGTAGACGCGTGACGGAAATAAAGTCAGTAATAAGTGAAGCTGGTAATGTGGAGTTGATTCATCAGATCTTCAGAGATTTAATGTCTTTTATCTTCAGTTCATCTAAAGCCCGGGACACACCAAGTTTGTGTTCGTCGGCTGACTAAGTTTTCTCAGTGTGTTTCACACCGTCGGCTGAAGATGATCCTGTCGGCTGTTTTTCGGCATGTTGAGAGAGAGAACTCTGATTGGCTGTTCAGTATCGCAAACGAGTCACTTCACGAGAAAATAAAGCAAAAGTTCTGAAAGCAAGCAAATCATGACGACACAGACACAAGGTTGTTCTAAATTCACGTCATCTTACCTGAACACTCGAATGTTTTCATAACAACACGAGCGGAGTGAATAAAGAACGTGATTGATATTGAAAACGGTCAGCGAGCGCTTCTTAGTTTATGGTTTGTATTCACGCAGTCTTAGTTTCGCTTTCCCTTTTTGAACGATGAAATTTGACTCTTTTATACTCGGGTGTCGCGAGTCGGTTTGGTGTGTTCCCGACTTAAGAAAGTTGTAGCTTTCAGACACACAGGAGGCAATAAGCAGAGAATCCATTGAAACTACCGCGTAGACGTGGAGAAAACTGTTCATGGTTGCATAGCAACGACAGATGCTACAGAAACGCGAGCTCGCAAAAGGAGGAAGCGACCACGGACTATGACGGCTGGAGGGAGAATGGATTCAGGATGGTGTAAATGGGACAGTGGGTCAGATTTCGGGTACTTCACGGTAAGTCACGGTGACATTGACTCTGGTGAAGAAGAGAGCCCAGTGAACTTGACGGGTTTACAGTCTTTTGGCTTCATGGAGATACTCAAGATTGCGATGGTCAGTGATGACTTTGACTGGACGTTTACCAAGGTGTGTTAGACATCGACTGCATCAGCTCTCTTTTTCCCTTGGTAAACTGTATGAAAGTATGTATTAGGGCTGGGCAATATGGACAAAATAATGCGATTTTTTTTAATGAACATAGCAATTGCAATTTATTTTGTGATTTTGGTAATTATTTTTGCTCCATTCTGGATGTATTCAGTGCACAAGAAGTGCATAACAAAACATTTCACAATGAAATAACAGTATTAACACCTTTAAGGTTAACTAACCTAAATTCCAGTCGTCACAATAAATAAACTTCAAAACTGTATTACAGTGCACACATTTCACAATGAAATAACATGCTGTACAGTAGTTTCTGCTTCATAAACAAAATTGTAATAAATTGTCTTAAAACAAGACAACATAAAATACAGATGAAATAACCTAAACTCCAGTCATGATAAATAACAACTAACAGAACTTAAAACCAAAAGATAGTTTGCTTTCTTATAGGTTTTTTTTTTTCGCAAGGAAAAGCAGCATGTTCACCATGTTCAGAAGCATGAACATGTCACCACATTTCCCCCAGTACTAAACACTCTCTGAAAGTGAGCTGGTGGCAGGAACACAAAGATACTTTTGTGCAACCCTGCTCATTCTTGGAAAATTGATCTGATGGAGTCTCCACCATTTCAGAGGATCTTCCTCACTGTCAATGGATGGAGAAAGCAGCTGTTTAGCTCAGAGGTTTTGACTTCTTCAAGTTGCAGAGTTGCTGGCATGGCTGAAGTCGTTTTGAAGAAGCTTCCGAAGGACTTCCTTGCTTTTTTTGCCTGGTGGAGGTAGATCGATGTCAGGATTCTCTCTACTTGTGCTACTCACAGATTCAGATGTTCCTTTGACCTACAGAACAGGAAGAGAAGATTAAAAATCCATTTAAAAGTGTTTATCTCAAGAGATGAGTTTTATCCAGTTTACATAAATTAACTCACCTTGTGTGAACTCATTTCCTTAATGTTTGAAAATTAATCCCCATCAGAGTAACTGGTTTTGCATATATGATTGGTGATCGCGTCAGTAGTTTCTTTGCGCCGTTTTGATCACAAAAGTCACGCTTGCAAATGCTTGAACAATGGATACTTGTTCAGTCGGTTCAGGCTTTGAGGTTCTGACCTGCATCCATATTTTATGTTCTTTCCTCGATCGTCTATTCAGTTCTCCCGCTCTGCTTTGTCATAAATTGCGCGGCGCGCTGCGTGAGCTCTGATTGGTTAACATTTTAAACATGCGCACAAGAACGTTGCAGTATTCTGAATTAAAATATAAATAAATTGATGAAATGACAGAATTATGCGGTTTAGAAATCGCATGTGATCAAATCGCGATTGTTTTGCAGTTGCACAGCCCTAGTGTGTGTGTGTGTGAACGTTAGAGTAGTTTAAGTGTTTAGTTAATAAAGTCTTGTGCGTGTCACATGTGAAGTTTCATACTCAAATACTGGAGTCCCAATCAGGCAGATTTTGACTACCTGCTCTGAGTAGATTGTACAGTAAGAGTGTTATTACCCATAACCAGGATATGAACATTTCATAGAATTAAAAAACCGTTAACCAAGTGTCCACTGGACAAACAGGTTAATTGACTATAAAATTAATTTTACTACATTAAGTTAATTCTATTAACTGATCCAAATATTTATAATTAATTATAACAAGTTTGTTATAATTAAGTATTCATAATTATTTTGAACTAATTTGTTACACTGAAACGTGGATATTCTTGTATGTGAATATCAGAACTTTTACAGATATTAAATATGCATTCTATTTATGTGTCTTTTCAGGTTTCCAAACCGATTCAATCTCATATCGCAGTGTGAACACTTGTAAGGTTTCTCTCCAGTGTGGATAATCTCATGTGTTTTCAGATGTTCTGACCGACTGAAACTCTTCTTGCAGTGTGAACACTGGTAAGGTTTCTCTCCAGTGTGGATCCTCTCGTGTTTTTTCAGACTTCCTAACTGACTGAAACTCTTCTTGCAGTGTGAACACTTGTAAGGTTTCTCTCCAGTGTGGATCCTCTCATGTGTTTTCAGATGTTCTGACCGCCTGAAACTCTTCTTGCAGTGTGAACACTTGTAAGGTTTCTCTCCAGTGTGGATCATCTCATGTGTTTTCAGATGTACTGACACACTGAAACTCTTCTTGCAGTGTGAACACTTGTAAGGTTTCTCTCCAGTGTGGATCCTCTCATGTGTTTTCAGATTTACTGACACACTGAATCTCTTGTCGCAGTGTGAACACTTGTAAGGTTTCTCTCCAGTGTGGATCCTCTCATGTCTTTTCAGACTTCCTGACTGACTGAAACTCTTCTTGCAGTGTGAACACTTGTAAGGTTTCTCTCCAGTGTGGATCCTCTCATGTTTTTTCAGATGTTCTGACCGACTGAAACTCTTCTTGCAGTGTGAACACTTGTAAGGTTTCTCTCCAGTGTGGATCCTCTCATGTGTTTTCAGATCTCCTGAGTGACTGAATCTCTTCTTGCAGTGTGAACACTTGTAAGGTTTCTCTCCAGTGTGGATCCTCTCATGTGTTTTCAGATTTCCTAACTGACTGAATCTCTTCTTGCAGTGTGAACACTTGTAAGGTTTCTCTCCAGTGTGGATCCTCTCATGTCTTTTCAGATCTCCTAAATGACTGAAACTCTTCTTGCAGTGTGAACACTTGTAAGGTTTCTGGTCACATGACAACAGTTTCTCTGTAGAATGAGTACTCATGTGCTCCCTGAGACTTCTTTTACTTGTGAAACTCTCTCCACACTGGTCACATGACAACAGTTTCTCTAGGGAATGAGTACTCATGTGCTCCTCAAGACGTCTTTTACGTGTGAAACTCTCTCCACACTGGACACATGACAACAGTTTAACTGGAGAATGAGTACTCATGTGCTCCTCAAGACGTCTTTTACGTGTGAAACTCTCTCCACACTGGTCACATGTCAACAGTTTCACTGTAGAATGAGTACTCATGTGCTCCTCAAGACGTCTTTTACGTGTGAAACTCTCTCCACACTGGTCACATGTCAACAGTTTCTCTGTAGAATGAGTACTCATGTGCTCCTCAAGACGTCTTTTACGTGTGAAACTCTCTCCACACTGGTCACATGTCAACAGTTTCACTGTAGAATGAGTACTCATGTGCTCCTCAAGACGTCTTTTACGTGTGAAACTCTCTCCACACTGGTCACATGTCAACAGTTTCTCTGTAGAATGAGTACTCATGTGCTCCTCAAGACGTCTTTTACGTGTGAAACTCTCTCCACACTGGTCACATGTCAACAGTTTCACTGTAGAATGAGTACTCATGTGCTCCTCAAGACTTCTTTTACGTGTGAAACTCTCTCCACACTGGTCACATGTCAACAGTTTCACTGTAGAATGAGTACTCATGTGCTCCTCAAGACGTCTTTTACGTGTGAAACTCTCTCCACACTGGTCACATGTCAACAGTTTCACTGTAGAATGAGTACTCATGTGCTCCTCAAGACGTCTTTTACGTGTGAAACTCTCTCCACACTGGTCACATGTCAACAGTTTCACTGTAGAATGAGTACTCATGTGCTCCTCAAGACGTCTTTTACGTGTGAAACTCTCTCCACACTGGTCACATGTCAACAGTTTCACTGTAGAATGAGTACTCATGTGCTCCTCAAGACGTCTTTTACGTTTGAAACTCTCTCCACACTGGTCACATGTCAACAGTTTCACTGTAGAATGAGTACTCATGTGCTCCTCAAGACGTCTTTTACGTGTGAAACTCTCTCCACACTGGTCACATGTCAACAGTTTCACTGTAGAATGAGTACTCATGTGCTCCTCAAGACTTCTTTTACGTGTGAAACTCTCTCCACACTGGTCACATGTCAACAGTTTCACTGTAGAATGAGTACTCATGTGCTCCTCAAGACGTCTTTTACGTGTGAAACTCTCTCCACACTGGTCACATGTCAACAGTTTCACTGTAGAATGAGTACTCATGTGCTCCTCAAGACTTCTTTTACGTGTGAAACTCTCTCCACACTGGTCACATGTCAACAGTTTCACTGTAGAATGAGTACTCATGTGCTCCTCAAGACGTCTTTTACGTGTGAAACTCTCTCCACACTGGTCACATGTCAACAGTTTCACTGTAGAATGAGTACTCATGTGCTCCTCAAGACGTCTTTTACGTGTGAAACTCTCTCCACACTGGTCACATGTCAACAGTTTCACTGTAGAATGAGTACTCATGTGCTCCTCAAGACTTCTTTTACGTGTGAAACTCTCTCCACACTGGTCACATGTCAACAGTTTCTCTGTAGAATGAGTACTCATGTGCTCCTCAAGACTTCTTTTACGTGTGAAACTCTCTCCACACTGGTCACATGTCAACAGTTTCTCTGGAGAATGAGTACTCATGTGCTCCTTGAAACGTCTTTTACGTGTGAAACTCTCTCCACACTGGTCACATGACAACAGTTTCTCTGTAGAATGAGTACTCATGTGCTCCTCAAGACTTCTTTTACTTGTGAAACTCTCTCCACACTGGTCACATGTCAACAGTTTCTCTGGAGAATGAGTACTCATGTGCTCCTTGAAACGTCTTTTACGTGTGAAACTCTCTCCACACTGGTCACATGTCAACAGTTTAACTGGAGAATGAGTACTCATGTGCTCCTCAAGACTTCTTTTACTTGTGAAACTCTCTCCACACTGGTCACATGACAACAGTTTCTCTGTAGAATGAGTACTCATGTGCTCCCTGAGACTTCTTTTACTTGTGAAACTCTCTCCACACTGGTCACATGACAACAGTTTCTCTGGAGAATGAGTACTCATGTGCTCCCTGAGACTTCTTTTACTTGTGAAACTCTGTCCACACTGGTCACATGACAACAGTTTCTCTGTAGAATGAGTACTCATGTGCTCCTCAAGACGTCTTTTACGTGTGAAACTCTCTCCACACTGGTCACTTGTCAACAGTTTCTCTGTAGAATGAGTACTCATGTGCTCCTCGAAATGTCTTTTACGTGTGAAACTCTCTCCACACTGAGGGTAGGAGAAGATCTTCTTGACTTCCGTATTTTCAGTCTGTGAGTAAGTCAAACATTTTTCTCCATTAATTAAATGGTTTTTCTCCTCCACCTCATTCAATTCTTTAGTTTTCTTTTTCACCTCCATCTGGTCTGAAAATAACCATAATAAATCATCATAATGTTGAGTGATTTATAGCGATATGTATCATTAATGAAGGATCAGGAATAAACACCAACCTCTTTGTTCTTCAGTGTGTTTCATTCTGCAGTGTTGTGGATCTCTCATCTTCTCACTGTCTTTGCAGATTTCAGATCTTCCTGATGGTTTGATTCTCGTCTTCACTTGTAGGCTGATGGGAATATTCTAGCATTTATTAGGGAATTGCAGTGGGAGGAGAAGATCTGATAATCAATTTTTTAAATTGTGTTTTTTTTTAAATGAATTTATTTCTATACTAATTCAAGCATTAATCTGTATATTTAATAAATTGAGAATGGAGCCGACAATCTTCCCAAAATTTACGATCTTCCCCGAGAGATAAGAAAAACAGGACACATAGAACTGCATTCAAATATGTACATTCAGAAGTGTCCTAAAACTGACTTTTGGTTAGAGAGAAAAAGAAAAATCAGTTCAATACTGTCCAGTCACACAATAGGCTCATAAAAAGAACACCAGCAAGAATGCAAGCTGTTATCAGATGGGGATCTGTCAAAAACTCTCATTATTCACACATAATGTCCAAAAAACTTAATATTTTGTATGGCCTCCTTTGGCTTTGATAACAGCTTGCATTTTTTGCTGGCATTGCTTTTATGAGCCAATTTTGTGCGACAGACAGTTTAAGAAATGAAGGACTGAATGTTTTCATAGCGTTTAATTGGCACGTTTGTTTGAAGGACACTGGGCAGGATGTGCAATAGTGTGTTTGTCCCAAAAAAAGAAAAGAAAATTAGCATTTTTATCTGATTATTTGAAAAAAAATCAGCCAACTAATCGATTATCAAAATAATTAAGTTGCAGCCCTATTTTACTGACAAATGGGCAAAACCTAAGATTTCAAAATATACAAAAAAAAGCCAAAAAATACATTTTCTAAAATATATTCTCAAATTTATTTACATAAAAGCTTTTAGTCTTCCCTGCCACTCCAACTCTACAACATGGTTTCAACATCCAGCTAGGTACATAAATCTTGGAGTTATCTTTGATGACCAACTGACCTTCAGAGATCACATCTCAAAGATGGCGCGGTCATGCAGATTTGCACTTCACAACATCAGGAAAATCCAGCCCTTCCTGACTGAGCACGCAACACAACTTCTCGTCCAGGCCCTGGTCATTTCAAGGCTTGATTACTGCAATGCTCTTCTGGCTGAACTGCCGTCAAGTGCAATCAAACATCTTCAAATGATCCAGAACGCTGCTGCACGTCTTGTCTTCAACGAGTCTAAGAGAGTCCACGTCACGCCTCTCTTCATCTCTCTGCACTGGCTACCCCTCGCTTCTCGCATCAAGTTCAAGACGCTGATGCTTGCTTACAGATCCACCACAGGCTCTGCACCTCCTACCTCCACACACTGCTCCAACTCTACGTCTCCACCAGAAGACTGCGATCACTAAAGGAACGAAGGCTTGTGGTACAAAATCACTCTCCAGAACTTTCTCTTTCTCTACTCCCTGCTGGTGGAATGATCTCCCTACCTTCATCAGGAACGCAGAATCCCTGGTTATATTCAAGACACAGCTGAAAACTCATCTCTTTCGTGAACACTTAACCCCTTCATAAAAAAAACACTTCTATCCTTTATTTTCCCTTCCTACTCCAGCTTATGTTACTCTGAGCAACGTCTGAAACTTGTATTGTGAGCACTTCCTGTGTCTATTTGCCTCTTCATGAAGAATCGCTTGTTTGTTTTCCTCACTTGTAAGTCGCTTTGGATAAAAGCGTCTACCAAATGAATTAATGTAAATGTAAATAAATACATTTTCTAAAAATATTTTTTTCATTTTTTGTATATTTTTAAAATGTATTTTTTAAAAGCACTTAAAAATATATATTTCAAACCAAGAAACTACATTCACACGTCACATTTGAAGAAAAACTTTTATTTACCATCTATAAGACGTGAACATTTGAAGAAAAGTCAGCAAGGAACATACTTAATGTTTTTAAAAATTACAGTATTTTCAAACAAATTTTCAAGAAGTCTCAGTTTCACCAGTTCTAATCCTCAAAGATGCTTTGGACACATTTGGAAATCTCTTCTTGACTGCAAGACAAAAATCAGTTCTTTTTTTAACTAATTGTTTCTAGTCATTTTTCCTTTCACCAAGTATCCGTACATGACTCTCATGGTTTCACTTCGATCAACAACAGAAAGCTCTCAAACACTCTACAGCTGAAGTTTAAAAAAATATATATTAAACTTTTTTTTGGGTGTAAAATTATTTTCGCTAAGTGTCCAAATTAAAAACATGTAACGTTAAGATAAATTACTTTTTTTTTCCACGTAGGGGAATATACACACGTGCTCCACATGCTATTGAGATCACATATGATTCTCAGTTAATCTTTATTCGCACATTAAATGAATAATAATAATAAAAAAACAGCATTTAAGAATCGGGATCCGCAGCGATCAGATCGTGATAATTGGTAAAAAGTTTTTTTTACTCACAGATGATGATGTTTGCAGCGATCAGACTCCAGGCAGAAGTAATCTTCTTTTGCTATCTTCTCAAACACGTCTGGCATCTTCTAGTGTGTTGTCACCACCTAGTGGACTGGAGCGGGAACGCGTTCAGCTTCTCCACAGTGCAGACAGAAATAAAGGCGGCAAAGATCCTCAAAATATATAAAAGCTTCAGCACGCAGCAATCTAACCTGACATTGATAGAAAGAACACTTCATTTTTGATTTTCATTTAACAATATAAGATGTAATATTAATTAATTAAATTATTCATTTTCTTTTTATTCATTAATAGCAGTTATAATAATCATCAAGTCTCATCATACCTAGTAAAACCTGAAAGACAAAGAAAGAAAACATCTGTATTTTTTCTTTTCTTTACACAATATTCAATATTACTATGAAATACAGTGGTAACGCTGTAAATGAATTCATACCTGTTGCGACATTCCCTTCTGTGATCGTGTTGAAACTACAGAACAAGTAGTAGTTACAACACTTTAATGCAGTCATTTGTCTGATGTTAGAAGAGACATGTTGATCTGCTTTATCAACTCAACTAAAGCAAACACTGATGGAGACCTCAAACGAAACACTTTCAATAAAACACCAACATCTAAACCTCTGTTGAGTCTCAGTAAGATCTTCTGTAGACGCGTGACGGAAATAAAGTCAGTAATAAGTGAAGCTGGTAATGTGGAGTTGATTCATCAGATCTTCAGAGATTTAATGTCTTTTATCTTCAGTTCATCTAAAGCCCGGGACGCACCAAGTTTGTGTTCGTCGGCTGACTAAGTTTTCTCAGTGTGTTTCACACCGTCGGCTGAAGATGATCCTGTCGGCTGTTGAGAGAGAGAACTCTGATTGGCTGTTCAGTATCGCAAACGAGTCACTTCACGAGAATATAAAGCAAAAGTTCTGAAAGCAAGCAAATCATGACGACACAGACACAAGGTTGTTCTGAATTCACGTCATCTTACCTGAACACTCGAATGTTTTCATAACAACACGAGCGGAGTGAATAAAGAACGTGATTGATATTGAAAACGGTCAGCAAGCGCTTCTTAGTTTATGGTTTGTATACACGCAGTCTTAGTTTCGCTTTCCCTTTTTGAATGATGAAATTTGACAAATATATCTGCTTCAACAGACTCTTTTATACTCGGGTGTCGCGAGTCGGTTTGGTGTGTTCCCGACTTAAGAAAGTTGTAGCTTTCAGACACACAGGACGCAATAAGCAGAGAATCCATTGAAACTACCGCGTAGACGTGGAGAAAACTGTTCATGGTTGCACAGCAACGACAGACGCTACAGAAACGCGAGCTCCCGAACGCTCGCAAAAGGAGGAAGCGACCACGGACTATGACGGCTGGAGGGAGAATGGATTCAGGATGGTGTAAATGGGACAGTGGGTCAGATTTCGGGTACTTCACGGTAAGTCACGGTGACATTGACTCTGGTGAAGAAGAGAGCCCAGCGAACTTGACGGGTTTACAGTCTTTTGGCTTCATGGAGGCAGTGGCGGTTCTACACGGAGGCCTAGGGAGGCCCGTGCCTCTGTAGACATGTCCCTGGCCACCCCTGTGCTGACCAAAAAAAAAAACAAAAAAAAAACAATTATGACTTTAGTATGATTTTACACGCGAGCGCCAAAAGCGGAACTAACGCGACGGAACGTTCTACACGAGTAAATTAGAGCGTCGCCGGCCGCGTAAGTGACTCGTATCTCGTAAGTAACTGGTTGTTCCTGCACAATGTTGTGATGTTAATCACGTGACTTCATCTGTCTTGGCTGTTGCATTGCGATAACATACATTTGAGTAAAGTAATCAACAGGCTATCTGCCCGTGTTAAGTAGGGAGGGATGGTTAGGCAACGAAATGTAATGCACGTTTTTTTTCTTCCGATAGTTATCTTGAAACGAGGAAGGGACATAGCGTCCTTTTTTGTTAACAAAAAAGTGAGAGAAACGAATCAAGGTATTCAGAGAGTTGAGGAGCAGAAAGAGGGAGAGCCAGAGGAGTCAGTGGAGGCTGGAGAGAGTGAGGACTCTGACACAGAGAGGGACATTCCAGAGGGGGAGGAGGATGAGGAAGAGGGGGAGGAGCATGAAAAAGAGGATGAGGAGAACGAAGAAGAGGGTGAGGAGGAAGAAAACATACAGGGACAGAGAGAGGAACAGCCAGAGGAACAGAAAGGGGATCCATGTGGATCAAGTACTGCACCATCAGGTTTGTGATGAAGAAGGTTATTACTATTTGGAAAGCAGTTCAATTATAATTTCATTGTAGGCCTACTGTATGTCCTTAAAATGGTGCTTTCTCCTGTAAATAATTTTGTCAATATGGATCTAATGTTTCTTTTTTTAAGTAAATACTAGGCCTACATTTTGAAATGCATGCAGTACATGCAGATATGCACTACCAGTCAAAAGTTTGGAAACTGTACTATTTTAGTTGTTTTTGAAAGAAGTCTCTTCTGCTCACCAAGGCTGCATTTATGTTATTAAAATACAAAAAAAGTTCTAAAATTGTGAGATATTATTAAAATGTAAAATAACTGTTTTCTATGTGAATATATAGTACAGTGTAATTTATATCCTGTGATCAAAGCTGAATTTATCATCATTACTCCAGTCTTCAGTGTCACATGATCTTTCACAAATCATTGATAATAATCATCAACATTAATGAACCTTTTTTGCACCTGCACTCACTCCTGTACAAATGTTGTACAATGTTGTAATAAATGTTTATATGATTGTAAAGTAAAGTAGTTTATAATCTTTAAATATAATTTGTTACCATTTTTAATGTGCCCCTCTGGTTAAACACTGGCCCCCCCTTGGCCCCCCTAGTAAAAATTGTCTAGAACCGCCACTGGTTTCAAATATAAAAGTTTTTGACTGAGTTACTTGCTCAAGACAATCTTTGCCGCCATCTAATGGCTTCAAATATGTAACCTTTGTCGCTGTTTAAGGTCAGGGACTAACTTGTCCAGCGGAAGGATCGCTTTTAGTGATTTTGCTAAATCTCATCTGTGTAGCTTGTTATTTGTTACATTTCCCATTGAATGTTAATAAAAACACTGAAAATGTGAAGTTGCACTTCAGCTTTATGTGACTTGAGTGAAATTGCTATACCTAAACTATATAAAATGGCCTAATTTGATTCTGCAGTGTTGTTACTCTGCACATGATTTTTGATCATTACAAATAATAATGCAAAATGATTATCTTAGAATAGATGTGCTGTTTCTTGCATCACATAAATTATCAATAGTTAAGTCTGTGGTCTTGAAGAGGATTTTTTTTTCTGTTTCATTTGGACTCGGTCTTGTCTTGGACTCGACAAAGGTGGACTTGACTACAGCCCTAATGAAAGTATGTATTAGGGCTGGGCAATATGGACAAAATAATGCGATTTTTTTAATGAACATAGCAATTGCAATTTATTTTGTGATTTTGGTAATTATTTTTGCTCCATTCTGAATGTATTCAGTGCATAACAAAACATTTCACAATGAAATAACAGTATTAACACCTTTAAGGTTAACTAACCTAAATTCCAGTCGTCACAATAAATAAACTTCAAAACTGTATTACAGTGCACACATTTCACAAAGAAATAACATGCTGTACAGTAGCATCTGCTTCATAAACAAAACTGTAATAAATTGTCTTAAAAAAAGACAACATAAAATACAGATGAACTAACCTAAACTCCAGTCATAATAAACAACAACTAACAGAACTTAAAACCAAAAGATAGTTTGCTTTCTTATAGTTTTTTTTTTTTTTCGCAAGGAAAAGCAGCATGTTCACCATGTTCAGAAGCATGAACATGTCACCACATTTCCCCCAGTACTAAACACTCTCTGAAAGTGAGCTGGTGGCAGGAACACAAAGATACTTTTGTGCAACCCTGCTCATTCTTGGAAAATTGATCTGATGGAGTCTCCACCATTTCAGAGGATCTTCCTCACTGTCAATGGATGGAGAAAGCAGCTGTTTAGCTCAGAGGTTTTGACTTCTTCAAGTTGCAGAGTTGCCGGCATGACTGAAGTCGTTTTGAAGAAGCTTCCGAAGGACTTCCTTGCTTTTTTTGCCTGGTGGAGGTAGATCGATGTCAGGATTCTCTCTGCTTGTGCTACTCACAGATTCAGATGTTCCTTTGACCTACAGAACAGGAAGAGAAGATTAAAAAGCCATATAAAAGTGTTTATCTCAAGAGATGAGTTTTATCCAGTTTACATAAATTAACTCACCTTGTGTGAACTCATTTCCTTAATGTTTGAAAGTTCATCCCCATCAGTGTAGCTGGTTTTGCATATATGATTGGTGATCGCGTCAGTAGTTTCTTTGCGCCGTTTTGATCACAAAAGTCACGCTTGCAAATGCTTCAACAATGGATACTTGTTCAGTCGGTTCAGGCTTTGAGGTTTGCTTTTGTTAGTTTCAGTGGACTTTGTCGACATTCGTTGATCATACAGTTTTTTTATGCCGCTGTTTTATCATATTGCCCCGTTTTGTTGCAATAATCGCCTCACAAGTCTTGCAAATTATCTTGCTCTCTGACACATCCTCTCTCCTGAATCCAAAATACTCCCAAACGACTGATGTTGAATTTCTCTTTGGCACCAAATCCTTTTTATTCTGACCTGCATCCATATTTTAAGTTCTTTCCTCAATCGAGATTCAGTTCTCCCGCTCTGCTTTATCGTAAATTGGGCGGCGCGCTGCGTGAGCTCTGATTGGTTAACGTTTTAAACATGCGCAGAAGAACGTTGAAGTATTCTGAATTAAAGTATGAATAAATTAATAAATGAAATGTCAGAATTATGCGGTTTAGAAATCACGATTGTTTTGCAGTTGCACAGCCCTAGTGTGTGAACGTTAGAGTAGTTTAAGTGTTTAGTTAATAAAGTCTTGTGCGTGTCACATGTGAAGTTTCATACTCAAATACTGGAGTCCCAATCAGGCAGATTTTGACTACATGCTTTGAGTAGATTGTACAGTAAGAGTGTTATTACCCATAACCAGGATATGAACATTTCATAGAATTAATAAACCGTTAACCAAGTGTCCACTGGACAAACAGGTTAACTCACTATAAATTAATTTGACTACATTAAGTCAATTCTATTAACTGATCCAAATATTTATAATTAATTATAACAAGTTTGTTATAATTTAGTATTCATAATTCTTTTGAACTAATTTGTTACACTGAAACATGGATATTCTTGTATGTGAATATCAGAACTTTTACAGATATTAAATATGCTTTCTATATATGTGTCTTTTCAGATTTCCTAACCGATTGAATCTCATGTTGCAGTGTGAACACGTGTAAGGTTTCTCTCCAGTGTGGATCATCTCATGTGTTTTCAGACTTCCAATCTGACTGAAACTCTTCTTGCAGTGTGAACACGTGTAAGGTTTCTCTCCAGTGTGGATCCTCTCATGTCTTTTCAGACTTTCTGACACTCTGAAACTTTTCTTGCAGTGTGAACACGTGTAAGGTTTCTCTCCAGTGTGGATCCTCTCGTGTTTTTTGAGATGTTCTGACCGACTGAATCTCTTCTTGCACTGTGAACACTTGTGAGGTTTCTGGTCACATGTCAACAGTTTCACTGTAGAATGAGTACTCATGTGCTCCTCAAGACGTCTTTTACGTGTGAAACTCTCTCCACACTGGTCACATGTCAACAGTTTCACTGTAGAATGAGTACTCATGTGCTCCTCAAGACGTCTTTTACGTGTGAAACTCTCTCCACACTGGTCACATGACAACAGTTTAACTGGAGAATGAGTACTCATGTGCTCCTCAAGACGTCTTTTACGTGTGAAACTCTCTCCACACTGGACACTTGTCAACAGTTTCTCTGTAGAATGAGTACTCATGTGCTCCTCAAGACTTCTTTTACGTTTGAAACTCTCTCCACACTGGTCACATGACAACAGTTTCTCTGTAGAATGAGTACTCATGTGCTCCTCAAGACTTCTTTTACGTGTGAAACTCTCTCCACACTGGTCACATGACAACAGTTTAACTGTAGAATGAGTACTCATGTGCTCCTCAAGACTTCTTTTACGTTTGAAACTCTCTCCACACTGGTCACATGACAACAGTTTCTCTGTAGAATGAGTACTCATGTGCTCCTCAAGACTTCTTTTACGTGTGAAACTCTCTCCACACTGGTCACATGACAACAGTTTCTCTGTAGAATGAGTACTCATGTGCTCCTCAAGACTTCTTTTACGTGTGAAACTCTCTCCACACTGGTCACATGACAACAGTTTAACTGTAGAATGAGTACTCATGTGCTCCTCAAGACTTCTTTTACGTGTGAAACTCTCTCCACACTGGTCACATGACAACAGTTTAACTGTAGAATGAGTACTCATGTGCTCCTCAAGACTTCTTTTACGTGTGAAACTCTCTCCACACTGGTCACATGTCAACAGTTTAACTGTAGAATGAGTACTCATGTGCTCCTCAAGACTTCTTTTACGTGTGAAACTCTCTCCACACTGGTCACATGACAACAGTTTAACTGTAGAATGAGTACTCATGTGCTCCTCAAGACTTCTTTTACGTGTGAAACTCTCTCCACACTGGTCACATGTCAACAGTTTCTCTGTAGAATGAGTACTCATGTGCTCCTCAAGACTTCTTTTACGTGTGAAACTCTCTCCACACTGGTCACATGACAACAGTTTCTCTGTAGAATGAGTACTCATGTGCTCCTCAAGACTTCTTTTACGTGTGAAACTCTCTCCACACTGGTCACATGACAACAGTTTCTCTGTAGAATGAGTACTCATGTGCTCCTCAAGACTTCTTTTACGTGTGAAACTCTCTCCACACTGGTCACATGACAACAGTTTCTCTGTAGAATGAGTACTCATGTGCTCCTCAAGACTTCTTTTACGTGTGAAACTCTCTCCACACTGGTCACATGACAACAGTTTAACTGTAGAATGAGTACTCATGTGCTCCTCAAGACTTCTTTTACGTGTGAAACTCTCTCCACACTGGTCACATGACAACAGTTTAACTGTAGAATGAGTACTCATGTGCTCCTCAAGACTTCTTTTACGTGTGAAACTCTCTCCACACTGGTCACATGACAACAGTTTCTCTGTAGAATGAGTACTCATGTGCTCCTCAAGACTTCTTTTACGTGTGAAACTCTCTCCACACTGGTCACATGACAACAGTTTCTCTGTAGAATGAGTACTCATGTGCTCCTCAAGACTTCTTTTACGTGTGAAACTCTCTCCACACTGGTCACATGACAACAGTTTAACTGTAGAATGAGTACTCATGTGCTCCTCAAGACTTCTTTTACGTGTGAAACTCTCTCCACACTGGTCACATGACAACAGTTTAACTGTAGAATGAGTACTCATGTGCTCCTCAAGACTTCTTTTACGTGTGAAACTCTCTCCACACTGGTCACATGACAACAGTTTAACTGTAGAATGAGTACTCATGTGCTCCTCAAGACTTCTTTTACGTTTGAAACTCTCTCCACACTGGTCACATGACAACAGTTTCTCTGTAGAATGAGTACTCATGTGCTCCTCAAGACTTCTTTTACGTGTGAAACTCTCTCCACACTGGTCACATGACAACAGTTTAACTGTAGAATGAGTACTCATGTGCTCCTCAAGACTTCTTTTACGTGTGAAACTCTCTCCACACTGGTCACATGACAACAGTTTAACTGTAGAATGAGTACTCATGTGCTCCTCAAGACTTCTTTTACGTGTGAAACTCTCTCCACACTGGTCACATGTCAACAGTTTCTCTGGAGAATGAGTACTCATGTGCTCCTCAAGACTTCTTTTACGTTTGAAACTCTCTCCACACTGGTCACATGACAACAGTTTCTCTGTAGAATGAGTACTCATGTGCTCCTCAAGACTTCTTTTACGTGTGAAACTCTCTCCACACTGGTCACATGACAACAGTTTAACTGTAGAATGAGTACTCATGTGCTCCTCAAGACTTCTTTTACGTGTGAAACTCTCTCCACACTGGTCACATGTCAACAGTTTCTCTGTAGAATGAGTACTCATGTGCTCCTCAAGACTTCTTTTACTTGTGAAACTCTCTCCACACTGGTCACATGACAACAGTTTAACTGGAGAATGAGTACTCATGTGCTCCTCAAGACTTCTTTTACGTGTGAAACTCTCTCCACACTGGTCACATGTCAACAGTTTCTCTGTAGAATGAGTACTCATGTGCTCCTTGAAACGTCTTTTACGTGTGAAACTCTCTCCACACTGGTCACATGTCAACAGTTTCTCTGGAGAATGAGTACTCATGTGCTCCTTGAAACGTCTTTTACGTGTGAAACTCTCTCCACACTGGTCACATGTCAACAGTTTCTCTGTAGAATGAGTACTCATGTGCTCCTTGAAACGTCTTTTACGTGTGAAACTCTCTCCACACTGGTCACATGTCAACAGTTTCTCTGTAGAATGAGTACTCATGTGCTCCTTGAAACGTCTTTTACGTGTGAAACTCTCTCCACACTGGTCACATGTCAACAGTTTCTCTGGAGAATGAGTACTCATGTGCTCCTCAAGACGTCTTTTACGTGTGAAACTCTCTCCACACTGGTCACATGACAACAGTTTAACTGTAGAATGAGTACTCATGTGCTCCTCAAGAGTTCTTTTACGTGTGAAACTCTCTCCACACTGGTCACATGTCAACAGTTTAACTGGAGAATGAGTACTCATGTGCTCCTCAAGAGTTCTTTTACGTGTGAAACTCTCTCCACACTGGTCACATGACAACAGTTTAACTGGAGAATGAGTACTCATGTGCTCCTCAAGACTTCTTTTACGTGTGAAACTCTCTCCACACTGGTCACATGACAACAGTTTAACTGTAGAATGAGTACTCATGTGCTCCTCAAGACTTCTTTTACGTGTGAAACTCTCTCCACACTGAGGGCAGGAGAAGATCTTCTTGGCTTCCGTATTTTTAGTCTGTGAGTAAGTCAAACATTTTTCTCCATTGATTAAATGGTTTTTCTCCTCCACCTCATCCAATTCTTTAGTTTTCTTTTTCACCTCCATCTGGTCTGAAAATAACCATAATAAATCATCATAATGTTGAGTGATTTATAGCGATATGTATCATTAATGAAGGATCAGGAATAAACACCAACCTCTTTGTTCTTCAGTGTGTTTCATTCTGCAGTGTTGTGGATCTCTCATCTTCTCTCTGTCTTTGCACATTTCAGCTCTTCCTGATGGTTTGATTCTCGTCTTCACTTGTAGGCTGATGGGAATATTCCAGCATTTATTGGGGAATTGCAGTGAGAGTAGAAGATCTGATAACCAATTTTTTAAATTGTGTGGTTTTTTTTAATGAATTTATTTCTATACTATTTCAAGCATTAATGTGTATATTTAATAAATTGAGAATGGGGCCGGCAATCTTCCCAAAATTTACGATCTTCCCCGAGAGATAAGAAAAAGAAGGAAAACAGGACACACAGAACTGCATTCAAATATGTACATTCAGAAGTGATCTAAAACTGACTTTTGGTTAGAGAGAAAAAGAAAAATCAGTTCAATACTGTCCAGCCACACAATAGGCTCATAAAAAGAACACCAGCAAGAATGCAAGCTGTTATCAGATGGAGATCCGTCAAAAACTCTCATTATTCACACATAATGTCCAAAAAACTTGATATTTTGTATGGCCTGCTTTGGCTTTGATAACAGCTTGCATTTTTTGCTGGCATTGCTTTTATGAGCCTGTTTTATTCGCTCTCTAGCAGTTTAAAAAATGAAGGACTGAATGTTTTCATAGCGTTTAATTGGCATGTTTGTTTGAAGGACACTGGGCAGGATGTGCAATAGTGTGTTTGTCCCAAAAAAGAAAATAGAATTAGCATTTTTATCTGATTATTTGGAAAAAAAAATCAGCCAACTAATCGATTATCAAAATAATCATAAGTTGCAGCTCTATTTTTCTGACAAATGGGCAAAACCTAAGATTTAAAAATATACAAAAAAAAAAGCCAAAAAAATACATTCTCTAAAATATATTCTCAAATTTATTTACATAAAAGCTTTTAGTCTTCCCTGCCACTCCAACTCTACAACATGATTTCAACATCCAGCTAGGAACATCCGCAATTACCCCATCAAATTTGGCCAGAAATCTTGGAGTTATCTTTGATGACCAACTGACCTTCAGAGACCACATCTCAAAGACAGGTCAGTCAGGAAAATCCGGCCCTTTCTGACTGAGCACGCAACACAACTTCTCGTCCAGGCCCTGGTCATTTCAAGGCTTGATTACTGCAATGCTCTTCTGGCTGAACTGGCGTCAAGTGCGATCAAACCTCTTCAAATGATCCAGAACTGCTGCACGTCTGGTCTTCAACGGGCCTAAGAGAGTCCACGTCACGCCCCTCTTCATCTCTCTGCACTGGCTACCCCTCGCTGCTCGCATCAAGTTCAAGACGCTGACGCTTACAGATCCACCACAGGCTCTGCACCTCCTACCTCCACTCACTGCTCCAACTCTACATCTCCACCAGAAGACTGCGATCACTAAAGGAACGAAGGCTTGTGGTACAAAATCATTCTCCAGAACTTTCTCTTTCTCTGCTCCCTGCTGGTGGAATGATCTCCCTACCTTCATCAGGAACGCAGAATCCCTGGTTATATTCAAGACACAGCTGAAAACTCATCTCTTTCGTGAACACTTAACCCCTTCATAATTTATTTTCCCTTCCTACTTCAGCTTCTGTTACTCTGAGCAACGTCTGAAACTTGTATTGTGAGCACTTCCTGTGTCTATTTGCCTCTTCATGAAGAATCGCTTGTTTGTTTTCCTCACTTGTAAGTCACTTTGGAGAAAAGCGTCTGCTAAATGAATTAATGTAAATGTAAATAAATACATGTTTTTTCATATTTTTAAAATGTATTTTTTAAAAGCACTTAAAAATATATTTTTCAAACCAAGAAACTACATTCACACGTCACATTTGAAGATAAACTTTTATTTACCATCTATAACACGTGAACATTTGAAGAAAAGTCAGCAAGGAACATACTTAATGTTTTTCAAAATTACAATATTACAGTATTTTCAAACACATTTTCAAGAAGTCTCAGTTTCACCAGTTCTAATCCTCAAAGATGCTTTGGACACATTTAGAAATCTCTTCTTGACTGCAAGACAAAAATCACTTCTTTTTTTAACTAAATGTTTCTAGTCATTTTTCCTTTCACCAAGTATCCATACATGACTCTCATGGTTTCACTTCGGTCAACAACAGAAAGCTCCCAAACACTCTACAGCTGAAGTTTAAAATATATATATTAAACTTTTTTGGGGTGTAACATTAGTTTTCGCTAAGTGTCCAAATTAAAAACATGTAACGTTAAGATAAATGACTTTTTTCCACGTAGTGGAATATACACACGTGCTCCACATGCTATTGAGATCACATATGATTCTCAGTTAATGTTTATTCGCACATGAAATGAATTTAAAAAAAAACAGCATTTAAGAATCGGGATCCGCAGCGTTCAGATCGTGATAATTGGTAAAGTTTTTTTTTACTCACAGATGTTGATGTTTGCAGCGATCAGACTCCAGACAGAAGTAATCTTCTTTTGCTATCTTCTCAAACACTTCTGGATCTTCTAGTGTGTTGTCACCACCTAGTGGACTGGAGCGGGAACGCGTTCAGCTTCTCCACAGTGCAGACAGAAATAAAGGCGGCAAAGATCCTCAAAATATATAAAAGCTTACCTGGCATTGATACAAAGAACACTTCATTTTTGATTTTCATTAAACAATATAAGATGTAATATTAATTAATTAAATTATTCATTTTCTATTTATTCATTAATAATCATCAAGTCTTATCATACCTGGTAAAACCTGAAAGACAAAGAAAGAAAACATCTGTATTTTTTATTTTCTTTTGACAATATTCAATATTAATATGAAATAACGCTGTAAATGAATTCATACCTGTTGCGACATTCCCTTCTGTTATCTTTAGCATAAACATGTTGAAGATTAGCAGACAGACAGATTCAAGATTTCATTTTTTTTTTTTCATTTTCCATCATTTAGCAGACGCTTTTATCCAAAGCAACTTACAAGGACACTTTAGTCATGGTATCGAAGGTGGAGAGAGTGCTGTTGATTCACAATCCCCACCTTCAATTCCTGCCGGCGTGGGAATCGAACCAGCAACCTTCAGATTACAAGCTCGACTCCCTCACCACTAGGCCACGACGACCCCAGTACATTACAGTATATACTGTAAGATTTTTATTTGTCACATACACAGTTGTATATGGATATACAGCCAGTAGTGAAATGTAGATCAGGTCAACTCCAAGATAGTGCAATATTAACTACTAAACATAAATTAACAATTTAAACAATATACTGTAAGATAAAATTACTAATAATATATATAATAAATTCTATGAATATGGGCTAAAATGTGACTAATTATGTACAGAACAATAGTAACAAGGTAGTTACAGCAGCAATGTAAAGTGCAAGAGTGCAGGTATAAAGTCCAGAGTGCAGATGAAGTTAAGAGACTGAGTTTAGGAGCCTGATGGCCTGGGGGAAGAAGCTTCTCCTCAGTCTCTCAGCGCTTACCAGATGGCAGCAGGTTAAAGAGACGATTGAATGGGTGGTTGGAGTCCTTGATGATTTTCTTGGCTCTGTTCTTGCAGCGTTTGTTATAAATGTCTTGCAGGGGTGTGAGAGAGGACCCAGAGATGCGCTCAGCTAAGCGCACAACTCTCTGAAGGGCTTTGCAGTCTTGACTGGAGCTGTTTCCATACCACACTGTGATGCACTGAGTTAAAACACTTTCTATGGCCCCTGAATAGAAAGTTTTTAGGATCGTTGGTGAGACCCTGAATGTCCTCAGCTGTCGCAGATGGTATAGTCTTTGCCTCGCTTTGTTCACCTGTGTGTGAATGTGAGAAGACCAAGTAAGATCCTCAGAGATGTTCACACCGAGGTACTTGTAGCTGCTCACCTTCTCCACAGGGGTCCCACTGATCATAAGAGGAGTATGATTCATTAAATGATAAGCGGTTTCCTCAAAAAAGCAGTTGATGTAGTGAAGCCTCTTCTCCATTGACATTACATTAAAAAAAAAGGTCTCGTTTCCTGTGTACCGACAAAGCTCGAGTGTTAGCATTAGCCATTATGCCTTTTTGGCTAAAGGTTGCAGGTTTGCCTTCCAGTGGCTTTGGTACCCCTCGCGTAAAAGTACTTGTCTCCTTAAGGTAATCCATGGCACAATCCACTTGCCATAAGCATAAACAGCAGGACTCATTTCTACACCAGTGGTTTAAACACGCAATGCAGTTCCGTTTATCACCACAACATTAACATTATGAAAAACGGGGGCGCTGTTGAGCTTTGGAGGGTGACCGTCACACATCTGACTTAAAATAGTCTAGAAACTGAGAAAAGCAATTTAGCTTTGATTCAGTTTATATTAAGATGTTCTAGTTCCAGTCCTTAATTCACAATAAAACACGACTGACCACACAACACCCTTAGCAACGTCAACCATCTTTGCCGCCATGTAACGGCGTAAAACTTTTATTGCTGTTCACGCTCAGGGACAATTTCTTCTTTTACAGATTTTAATTCATGTAAGTGTCATTGATGCATAATCTTCGGTTTTAATATTTGTATTGTGCGGTAACCGTTTTTATAAAAGCAATTTAATTGGTTTTTCCACAGAAGTCCACATCTGTTGCTGTGGTTCTCCTGAAGCTTTGATCCGATTGGTCGTCTCTGCTCTGGTGGGCGTGGCGTTCTGGTTTATGACATCAGATCCGCGGGAATCTGAAGAACGTTGATATCCGTGAGTGAAAAATTACTTTTGTTTAAAACAGACATCACTGACATCGGCGTATGAAACACAACAATGGTGACGTTTTCACGGCCAGACGTGTGACTTTGTTTTAAAAAGTGGGCGGGGCAAAATGTGTGTGGCGGGGAGGGGGGGTATTGCAATTTTATTATCACAATAATAAATGCACAAAATTTATTGACATATTGTTGAGGTTTGTATGACGAGTGTCCAATAGTTATCTTACACAAATGACGTTTATCAAAGTGGTTGAACTTTATTGTTTTCTTCTCAACAAATGCTTCAATTCCAAAAGTAAGTAAAACTACAGAAAAAGTAGTTGTTACAACACATTAATGCAGTCATTCGTCTGATGTCAGAAGAGACATGTTGATCTGCTTTATCAACTTTAGTCGGTTTGGTGTGTTCCCAACTTAAGAAAGTTGTCGTTTGTTCTTATTTCTTTCTTTCAGGTCTCGTTCATAGCAGGTCAGCAAACTAACCTTTAAATAACATTATACTAACATAAAAAAAAAACTGGACTTTTTTTACGTTCAAAGAACCAACACTGAATATTTAGAGAACATTCTTATAACAAAAATCTGTTAGCTAGGCCATTAAATATTGCTATATATTAAATTACACGTCTATGTAGTTTTTCGTCCAGTAGAGGTCACCTAGTTTGAGCGAGGAATCTTGGGATATGTGGTCTTCACCTCACAGCCGGTGGAAAAGAATCGGGATGAACGCGGCTGATGGATGCGATTATTAACGTTATTGTAGTCTGAAGCAGAGCAGGAGCGATTGATAATGAGAGACGAACGAGAGCAACGATACTTTTATTATGTCGCAGTCGCCGCTTCCGCTTTTCCGGTCATGAGTATGAGGAAACGCAGCTTTGTTTATCATATTAGGCACATTTGAGTGTGTTGAAGATGATGTTATAACGTTAATCTGAGCGTTTGGTGGAGAAAATTCTGTATTACTGTTATTAAAATAAAGCTGCATCTGATTACGCTGTTAGATACTTGACAAAATAGTGTTTTTCTCTGAGGCCTGGGGAAGCATGATACTCGAAACAAATCAAGAAAATTAGATTTAGGCTGCGTTCACACTTGTAGTTCGGTTTGTTTGGTCCGGGCCAAAAAACAACAATAAAACACATAGTCCTGGTCCGCTCAGCGTTCACACTGGCATTTTTAACAGCGAACTTTAAGTTACCGAACCAAAGGCGTAGGGATACGGTCACGACCTGATTGGTCGGCTTTTATGACGTATATTTGGCGACGCTTACCGAACATTCAAAACAACGCTGTGTTCTGGATTAAACGCCATCATGCTTTATTTTTACCAGCTGAGAATCACGAAGAGCTCATAAAATGTTCAAAACATTCAAAACAGCAGCAGGATTTCCAGAAACTTCACCTCCTCGTTTGCCCTCCACTCATTTCGGATACGCGTCGTCAAATCAGCTGACTCGTAGCGTCGCATCTCGTGACATCACGTCCTGTTTTTGGTTGGTTTACACGTCTTTGGTCCGTGTTGCGTTCATATATCAATCGAACCGCACCAGAGTTCGTTGGAAGCGGAGCGAGACCCGTCTTTTTAGCGTTTGTTTGGTCCGCACCAGCGTTCACATATGAATCGCAGCAGAGTTCACTTTAATCGAACCAAACATGACAAGTGTGAACGCACACTAAATAAATAAGACTAAACGTGTTGAACTATAATATAATAATTAGTTTGCTGTCGACAAATGTATCAAAACATGTTTATTAAAACATGTAATATATTAAAGCGTCTTTGGCGTTTCCATTGTTTCGACAAAATAAAACCGGAAACCCTATTGTAAGCACTCAACTGAACAAAATATATAACACTGGCCTAGTGGTTTTGGGATGTTTTACTGCAGAAATTTCACATCTGAGATGATCTGACAACTCCAGAACAAACTCAACATTTTTACTCGGTGTAACAGGATAGATTTAAGTAGACAACGTGTTTTTGTAAATTTAGGCGGTTTCTTGCAACTGGCTGCACCTGAAACCGATCGAACACATTTAACATGTGACAATAAAATATCATATCAGTGCTGGTCAGTCGTCTCAGTTTGTCTTGTCCTCAGAGGATTTCCCTTTGGGCACCCGGAAACGTGGCTTCTTGGAGTAAAGCAGATTCCTGCTGAACAGCAGTGGGATGTTTCCCAAATACAGGAAGAGCGCAAGAGTCATGCCTGAAAAATACATGGTGTAAATGTTTAAATCTCTACACATCGACTTAAACTTTGGATGCATTTTTTGGCGCTAATGAATAATTAATTTGCAAGGACTCACCAATGAGAGGCCCGAGCCAGTAGACGAGAGAATAGGCTAAGAAAGAGTGTCCAGGACAGGTGAATGTCAGCGCATAAGCGAGGGACGGATTCACATATCCAGACGTGTAGTTGTTTCCTAGTGGGACAGAGACATTTGTGAGGCATTAAAAATAATACTTTCACTTTGTGAAATGTGTGGCATGTTATTAAGTTCATGTATGTGCTAGTGTACCCCTAATTAAATGCATTTGAAATCTACAATTCTTATTTAATATATGCATTTTTAATACATAATCCTTTACTTTAATATATGTATTTTACATCTACAATTCTTGTGTAAAATATGCATTTTAATTGCGGTCATTATTTTATATATCCTTATTTAACATATTCATTGTAAATCTACAATCTTTATTTAATATATTCATTTTAAATCTTCAATTTTTAATTTAATATGTGCATTTGGCATCTACAATCCTTCAATACATACATTTTAAATACATAATCCTTGTTTAATATATGTATTTCAAATCTACAATCCTTGTGTAAAATGTGCATTTTAATTGCAGTCATTATTTTATTTATGCATGATAGATCCTAATTTAATATATGCGTGATAAATTTACAATTTTTAAATTTAATTTTTCAATTAATTTTAATCTAGATTTCTTCAATACATACATTTTACATACATAATCCTTATTTAATATATGTATTTTAATGTACAATCCTTGTGTAAAATATGAATTTTAATTATAGTCATTATTTTATATATGCATTTTGAAATGTACAATTATTACTTTAATATGTGCATTTGAAATCTATCATTTTTAATTTAATATGTACAATTTTTTATTTAATATGTGTATTTTAAATCTACAATTGGTATTTAAAATATGCATTTTAAATGTACAATTTTTACTTTAATATGTGCATTTGAAATCTATAATTTTTAATTTAATATATACAATTTTTTATTTAATGTTATTTTAAATCTACAATCGGTATTTATTATATGCATCTGAAATGTACAATTTTTAATTTAATATGTGCATTTGACATCTACAATCCTTCAATACATACATTTTAAATACATAATCCTTATTTAATATATGTATTTCAAATTTACAATCCTTGTGTAAAATGTGCATTTTAATTGTAGTCATTATTTTATATATGCATTTGAAATGTACAATTTTTAACTTAATATGTACAATTTTTTATTTAATATGTTATTTTAAATCTACAATCGGTATTTATTATATGCATCTGAAATGTACCATTTTTAATTTAATATGTGCATTTGAAATCTATAATTTAATTTAATATGTACAATTTTTTTATTTAATATGTGTATTTTAAATCTACAATCGGTATTTATTATATGCATTTGAAATGTAAAATTTTTACTTTAATATGTGCATTTGAAATCTATAATTTATTATTTAACATGTGCATTTTAAATCTACAATCTGTATTTATTATATGCATTTGAAATCTATAATTTTTAATTTAATATATACAATTTATTATTTAAAATATGCATTTTAAATGTACATTTTTTTTTTGTTAAATGCATTTTAAATGTAATCTTCATTCTTTCAATCACAAACCCACCTGCGTAGGCGATGAACGTCAGCAGCACAGCGAATATGGGAATGCTCAGCAGCTGTGACCGCTTCTTCAGGACGAGGTAAACCAGGTGAAAGGTCATGGCGCTGAGGGCTTCGGCGAACACTCCCTGTAGCGGCGGGACCCGCAGTGACGTACTGCACTCGGACATCATCAGATTCTTGATCATGTGCATGTCGGTCAGCTCCATCTCCCAGTACTTACCGGCGACCACGAGAGCAAAGTACGCGCCGAGTAACTGCGCGGCGACTCTGAGGACGCCTGCCACGACGCTGATGTCTTTCTGGAGGAGTTCCATTAAGGTCACCGATGGATTTCCGCTGACGCCTAGCATGATGACACCGTGAACGGCGATGGATATGAAAAGCATAGTGATGGCCACGTCGGGCCCAAGCGCGCCGGCCCACTGACCGACCTCCGCAATGGTGTCGACTTCAAGTCGACAGGCGGCGAGCGCGAAAGCGGCGATGAACTCTGTCAGGAAAGTCCACCGCGGCCTACATCGGGCGAGCAGCACCCTTCCGACCGCACTCACACCTATTATAGTTAAGAAGTAGCCCAGCGAGGTGTTAAGCCCTGACATGATGTAGTGCTCAGCTCGCTGTGCTGGACAGAAAGAAAGCTACGAGCTCACCAATGCTGTATTTACTCACAGCATGTGATAACGTGGCACACGGAGATGCCGTGTTCTTATCAAAGGGGTTTTTTGACACAAACCTTAGGCCAAAAAAACACACTGACCTATTCAAGGCCACCTTTGAAAGCGGCTGTTCGCTTTGGCTCCCTCTAGTGGAAGAGCATGGATCTCATTGTTTAAACTTAATCAGTTTTGCACAAACTAGCTTTAGGGATTCTAGTAGATGCGCACACAAACATATTCCCCCAGTTTCACAGACAAGGCTTAAGCTAGTCCCAGACTAAAATGCATGTTTGAGCTGATTTAAGTGAAAGCAACTTGTTCTGAAAATCAGTGCCATTGATTTATCTCAAGATTCACACCATGTACATTTATAAAAGTTAGTTCAATATCCTAATTTAACTAAGGCCTAATCCTGGTTTAGACTAAATCCCTGTCTGTGAAACCGAGTACGAGTGTAGCTGTCATGAGGAGCAACTGCACACAAGCACATCAGGCCTCGTTGGCGCAGTAGGCAGCGCGTCAGTCTCATAATCTGAAGGTCGTGAGTTCGAGCCTCACACGGGGCAGAATTTTTTTTTTATTTTTTTTTTTGCAGGAGCAATGACATGGACGGGTGTTGTTTGACGTTCCAATCTGTGGAAACTTATTAGAGCAAAACTCAGACATTTCTAGCATTTGGCATTGTTTTATATAAAGTTTACTGACGAATGCTGCCACCTAGTGGGTCTCTTACTTAAAACCATTAAAAAAACATTTCTATTATTTGAAATAATAATACAAAACTTATAACTGACGCGTTTACATTTCATGTTTAGGTAATGCATTAATTAATGTTAACAAATAAGACATAACATTAAATGTTCCTGAATTTCCATTTTCCATTGCCAGCAAAATCACATATAAACTGTTCAATTATTCCTCTTATTATTTTGAATGAGAAAAGCTAAAATATGAATGAAACAGTTGGAGAGACAAAAGAACTGGCCCGTACGGGGATCGAACCCGCGACCTTGGCGTTATTAGCACCACGCTCTAACCAACTGAGCTAACCGGCCTGGAAGAGCAGGCTTTAATATAGGTGTTTAAAAATAATACATTGGTGTTGGTTGTTGAGTTGTTTTTGAAAAATAAGTACATTTTGTCTTTTAAGTCAGTGGGAAATCAAAGACATGCAAAGTCCTTGAAAAAAAAGTCAAGTTAAGAAGTAGCAAGGATCTTTTTTTCTTAAATAAAATGATCTACAAGTGAGATCTTGTCTTTACTTTTAGAATGTTATTTGTCAGTGATTGTAGGTTAATATCTACAAAGGGGAGTCAATAAACAAGTGTTCTCCTGTGAATACACATGGAAAAAAAGAGTAATCTCCCCGTCGGGGAATCGAACCCCGGTCTCCCGCGTGACAGGCGGGGATACTTACCACTATACTAACGAGGAGTGATGATGAGGGTACCAGAGTACCAATTTGCTGCATTGTTTGTGTATACTGTTATCTAAAATGTTGCCGTAACAACATAACACTGTTTTAACTCAAATCTTACCTTAACACTTCTTACGTTGAGGTCTCCTGATGAATCTCTTACGGTGAAGCTCTCATTATTTCTATACAGGGTCTGAAATTAACAACCACAAAGCAGAGGAATTAGCACAATATCTAAGTAAAATTCACAATTAGATCAAATATTTGTTGTTGCACATCAAATGAATGCAAGAAAAATTTGTTAAAAGAATCTACTGCATTGGCCGGGAATCGAACCCGGGCCTCCCGCGTGGCAGGCGAGAATTCTACCACTGAACCACCAATGCTCGTATGGAAGCACATTGTGACCGTAACATTTTGTGCATTACAATAGTATTACATTACTATTAGCATTGCGTTACAACACATGGTCATTGAGCATTAAATCTCAGTAGCAACCAGTTACGCAAGAGGACTAAACCCAAGAAATACTAACATTAACAGACATCTCAATGTCACAACATGCTGCTTCCCCTTTGAGAAGAGAAAGAATAGATGAAAAACTTATTAAAAACTAAAGAGCATAATAATGTTCCTACTGACTTTAAACACACGAATCCCAGACATACAAACAGCTGTTAAAAACTTTTAGGCAAAAAAAAACAATATATCTTTGTAGAGAAACGTTTTGATTTTTGAGTTTGGTATTATTCAACCATTAGGTGGCGCTCCAAACCAAATGTTTATATGCCAGATTTATAACGCTTATTACACTAACAATTCTATTCGATTAAAGTGTTTTTTCTTTGATTTCACTTTTAGTTCAATTAAATAGTTTTCGCGAACAGACCTAGGGCCCAACAAACACAGAACGTTGCCTCAACGTAGCCAACCTTTTAGCAACGTTGTAACAACATGGCTAAAAGGTTGTTGGTTCTACATTGTGTCGTTAAGGTTGTTACTGTGCTGTCACAATGTTGCCATTCAACCACGGTTCAGGACCATTGCTGAAGGTTGTGCTTAGGCTGTCTGGACAACCATTGTACGACATGTACTCGTCACTGTTCCGAAGCGCATTTTAAATTTTAACAGACCGTTGGGCCGTTATTCTTCTTCAAGCCAGGATACGCGAGTACTGCTTATGAGTTCTCTTTTAGATTAATAAGATATGTAAATATCCAAACAAAACCTACAATTTTCATGTCTAATGTGAGATTTATTTGTTCTCTGAATAAACTGAATAGCTGATAATTCACATACCGAGTAGTTTGCGATCGGGTTTGGTGTAAGTTAATTATATTACTTTCAGAAGGCCTATTCAGATATCGTTATTTAGGAAAAGGCGTTAAACATATTCTGGTCATGTGATGAAGTGTTTTAACATTATGCCAAAAAGTTATAAGTTTGCCCTTTCCCACTGGATTTGTTCCTCTTTATTGGACTGTCTACCGACCTTCTCGTCTGCGCTCCCGGTGACCTGATGACTGTTTCAGCTGCTTTTATTTTGTTCAACAAATGTTCTCAAATGCTCTTTTTATTTGTAGTCTATTATATTTGAGCTTAATATAATTAATATACTCTATATTAACGTTTTTTTCCCTTCAAATGTATGTTTTGGTAGTGTAATTATATGTATGCAATGTTTTAATAAAGTTGGATTATATGAACTTGTATGGCATTTTTCCTCTTTAAAGTTTCATAGCTGGTTTTACATTAAAAATAACAATTAATGATTAACAGTATTTAAAAAAGTGTTACATGTTCATCTTGTGTATGATTATTAAGGGATTGACCACAAAAAAAATAAATACATAAAAAAATAAGACGCAGAAAAGGTAATATAATATTTATAATCAGCCCTTTAGCGTCAACGTTGCTACAATGTCGCGAGCACGTAGACAGTCAACGTTGCCACAGTAAAAATGGAACGTGGCAGCAACGTTGCCACAACGTAAATGTGTTTGTTGGGGGGTCGATAACTAAAGAGCTAGAGTTCTTAACTGAGCTTTACTTAAATGTGTAACAATCCCAATTATCCAAGAAAACTTGCTGTATTAAAAAAAAAGAGCAAAACAAAATATTTAATTAAAGAAAACACGTAATTTGCGTTAGGTTTACGTTGATTGTACTTCGAGTGGGCCTAGTTGAAGGTGGGCCTAATGGGAAAACTTACCTTGATATTTATCAAGAGCTGTCGAGCAGAAAAAGAAACGTATCTAAATAAAAGAACGAACATTTTCCTCAAGATTTTATTAAAAATGCCTCGACATAAGAGGAAGATTGCTAAAAAAAAAAATCTATTAAAAAGAAGTCACGTGACAACCATGTTTAAACTCTGCGCACGTCGCTTTCAGAACCAAAATTGAATGACGTTTTCTTTAAATGAAGATGAAAAGCTTACAGTAAAGAGTTTTACAGTAATAAGAAAACATTCCCACTGTAGTTAACGAACAAATGTGAACATTTTCAGGTACTCACCGAGACGCCCGTAATATTCACCCATTTCATCTCCACACAAATGCGTTTTCGACGCCCAGTTACTTAAATAAACTTAGTGTTTCGTTCAGGAGTGAATTTGAGATAAAAATGGACAACTTTATACAGAAATAATCGAGGATTTCAACCTCCGCCTGTTGTTCATGGTGCTCGTGGCCCTGACTGCTAGCGCGACCGTTGATATTTGTATTTTTGTGGCGGGAAAGTAAATTAAATTAAATTAAAACAGCAGCGCCAACAAAACCAACCAAAATTTACGTTTTTGCATATAATAGTTAAATAAATATACAAGTATAAAATATTTTTTTGCGAGTGTAAAATAGATATTTAAAAAGTAATGAGACACGTGACCTAAACGAACGGAATGTTGACATTAAAACGGATTACTGGGTCATTAGTACATTTTATGAGCCAATCATTTTTTTAATGAACTGGATGCAAAATATATTTACGTACACGAAAATTATATTTTTCCATATAAGTGAACTTAAATATTGTTGCTTTAAGCAGATGTTTTTAACTAACAAAAGTCCCTTCATGTTATCAACATCCAGAGAGTCTAATAATTTTTGATGAGCAAATGAATTTCCTTATGATTTGTGATATTAGTTTGTCCCACTAACCCACACCCTATTTGTTAAAATTACAGATATCATATACGTTTATATATATATATATATATATATATATAAAATATAAAAGCTTCAAGTTGACATCCCCCTGAATCACTCTGAAAACAATTGTGTAAATAATCAAACTATTTAACTAAATAGGTTAATTAACATCCCTGAAAGGCAACTAACCCCCTTTAAAGGAAAAAATCCTTAAATTTCAAAACATACAAGTATATTAATTTAGCTGTACAAGTTAGAGAGCAAAAATGGTTCTGCATTACAGGAATGGCCCCATTAAATCAGACTATAAAAGTCCCCTAGAGAGAGTTTATTCTAATCTGAAGTTTCAAGTCCTCTTTTAATGAAGAACAAGAGATGTGCACAATGTTGCAATGACTGTATTGATCACAGAATTTGCAGGAATCCGGCTTTTACTTGCAAGACAAGTAACTGAAAAGCATAAAAATAGTTATCAATTCTTACACCGTGACTTACCGACAACTGCATTTACTTCATAATAAACTGTTAGTTACTAAAACAACAACAACAAAAGTGTTCATGTACACAAACATACACATCTAATCTATGTGTCCTGCGTTTGGTTAACTACATCAACTGAAATGCTACGCTTCTTCTTCGAAGTACGTCATATACACATTTCATCACATGAAAGTTTCGTCTCAGGTTAGAGGAAGTTCGACGGCAAAAATCTGCCTTCTTAGACAAAGTATAAAGGTGTTTGCTGGAAAAACAACAAAGGCACAAGTGACTACAAAAATCATTCACCGCTCGCAGTTGGCGCGTATCAGTAAGGTGCTCTTCCCTTCAGGTCAAGAACAGGAGTAGGCTAACACAGTTTTCAGTCATGATTCTGGCTACAGAAAGACTAACGAAAGGTCTCCAGCTGGATCTGAAATCACCATCATTGATTTTGCTCATCAATTACGGTGCATACGAGGTCTACAGAAACCGAAGAGTGGAAGAGTTCACACATAAAACACAGACAAAGTCCCACAAGAATCGAATGAGCGCATGAGGACAAGGAGGACACTAGTCTCCAATACCACAGCGGCCAATACAGGTTTAAAAACAGGCAAAGACCCAAATAAAATGCTTGGAGTTTGTTTTGGCAACATTGACATGTTGTTGACACACCGGTAAAAACACCTGGCACAGATTTCGAGAGTGTTCAGCAGTCCGCGGCGCTCGCAGGCGCAGCTCGTATCGGAGAGAGGGAGGCTAGCGGTTGTTCTTCATGGCGTCCTTGGCAGCCAAAATGAGAGGAGTGAGGCTTGAGAGAGGTTTGGCCAACTTCAGGAAGGGATGCTGAAGACGACAACAGGTTGGATCAATGAACAAGTTCACACTCGTCACGCTGTTCCTTAAATCGCTAGTGACTGGTTTACCTGCAAAAGCTCTTTGCTTCCACCCCTCTTTTCCACGTCCATTTCCAGACAGCGACTTAGGAAGTCTCGGAAGATGGGAGACAGCTTTTCAGGACTCTGCAACTCTGGAGTCCCATTGGTGGCAATCAGGTAGAGCGCCTGAGGAAGCAAGAGTTCGAGATTTTAGACGCTAATGCGTAGTTGCATCGTCAAATTGGACCTCCAACAACTTGTTGGAGAAGCAATGACACCGACATACCCTCAGTGGGTTCTCGTTTAGGTACGGCGGTTCTCCTTCCACCATCTCGATGGCCATGATGCCCAGGGACCAGATGTCAACTTTGGGGCCGTAGGCTTTGCGCGTCACGACCTCCGGAGCCATCCAATATGGCGTGCCCACCATAGTGCTCCTCTTACTCTGTTCAGGAGTGATCTGGGCACAAAATCCAAAGTCCGCTGCGAAGGAGACAAAAACTTTAGAGACATTTCTAGATCTGGTTTGAGAAATTTCATGGACGACTTAAATTTCTCACGCATTCGTTCACGTGTGGAAAACAGATTTCGTTCAAGTTGTCTGTGGTGCTAAACAACAGAAAGCTGCTTTGTTTGAGAATGACTTCAGTGTGAGCAGTGCTTAATACTTCTCTAAGCTATTGGCAATGGACCTTTTTTGCAAACAAATTTCACCAATGGGACTGTACCTTCAGATGAAAATTATAGACCTCAGTAGATGCCATATTTGACGCCAGTGACAACAAGGATGTGTTGGATTGAAAAACAGCTTGTTTAGAAGGTCATACGGTTGCATAATTTGGTGTTGTTCATCAACATGGTGCAATACCAAAAATACGTCAATTCCAATGGACTTGGGGAAAAAACCTTTGAGGAACCTAGATGTGATCCAAGACCTCGAGATACAGTAATGTGCCGTATTTATGAAACATGAGCAACTTGAGTTATGCAAGTTAAATGGGACAATTGACAAAAATTTTGTTTTATAACCAACTTAGTCAGAATTTTGCCTCGCTTGTTTCATGGTTGAAGCTCATTCACGTCCTCATTTTCGTTGGCATCTAATCAAATGACCATGACTTAAGTCAATTATCAATTTTATTTCTGGCTAGTTTGAATCACACTGAAGAAAAATTTCTGAAGAGACGTGGAGATGATAAACATGATGTTGCACTAAACATTACCAGCGTACATCGAAATACTGACAACGTTTGTGCATTTGGGTGAAAACCCAAGTCTGTTTGCACCTCTTTAGTGAACCGCAGTTGCACCTAGTTTTGGCTGCTAAACCAAACGAAACGTGACGGTTTCTGCATCTATGAGAATCAAGTGTGAAGGCACCACAATCATCATCTTTGTTCTGTGATCAAACCGAACGTCCTGCTTAATGCAAAGCGCTAGAGCGCAAAACCGAGAACATACTGAGCTTGACAGAACCGTCCATTCCCAGGAGCACGTTGTCGCTTTTGATGTCCCGATGAATGACCTGATTAGCGTGCAGAAACTCCAGTGCTTGCAAACACTGCGAGATAACAGACAAGAGGAAGTTCATTAGTAAGGCGACGTGGTTACTTCCTGTTAACACATACTAGGCTTAATTTAGAACACAGTTCAATTGTGCATTAATCGTCAGGGTTTCCCTCTAAAACTAAAAGTAGTTAATTTAGCAAGCGACTTCGACGCACCTCTCGGCACACAGCGGCGATCTGAGCCTCGTCCATGCATGTCTCCGTTACGACATCCGTCAGCGAGCCACCGGCCAAGTACTCCATCACTACGAACAGCTCCTCACCGACCAGAAAACTGTAACAGACACAATTAACACTTAAAACATCACGACATCCATCCAAAAGTTACAAATTTCATTGCTAAAAACGCAAATATTGCATAAAACGTTCGCGAATAAAGCACTGTTCCAATCCCGCGTGTTCAAGAGAATGAAATATTCACTTCCTGAGAAACTGGTGTAAATTATCAATAATAAAACAGTAATAATGTCACTTTAAATGCAAATGAGCTGCTGCTCCCGCCCCCTTTCCAGCTGGAGATCTTTTGTTTAACAGCTTCAGTTGCTCAACAACAACAACAAAGCTGGAGAATCTCACGCAGTCAAAATGAGGATTGTCAGTAACGGTGTTCATCCTTACATTGATGGAGCTCCGATAAACGCTCCTTTTTAGCAATCGAGCTCGTCAGGGTCAACTTTCCGGCTAACGAGACTCTAAATAGTGTTCAACAACATGCTTTCCTCGAACTTTTGCCATGGCGTTAGAACTGGTGCACCATTGTTACTTGTGAAAACAAAATCAAAATTTCTGTTTTACCGAATGACACTTTTTGGTTATACCGAATGACGATATTTTTTTTTTTTAACAATGCAAACAGGCTGATATCTAGCTAGCTAGCAAAAAGACAATCAACATTTTATATTTCGTACAAATTTTTTTAAATATTGCAACATTTTCCCTGATTTATAGCGGTTGCACCGAATGACCTGATGTTTCGGGACACGCGTATGAGCGAGTGAATAGTTTCGAATAGTTAAAAGAGACTTTGACATCGTGACCATTTTACAGGCGTCTGAACGATGTCACATGATACTGACCACATGACTTGATCCAAAATGGTCGCTTTATATCGGTTACTCCAAATGACATCAATGAAATGAATTTTTCCAGACATTCTTTCTCATATATAAACGACTTCTATACGTCATTTTAATACCATTTTGCACTATGTTGATATAAAATCATGCCAGAATAAAAAATATATGAATTTATTATATTTTAAGATCACAAATGAAATGGCTATATTGGTTTTTGGACGGTTAAACCGTATGACTTTCTGACGACTCAAAAATCTTTAAAAATACCTTTATATGTAAAACTGATGGAGCTCCGATAAACGCTCCTTTTTAGCAATCGAGCTCATCAGGGTCAACTTTCCGGCTAACATTTTCCCTGATTTATAGCGGTTGCACCGAATGACCAGATGTTTCGGGACACGCGTATGAGCGAGTGAATATTGACATCATGACCATTTTACAGGCGTCTGAACGATGTCACATGACACTGACCACATGACTTGATCCAAAATGGTCGCTTTATATCGGTTACTCCAAATGACATCAATGAAATTAATTTTTAAGGGGCGGTAATATTATAATAAGATCCCCTTCCTACGTCACAAGTGGAGCGAAATGTTTTTTCGCATACTTGCAGAGAAAGGCTCTTTTTTCCTACATAATAAATTACGCAATAGCACAATAATACAAAAAAACCCACGTTATTAAATTCTGAATTGTTATCTTGCGTTCAGACATTTCAGAATGACTAAAACAATATTTGAGGAATGAGTTAGTCCAGTTATCATATACGATCCATGAGGTTAAAGTTTTAGTTGCACATTAAGGAAAACATGTTTCCAATGCAGTTTACGCGCATGTCTTATGATCAAATAAAAAATATAGGACGTTTTTTTTAAAGCGCATTTTGGCACTTCCGTCAAATGCAGTATTTGAAAATTCACATAAAAATCCATCGATAGAAACATAGCTATCGTTTAAAACGTTCTGATGGGGACTGGAGGCCAGGATGAAGGTGAATTTGATGTTACCTGACGAACGTTTACCTGTCTAAGAAGTTGACAATGTTTGGATTTTTCAGCTCCTTCATCACGAGGATTTCATTGATGATCAGCTCTTTCTTGGGCTGCTTCTGCAGGTTGATCTGTTTGATGGCCACCTGAGAGACAGAAACGCACTGCGATGACGAGAGTGTGGGAAAACCAAGAAAACCAAGTCCATTTCTCTCTCTTTCCGCATTACCTCCTGTCCAGTGGCGACGTCGATGGCAGTGAACACCGTTCCCGAAGCTCTGTGGAAACACACGGTTATTAATCTCCATCCATCGACATGAACGTGTTGCGTGGAATCGTGGGACCTACCCTTGTCCAATCTTCTCGTATCGTGTATATTTCTTTTTCGGATCTCCAATACTGACGATGGTTCCTTTTGGAGAGCAAACAGAGGATTTGAGTCTCGCAAAAAAAAGTAAAACTGCACGAGGAGCTGCATATGAAGTGACGTACTGAGCTTGTCCATGATCTCCTCGTCGGTCATCTTGCCCTTTTTGGGTCTCTGTCGGTCGGTGGCTTTCGACGCGACCTCGCTGTCTGGAGACGTGACGGGGGGAGGGAGCGGGTCGATGAACGATGGTCGAGTGTATACCTGAAATAGTTCGAAACATTAATAAAAACTATAACGGCATCACATATAACACTGGTTTATATACACTATAGTTGTATTTTTAGGTGAACCATGAACTCTAACGGCTTCTTACGCTCTTGGTGTGTTCTGGCCGAGGTGCGACAACCGGCGGCGGCGCCTCTTCATCGTCATCCTCATCATCATCATCCACCGTTTTGATCGGGGATGAAGGCTCTGGTGTTTTCTTGACAGGCTGAGGTTTCAGGGAAGGAAAGCAGTGTCATTATTATTATATTAGTAATATAGTATTTTTTTGTTTTTCATACCAGGGATGTTACAGTTAAACTAAAACCATTAAAAAAAACATTTTTGTTGCTTGAAATTAAAATAAACAATAATGTGAAATAGAATTAGTTTAAATATATATCAGGGTTATTATAGTTTACTAAAACTAAACCATACATAACAAAAGTGAAATATTTTTTTACTTTATTTCAACCAGTTGCCAAAATGTTATTTAGTTACTTATTGTACCAAAATAACTAAAACTGAAATGAAAAATTAATAAAAAAAAACTATATAGTGAAAAAAAAAATTATAAAAATGACAAAAAATAAATTACTATGTTACTTTAAATACAATAAATGTTAACAGGAATAAAATATAAGCTAGTTACCAACATTTTTCATTATCATTTAGTTTAACTTAATTTACTAAAATAAACTGAAATAAAATTGTATAAAAATTAGACAATTTTTTTTTATACAAAAACTAAAAATGTACATTACTTGAAATAAAATAAGCATTAACTTTTAATTTTAATTTATTAACTGAAACAAATTTTTTTTTTTGCTTTAAGTAAAATAAACGTTAACAGAAATAAAAAAAACTGTGGGGAAAAAAAATGAAATAAAACGGAAAAAATAAATAAATGACAACTGTACAGAGGTTTACTAAAAAAACAAAAACTTGTAAATATGACAAAACAAACAACAACAAAATAACTAAAACTGAAAATACAAAAATATTCAAAATAAGCAAAAATTCAAATATATTAAAAAAAATATTCAAAAAAAGCAACATTTCTTATATTATTTAGTTTAACTTGATGTGCTAAGAGAGCCAAAACTGAAATAAAAAAATTATAATAAAAGGTAAAAACTAATAAAAATAACAAAAACAACTAAATCACTAAAACTACTTCTGAAATGAACTAAAACAGCATCTCAAAATAACCTACCGATTGTTCACCAGAGGGAAACCCGTCCTTCTCTATAGACACAGAAGCAGAGAAAAGCGGTCAGAACCACATGACTGGACACTGCTGCTAAAATCAGCACCAAACACACGAGCTCCAGCAGACCTGAGGAGAAGCTGAGGTACTTCTGCCGGCCGTTGCCCGTCGAGTCGTAGAACTTGAGGACGTCGAGAACGGCCTGCGGGTTCTTCTTCTGCTCGGACTTGGTGATGTTGGAGGTCTGCAGTAATCTGGCCCACTGCTCCGGCATTCCCTGCGGGACACGGAGAACACACGCTTACACCTCCAGGAGCGTTTTAAGCAAATATTATCAGACTTTAGAAACCCGTTCAAATTGTGCACCTGCTCTCTATGCCAGGTTTGGGTTACGCGTCGTTTCTACTGTACATTAAAATCTTCCGAGTGCGATATTTAAGTTTATGTCACTTTCAAAATCTACTATCAGGTTTGTTAAGCAATAATAAATATTGTTTAATAATATTGTGTAAATACTCTAATGTTCAGTTTATTTAATAGTGGTGCTTTCAGCCGCCAAAACAAATGACATACTTAACGTAAATAAAACGTAAATAACGTAAAAAAAAAATAACAATAATACAATTAGTAAAATTAACTTCATATTTCATAATCAATTAACACAGCTTTTATCATTTTTTTTACAAGACGGACAAAATTTTTAATCAAAATTTCAGTTTTACCAAATGACGATTGTTTTTTTTTTAACAATGCAAACAGGCTGATATCTAGCTAGCTAGCAAAAAGACAATCAACATTTTATATTTCGTACAAATTTTTTAAATATTGCAACATTTTCCCTGATTTATAGCGGTTGCACCGAATGACCTGATGTTTCGGGACACGCGTATGAGCGAGTGAATATTGACATCATGACCATTTTACAGGCGTCTGAACGATGTCACATGATACGGACCGCATGACTTGATCCAAAATGGTCGCTTTATATCGGTTACTCCAAATGACATCAATGAAATGAATTTTTCCAGACATTCTCTCTCATATATAAACGACTTCTATACGTCATTTTAATACCATTTTGCACTATGTTGATATAAAATCATGCCAGAATAAAAAAAATATATTAATTTATCTTTATTTGTCTTTGGACGGTTAAACCATATGACCTTCTGACGACTCAAAAATCTTTAAAAATACCTTTATATGTAGCAAAATATAATTTTGGATTCAATAAAAGAGATACTTTTATTATTATTATTATTAAGGTCTTTGAACTAAAAAAAATGACCCATCGCGTCATGGACCCGTATACTAACCGTGAACTCGCCGGTAACAGCGTCGAATCCCACGTGGATGGTGTGCTCGAAATCTGAGGGCGGCGAGATCTCCGGCCGCTCTTTATCTCGGTCTTTCCTTCGACCGCCTGTCAGGAGACACACACACACACACACACACACACACACACACACACACACACACACACAAACACACACACACACACACACACACAGCGGCAGAACTCAGCATGATGGAGATTCAGTTCGACCCGCAAACACATCACACGTCTCTGAGACGTCTCTGAAGTGTGGATCGAGGTGATGCATCTCCAGAAACTACGATACAGTGACATGTGAAACACAGAGTCAAAGCGAAAGCGGTTATTTATTGCTCAGGGTCTGTGGTTTTGATGAGCCCTGAGAGGATGAAGACGCTGAGAAATGTTCTATTGCGAATGTGAAAAACGGTTTATTTGAGTGTCACATGACCTGGACGTGATGGTATACGCACCCTTCTCGGCTCCGGAGAAGATGGAGATGATCTTGTTGCGCTTGCGCTCCTCCGGCACCGAGGGGAGGGGCTTGGAGCTGTGATTGGCGGCGAGCGTGTGGTCCTTCCCGCCGCCGCTGAAGATCGTGCTGCTCATCCTCACGGGCGGAGCGGGCGGCTTGTCCTCCAGATCCCCATTGTCACACATGGTCCAGGACGAGGAGAAGAGGAAAGAAAGGAGGAGTGGGTTGAAGGGGAACGTTTGCAGGTGGAGATAAAGAAAAGGAGGAGTTAGAGCTGGAAGAGCAGAGGGAAGCACAACGGAGAGATGAGCGACGCACACGCAACACACACACACACAACATTCTGCAGAGCTGCCGTTTACACGGACACTTATGAGGAAATATTAAAGGAACTTATGAGGAATTTTAAAAAATTATGTTTTATATAAAGAATATTCAGATGATTTTAGGACCTTCGAGAACCTTTTTATGCTCATAAATATTAATATTTATGGTCATAAAATTAACAGTAATTAAATAATAATAACAAATTAATATTAATGAAAAAAATGGAAAAGAAATTATATTTTGCATAAAGATTTTTCACATGATTTCTATGACCATCAGAAGCATTTTATGTTTAATATTTATAAAAGAGAGAAAAAAAAAACAATATTTTATTATATAATGATGATGATAATAATAATAATATAATTATGTAAACAGTTTTATTTATCGATTTAAAAGTTTAATTTATGCAAAATATAATTCATTGTTTCTTTAACTAGTTTACTTGAAAATAATAAAATATTAAAGTAATAAGAATAAATAAAAAAAACAATTTTCACATGATTTCTATGACCATCAGAAGTATTTTATGTTTAATATTTATAAAAGAGAAAAAAAACCAATATTTTATTATATAATAATAATAATATTATTATGATGTAAACAGTTTTATTTATCGATTTAAAAGTTTAATTTATGCAAAATATAATTCATTGTTTCTTTAACTAGTTTACTTGAAAATAATAAAATATTATAGTAATAAGTATAAATAAAAATTTTTTTAGCACCATCAGAACCATTTTATTCTTGATATAATAAAGACGCAAGACAAAAATACAATTATTAATTAATAATTATATAATATTACTATGTAAAACTTTTAAAATTTAATTTATGCAAAATTTGGGCATATATATAACAAAAATAGTAAATATTAAAGGAATAAGAATTTAAAACAAATTATATTTCGCATAAAGAAACTTTTTTTTTGCTTATTTATCATGAAAATAATGCCACAATAAATTAATAGCCGCAAAAATCACTAATAATTATTACTACTAAATAAGAAAAATATTACTTAAAACTTTGTTAAAATAAAAAAATGTTTAATTCATGAACAATATACTTCTTTAACCACTTTGCTTCATTATAATGATAATAATGACAGAATAAATGTCTAATTTTACTAATAATTATTTTAAATGACAGTGATTTTCCAAATTAAACCCTATCTTTTTGACATTTTGGTTTAAATTTGAACCTAATGACATGAAACCAGCCCAGAATTCATATATAAAGCATTATTTCACAGATGTTGTCGTGAGCAGACAGGCTGAAGCACACAGGCAGACAGAAGCTCCTATAAACACACACATATGCACAATATAACAACAGTCCGTCTCAATCCCTAGTGAGCTCCCTACTTAGACAGCACAGGGGAACATCGGCACCCGCTCGCGTCACGTGTTGTCTAGGTAGGCAGCGCTCTGTGTTTTGAGCCGCAGCCGGAGAATCTCGGGTTTTGTCGCCACTCACCTGTGAAACTGGAGTCAAACTTCACTTTAAACCGCGAGGACGGTTTAAACAGGAGCTGCTGTGTCCGCTAAAAGGCCCGAGGTCCGGCGGAAGCCCCGTCTGATGCTTTCTAGGCTGTTATCTGCTGTACACGGGTTTATTTTCAGTAGTTTTTTGTGTTGGTTTGGGGAAGGGGAGGCGCCCAGCTGCGTCTCTTTCTGCCCTCGCCTGCAGCAAACAGCCAGCGACCGTTTCCGGTGCGGTGGGATTGTGGGGAAACGACCGGCAAAATAAAAGTCTGGCGAATTAAATTCAATATTTTTTTTAATATTATATAATCAATATATTGCTATTAAGAAGTTTTCCTTATTTTCAGAATTAAGTATATTTTAATAATTGATTTATACTTTCAGAAATATGTTAATTTTAAGATGTATTAATTTTTATATTAATTTTACTGTTTTAATATTACATTATATTAAAATAAAATTTTACATTACTATTGTTTTTATTATTATAGTAAAATAACATTTACTACTATTATTATTATTACATTATACATTTATAATATTATAAATATTACATTACTTTAAAATATTATTATTATTATTATTATATTACGAATATAGCATTGTTAAATATTTATTATTTACTTTTAGAATTAGAATCATATTAATTATATTATTAATATTACATTATAGTAAAATTGTATTATTTACTATTATTAGAATTATATTATAGAAATTACATTAAATATTGATTTAAAATTATAATTATTATTATATATTATTACATAATATTAAAAGTATTTACTTATTATTAACTGTTTTTATTTATTTACTATAATTAGAATTATATTATAAAAATGACATATTAAAATGATTTAATATTATTATTTAAGATTTATTAATTTTTATATTTCAAATAAATGTTTTTTTTTTTAATATTTGACTTTGAAATGTGTGTGTGTGTGTGTGTGTGTAAGACATAAATAAAAAGTCTTGCTTACAAAACAGTTTTATTTACATTTTGCTGCAACAAAACATTATTAATCCACTATGATGACAAATTCCTTGAGTACATTTCCCTAAAATATGGGAATTACAGTAGGGATTAGGGAGGAAATGGGCTGTCATGGGCTGTTCATCTCTGTGCTGACGGTATGAAGTACGTTCGCCGCGGGTCACGTGACGATGGGATCAGAAGGTTCCGTGTTTCCAGATGGATCTGAGCAGGTAAATGCAGCTCAGCGCGGCGGTCAGAACGGTCCCGACACACACACTGAGGATCATGGAGGAATCACCGACCGGAATCTGCAGACTCGCGGATCCAGTGTCCTGAAATCAACATCACAGGAACTTTGCTATAATATATATATATATATATATATATATATATATATAGTAATTACTGTTTTATAATATAAATATTACATTATATTAAAATAAAATTTTACATTATTATTGTTTTTATTATTATAGTAAAATAACATTTACTACTATTATTATTACTACATTATACATTTACAATATTATAAATATTACATTACTTTAAAATATTTTTTATTATTATTATATTACGAATATAGCATTGTTAAATATTTATTATTTACTTTTAGAATTAGAATCATATTAATTATATTATTAATATTACATTATAGTAAAATTGTATTATTTACTATTATTAGAATTATTTTATAGAAATTACATTAAATATTGATGATTTAAAATTATAATTATTATTATATATTATTACATAATATTAAAAGTATTTACTTATTATTTACTGTTTTATTTATTTACTATAATTAGAATTATATTATAAAAATGACATATTAAAATGATTTAATATTATTGTTATTATTTTTACATTATATACTACATTTACTATTACTAGTATAATTATGCAATATAATTATTAAATTATATTAAAATTGTACTTTATTATGATCATTAATACATTATATATTAGTATAAACATTACATGATATTAAAATATTCTATTTAATATTTTATAAATATCACATTATTTACATAATATTATTAATTTTACATTATATTAAAATTGTATTTATTATTTCCTGCTATTATTATAATTACATTACATATTTCATATTTATTATATACTATTATTGTTATAATTACATTATATTAAAATCTTATTTACTATTATTATTTTATATAAAAGTGTAAATATTACATTATATTAAAATAAAATTTTACATTATTATTGTTTTTATTATTATAGTAAAATAACATTTACTACTATTATTATTATTATTACTACTACATTATACATTTATATTATAAATATTACATTACTTTAAAATATTATTATTAATTATTATTATTATTATTATTATATTACAAATATAGCATTGTTAAATATTTATTTACTTATTTACTATTATTAGAATTATATTATAGAAATTACATTAAATATTGATTTAAAATTACAATTATTATTATATATTATTACATAATATTAAAAGTATTTGCTTATTATTTATTTACTATAATTAGAATTATATTATATATTATAAAAATGACATATTAAAATTATTTATTATTATTTTTACACTATATACTATATTTACTATTACTAGTATAATTATGCAATATAATTATTAAATTATATTAAAATTGTACTTTATTATGATCATTAATACATTATATATTAGTATAAACATTACATGATATTAAAATATTCTATTTAATATTTTATAAATATCACATTATTTACATAATATTATTAATTTTACATTATATTAAAATTGTATTTATTATTTCCCGCTATTATTATAATTACATTACATATTTCATATTTATTTACTATTATTATTTTATATAAAAGTGTAAATATTACATTATATTAAAATATTACTTATTATATTATATTAAAATATTACATATATGATATTGTCACATGAACATATGCAATCGTTCCACTTCAAACCTTCAGATCCAGGATCTCCAGCCAGGAGCAGATGCTCTGGTTCCTGACGGTACAGGGAGCGTCGACCATCTCATGATGGAGAGCGGCTCTCAGCGTCTCGCCTTTATAAAACACATGAACACAGGTGAGGCTGAGCTCCCGTCAGTGTCTTTACCTGCACGTGTCCGGCTGACTCACACTGATCCGATCGGAGTAACAGCCTGGGGGACTCGATATCTACTGTCACCCACTTCAGGCTGGAGTTGGAGGGTCTGTGATATCGCCCGTGAACGGGGACCGTCGCCTCATGTTTTCCAGAGAGAAAAACCAGAGCGGTGAATCCAGAAGACAGATATTCTGGAGCTTCCAGATCAACCTTTGAATCCAGAAGAACCTGCGAAACATGTTCGAGTTCATCTCAATGAAAGTGTACAGTCAATAAACACATTTAGCGTGACATCGAAAGCCCTCACCTCCAAACCCGTGTCTTGTTTTAGAGTTTCCAGCTGATATTCATCCATGTAAACTCCACTTGGCAGCTTTTGGAGCAGTAAAGCTTTAACATCATGATCTACTTTGCCCCAGTGAACATTGTATTGGAGATCCCTATAAACCAAACCACACATTTAACCATTTTAAACATCATGAACATAAACAATTGAACGTTTTGAGGAGACCTGTGGAATCCTGCTTTGGTTATCTTCACAGACATCGACAATGACTCCAGGAACTCAGATGGAAAACAATTATCTGCTGAATGGCAAAATGCAGAAATTTAGTTCAGTTTTATTTTCATTTCAAATATTTGTTCCTTATCGATAACTAATGAATCGCAGCATTATAAATACCTTCGTGCGAGTTTCCATTGTGCATAAAATACAACACAGTTGCTAATAAATAATAAAAATTAGGCATGTTTGATCAGCGCTCATGCTGTAATCCCGATTTACTTCCGTGTTTAGTAACATCCGCCCCGGGAGATGGCGCGAATGAACGTCTCGCGCGCGAAACTCCCTCTTCAGAAGAAATGGATACAGCAGCGAAGAGGAAGCATGGAGACGTTGATCAAATAACCACAACAAGAGTATAATTTTGATTTATACCTAATTGCTGTTTTATTTACGAGCCCATGCATTGCGTATTAAACGTGAGCCTGTGCCTTTAAGAAAACTTAGAATCAGCGTTAATCAAGCGATACATATTCCGGTAGTCTCCTCACTGTTACTATGGTTACTAATACTGATTAACAGACGGACAGAAATGTGAACCGAAAATTGTAATCGTAGTTTTACTAACACACACATATATGTGAGTATGTGTATTCTATAATATTTAGCACAGCAATAATTTAATATTGATACAACAAATATTTAGTATTGATATTTAATAGTAATAAAACAGTACTCAAATAAATATTAAGATAATATTTACTATTTGTACTATATATATATATATATATATTAGATAGATTCATATAGTTTGAAGATTTTCATTTTTTTTAGCTACTTTATATTTTATCACGTGCAATATTATTTTACTTTAACAATAAATATAACAACTGTTGGTTGACTTTTTATGGACAACATTTCTCTTTTGATTCTGCAGCTGGAAATGCAAGCGTGAGTGAAAATGTCCATAGTAGCAAAGCAATGTGGCGTGAAATTTATTCCACCTTCAATCATCCTCATTTATGAGAACAAGAACACCAGCAAGATACGAAAGAGAATCATACCTGTGAGGAACTTCTCTCAATATTCAGGTAAGTCTGTTTGAAATATGACCTAGGCTTGTTTTTTTTTAGATTCACTCAAATTCATTTCTCTAAAATCAAGAACGGAAGAGGTCCTCAGCTATAACCCTGAGGGATGCCCCAAAGAAATGAAGTTGAAAATATGACCTAGTGATTGTTATTGAGTTTTGTGAGATTAGCTCACAAACATTTCTCTAAAAACTTGAACAAAAGTGGCCCTCAACTATAACCCTGAGGGATGCCTTAGAAAAACAAAGTTTGAAATATGGCCTGGACACTTTATTGAGAGGTTTTGTGAGACTCGCCCACATACATTTCTCTAAAAACAAGAACGGAAGAGGTCCTCAACTATAACCCTGAGGGGCACCCCAAAGAAATGAAGTTCGAAATATGACCTAGATGTTTTATTGAGTTTTGTGAGATTTGCTCACAAACATTTCTCTAAAAACGTGAACAAAAGTGGCCCTCAACTATAACCCTGAGGGATGCCTCAGAGAAAGAAAGTTTGAAATATGGCCTGGACACTTTATTGAGAGGTTTTGTGAGACTCGCCCACATACATTTCTCTAAAAACAAGAATGGAAGAGCTCCCCAACTATAACCCTGAGGGGCATCCCAAAGAAATAAAGTTCGAAATATGACCTAGATGTTTTATTAAGGGGTTTTATGAGATTCGCCCACATACTGTACATTTCTCCTTAAAACAAGAACAAAAGTGGGCCTCAACTATAACCCTGAGGGATGCCCCAAAGAAAGTGTGGCAGGGCTACAATAAGTAATAGTTAAGTAAAAGAATACAATAATCTATCAAAAGACCATGTGTAGGCAAATCCATTTATCTGTCAGAGAGACTATCAAAGAAAGTTTGGAGATTGTAACATTATGTAATGCATGAATGAACCATTATACTTGCATGCATATGAAATACTGACTAATGTACACTCACCTAAAGGATTATTAGGAACACCATACTAATACTGTGTTTGACCCCCTTTCGCCTTCAGAACTGCCTTAATTCTCCGTGGCATTGATTCAACAAGGTGCTGAAAGCATTCTTTAGAAATGTTGGCCCATATTGATAGGATAGCATCTTGCAGTTGATGGAGATTTGTGGGATGCACATCCAGGGCACGAAGCTCCCGTTCCACCACATCCCAAAGATGCTCTATTGGGTTGAGATCTGGTGACTGTGGGGCCATTTTAGTACAGTGAACTCATTGTCATGTTCAAGAAACCAATTTGAAATGATTCGAGCTTTGTGACATGGTGCATTATCCTGCTGGAAGTAGCCATGGGTACATGGTGGTCATGAAGGGATGGACATGGTCAGAAACAATGCTCAGGCAGGCCGTGGCATTTAAACGATGCCCAATTGGCACTAAGCGGCCTAAAGTGTGCCAAGAAAACAACCCCCAGACCATTACACCACCATCACCAGCCTGTACAGTGGTAACAAGGCATGATGGATCCATGTTCTCATTCTGTTTACGCCAAATTCTGACTCTACCATCTGAATGTCTCAACAGAAATTGAGACTCATCAGACCAGGCAACATTTTTCCAGCCTTCAACTGTCCAATTTTGGTGAGCTCATGCAAATTGTAGCCTCTTTTTCCTATTTCTCCTAGTTCAGGAGATTGTCTTGACCAGGACCACACCCCTAAATGTATTGAAGCAACTGCCATGTGATTGGTTGATTAGAAAATTGCATTAATGAGAAATTGAACAGGTGTTCCTAATAATCCTTTAGGTGAGTGTATGTTATCATAAGTGTTGCCTCTTTCCTTCCAGACTGCAGCCAAGCAGCAGAGAGGATGAAGCATCATGTCCGTCACAGAGTCTATCTGGAGTCCGTGTCTTTGGCTCAGCTGGAGAGACTTCATCTCATTCTCCGCGATCATCTGCGTGGCCTCAGTCTGGAGCAGAGTCTCGCCGCCCAACGGGGGTCCAACCCGAGCGACGAGGACCTGAATAAACTGAGCGATGAAGAGCTGAACCGCAGGAAGGCCCAGATGGACGAGCTGTTCGAGCGCAACCGCAGACGCAAAGATGATCCAGACTTTGTGTACGACCTGGAAGTGGAGTTTCCGGAGAACAGCGTGCGAGAGACTTGCAGCTGGGATGAAGAGCATTCCGATGATGAATTTTAGAAGATTGCTGACACTGGGATGGATTTAGAACTGAGAAACACATGGAGAACTGGTGCATCATGGGGGTTATGTTGAAGTTTGATGATGAATGTGCTTTTTGGTCTGTTCATTTGCAATGGTACATATTGTTTGAAGGCCTCTGTAATAGTTTTACCCTTTTGGTTCTTTGACATCACAAAATTCTAAATATTTATTCAGTAAATATAAAAAAATGGAGGACATAGAAACTCTAAACCACATAGATTTCTATAAAAACAAGAACAGAAGAGGTCCTCAACTATAACCCTGAGGGGCACCCCAAAGAAAGTGTGGCAGGGCTACAGGAAGTTACAGTTTAGTAACAGATTACAATAATCTATCAAAAGACCATGTGTAGGCAAATCCATTTATCTGTCAGAGAGACTATCAATAAAACATTTGGTGATTGTAACATTATGTAATGCATGAACGAACCATTATACTTGCATCCATATGCAGGCCTGGGTGGGTTACTTTTAAAATGTATTTCACTACAGATTACAAAATACATGCTTTAGAAAGTAATTTGTAACGTATTTCGTTACATTACTCAAGTTTAGTAACTTAATCTAAATACTTTAGAATACTTTGGAATACTAATAAGTGTGGAACAAACACAAAAAAGGTCATTGAAAGTTTTATCTCACAATTCTGACTTTTTCCCTCAGAATTGTGTTTTATAAGGTTGCAATTGAGAGTTATAAAGTCAGAATTATGAGATATAAACTCACAATATTGAGAAAAGTCAAAATTATGAGATATAAACTCGCAATATTGAGAAAAGTCAGAATTATGAGATATAAACTCACAATATTGAGAAAAGTCAGAATTATGAGATATAAACTCCCAATATTGAGAAAAGTCAGAATTATGAGATATAAACTCACAATATTGAGAAAAGTCAGAATTATGAGATATAAACTCATACTAAATTCACAATTGCAAGAAAAAAAGTCAGTATTGCAAGTTTATATCTCCCAATTCTGACTTTATAACTTGCAATTGTGATAAAAAGTCAGAATTGTGAAATTGTGAGGGAAAAAATAAAGTGTGAGAAAAAGTTGCAGTGACGAGTGAATTATAAAATGACTCACAAAACATGAAAACAGTGGAAAACATGAATCTTAACTCCTCTTTTTCAGACGGTCAGAGTCAGAGAATCACCAATCGCTGTTTAAATGACATTAAAACTCAAAGTAATCACTTTGGTAATCTAAAACACTTTTCAGATGTAACTGTAATCTGATTACCACCCATTTAAAATGAAACACAGTGACTCAAATTTTGTATTTTAAATACGTAACCAAGTTACTTGTATTTCGTTGCTCCCCAACCCTGTCCATACGAAATACTGACTTAAATAATCCAATGGTACATATTTGTTTTAAGGCTACTGTAACAGTTTTACCCTTTTGGTTCTTTGACATCACAAAATTCCAAATATTTAATTCAGTAAATTAAAAAATGGAGGACATTGAAACCTTGAACCTCATTATTTTTTTTTTTTTACAACTATTACATCATTTATTATCAGCCTACAAAAAACAATCTCATCACAATACTTGACACATTTCAAACGACAGAGGAGTTTTAATGGTAAATATTTATTTGTTTTTATGAAAAACTGTACGGAACGTCTAGTCCATATATCCAGGGATAGTTAAACATGAAAAAATAAAACGCTACTTGATTGTCACACTTTCAACCCTGTGGATTCTACCCACTACTGATGACACGATATAAAGACGTACTGGTACGTGTTTTCGATAAGGTAGTCTCACTTCAATATAATATAAGTAATATTTCATGTTTTATATTTGGATCACATATAGAATCATAAAATAACACAAGAGCAGCGTTGACACCGCTTAATCTCACTTTGGTAGATCCTCTGACATTTTGTTTGGGTTGCCGACCTTTACAGCAATAAAAACGGCTTTAAATCCGAAAGCGAGTGCAGAGTGCCGAGTCCGGTCGATTAAAAAGTGCATCAAAGCTGCTGGAGAAAAGACGGCAGATACTGCCAAAATCGTGCATTTAAAACATTCAACAACGAGACGTCGCACGTGCACTTTCGCTTTCTTCACGATGGAGTTCGAAACGCAGTAGTTAATCGCTTTAAGTTCAGCAAAAGATTCTCGGAAACGAAGCGGAATTTGATTGTCCAACTCGAGCGGAAGAGCCTCAAACGATGGCACTGATACCTCATGAGATTTTGGGTTATTACACGATTAGGGAACGAAAAACCCCACACTTGCACTTCTCTCCAACAACAGGAAGAGTTTCGAAGCAAATCGGTAGTTTCAGGGAAAGTAGTCGCATTGCACTTTAAGTGCAAGAGCGGGAAATACAATCGTACGTTGGCTGCGAAATCGAGCCAGGCGACTTTTTGCCATTTCGAAGCACAAGAGTGATAATTTGGATGCTTGAAGCTTCATAAAAATAATCAGTAAGTAAAGAGAAGGAAAAAAATATAGCCTATATCATATATAATATATCCGAGATTGCCTAAAAAAGACAATTTGACAACACAGAATGAAACTTAAACAAATGGAAACATTTCAAGTACTTTGAAAAATAAAAACTTTGTTTCCTCGTGACCCTCATATATTTCATCATGGCCATATAAAGGAGTATATATTATCCTATTTTACCACAAAATACATATATATATATATATGCATACGTATATATATATTCATATAGAAATGTAATCTCAACATCTCATTTTTTCTTTCGATCCTGGGTGCATCGTGGACAGAACCTGGAAGAGAGAAAAGAAAAGTTGGTCGTTGATCTTCTGATACTGAAGGTTCCTCATTGAGCAACTCTGAACAGACGGACATACCATTTCCCTTTGGGTTTTGTTGTCAGATCAACACAGGCGAAGTGAAACCACTCAATGGGACACTGTGCAGAAAAGCATTTTTTGTTAAACAAATACATTGAGGAAAGGCTAAAAAAACAGTTTAACGTGAATGCACGCGCTCGTACATCCGGGTTGTCGCATCCGATCATTTCTCCATATGACACTTGGTGACACAGGCAGTACGTGGGTTCGTTGGGATCCACGGGCATGTCTAAGACGTCTGACGGATGAACTGGTAAGATGGATTCAGAGAACTCAGGGCTGTAGAAAACAAAGTGTGAAGAGTTATTGTGAAGTTAACTTGTGGAAAATTGGAATATTGCATAAAACATTTGCGAATAAAGCAGCGCTTCCATGCAATGTGTGGAAGAGAACACGATCATCACTTCCTGAGAAATTCCCACGGCTCTTTTTCCTTCCATCATGAATGAAACTCAATAAACCGTCATGTTCTCTTGCGTCTCTGGTGTTTGGGAACGCAATCGTGCGAGACGCTTCTGGAGGGAATTAAACCAAATCATTCTGATGACAGACTTTGACTTTCAGAACGACCAAACCAACTTTCGAGATGCTGCGATGCGATTGGTCCGCTGGTTAGTCGTTATCCAATCACAACCTCTGCTGAGATCAAGTCACACGAGTGTTTTTTTGTTGAGAATCGTTGGATTTATTCAGTGTTTCCATCACAGTTTCTTATAAATCTATCCAACTCATTTGAACGCATACATTTTTCACGAGCATTTTTAGAACTTTGCCTTTCCATCCAGGTTTGTTTTATGGGATCTCCAAAAATGGATGGAAACGTAGCTGACGCTGCTTCATACGTAATTTTTTTGTGTGAACCAATACTTAAAGTTGACGCAGTTCGACTCTAACCTGTTTTTCATTTTCTTTTTCCGCGGCGAGTCGTCGTCTGAAGATTTCCGTCCTCTTCCTTTAGGGCGGCGTTTTTCCTTCAGGCTTCCTCTACCACTTACTTCTACGGAGGACAGCAGTTCGTATTTATTTTATCATGTACAGGATTGGGGCTGGGACAACACATCGATGTATCGCGATATCGATATTTTCCGTATGCGTCACGATTCTCTCTCGAATCGATTCGGAGCTGAGTTTTTAACAGCAGACGTCACTGCATTATTTAGAAAAATAATATTCTTGCTTCCAATTCCTTACACACACCACTTGAACCTTCTAAAAAATAATCATTCGTAAAGTTCGAAAAGGTTTAAGCGAATTACAAGGGTGTTTGCTGTGGGCAGACTCAGCCGAATGCACGAGTGCTCTTCTTCGTGAGCATTTGAGTATGCGTTTAAAAACTAGCCTAGAGCGCCATCTGCTGTTAAAAACTAAGCTCAGAATTGAAATGCGATGCATTTGGAAAATATCAGAATCGAATCACGATGCATCAATATATTATCCCAGCCCTATACAGTATAGCATGCATGCGTCGTATTTGCTCAAAACTAGCCAAATTCGGTCTTACTCTTGGGCGTTCTGCTGTCTGGACTTTCATAGCCGCTGACGTCCAACTTCTCCTTCAACTCGTTCTCAAAGCGAGCGAGATCAGCATCGAGCCTTCGGATATGTTTGTCCACCTATTGAGAAGAAGCTTGGCGTTATTTTTAATAATAATAATAATAATACCTAAAAAAATAACAATAATGCTAAAAAAAAATGCAGTTACCCTAAAAAAAAAAAAAAAAACAATATTTAAATTAAACTATTCAAAACAGGAGCAGTGATTGGACAGGGTTATTATCGTTAACTAAAACTAATAAAAACATTTCTGTTTATTTAAAGTCCCCCTCTAGTCAATAATTGTATCCCTTAAAACTCATTTCTAATCACCAAAATTACATATTTAAACCTTTTTTCTTGCGAAAAAAATATCTTCAAGCTCTTTTAGTATAAGCGGATCAATGAATATGCAAATTAGCCCCGCCTCCACCGTTTCACAGCAGCTCAGAGATCCACTTGGTCAACTTACTGTGGTAAACGCTGCACAATGGTATCGCTCTTTACAACGTCTGACCCATAACGGTAACGATTAGCCTTTTGCTAACGTTACAAATCATGTTCTCGTTCGCCATCTCAAAGTCAGACAGCTGCCTTCTGACAATCAGCATCATTAGAAACTCTTTGAACAACTCAGAACATCGACGGAGAAAGGCATCATAGCATCGTAATATTGCTAAATCAACACAATTTTTCATATCAACAGATAAATATACCTTGACTTCTTCTCTCGCTGTTAATGATATGCTAAAGCCCGCCCCCATGTTGACGTGATTGGTTCAAATCACGTTTTTTTTTTCAGTGCAGAAAATACTCAGCAATGGTGTCGGCTAATGAATTTGCACATGGTTTGTCTTAAAGCACATTAAAAACACCACATAGACATATAAACAACATTAAAAAATTTGATTTTCACCACACATGCTTAATAATTAAATTATACAGAAAATTATATAGCATTTTGACAAACTCAGCATAGAAATTTCCACGTAAATCACATATTTAGAGTTTCCTAATAGAACTTTCCACCCAGGATGTGATGGACGTCACCGGCACTGACCATCTCGTACGTCTGCATGGCGAGCTGCACTTTGTCGTCGCTGTATTCTTTGCATTTGCTGAATCCGTTCTGGATTTTTTGCAGGTGCTCCACCCTCTGATCGGGGGCCAGATTTCGGACGTTAGTGATGTATTCTTCTGCGAGCTTATCGATTTCACATTTCTTCTCTGCAAAAAGAAGCGGGAAAAGAGTTTCAAATGTTCATTAAAGAACCAAAAAAAAAACACACCTCCATCAATTTCATCTGTTCTCATGCCACAAAAACGCTCCCTAGGTAGACAGCACAGTGTTGTTTCAGATGTCATCTCACCCTCCGCTCTGTTGTCGAGTTCCCGCATGAGTGTGAAGTTTCTCTGGAGCTCACAGGGCAGATTTTCGATGCCTAGGGTCATAAAAAGAGTTCAATAAAAAAAAAAAAAAAGTAACTTTTACTGTTTACATACAAGAGGAAAGTTCTAAATTGAGTCTACATTCATCCTCTACTTATCTTTGGGTAGAAAGCAGACCACAAATACATTTACACACACAAAACCTCACTGAAGAAGTAAAAACAACATGACTTTGTTGACTTAGCAATATTGTTAGCATGCTAGCTAACTACTTTCCGTAACGCATTTACAACTTGATTTGGTCTCACAATAGATGTATATGAACTGACTTAAACACCGAAATAAAAGAATAAAATAGATTTACGCAAGTGTTGTACGGTAGAAATGAGGCTAATCAACCTGTTGGCTTACTAGCTGAAGCTCGCTAATGCTAATCTGACATTAGCCATCAAAACATCCTCTAACTGGACCTCTTAAAACACCTTCGTCCCGCCTAAATAAAAACCGCTAAATCCAACGTATTTTTTCGGGAATAAATTGTACTCACTATCGAGATAATGTTCGAGATAAATCGCTGTCGCCATGGTGACGATCTTCACTCGTTTCCAGTATGTTTTTCTCCTCCGCCAGCCCGCGTGAGGTGGAACAACATTGGCATGTCATGAATAATTAATGAGGCAGCGCTCTGCTAGTGGTGGAGACGCGACGTTTTTTGAATGCAGCGGTTTGATTGGATGGCAGTGGGGCTTGGCTCATTAGGGCTCTTTCGACGTCACTCTATCTTAGATAGATAGATAGATAGATAGATAGATAGATAGATAGATAGATAGATAGATAGATACTTCTAAAATTAATGATCAAATATAAAACGTATTTATTTATTTACGCTTCAATAATTTACTATAGAAGCAATAATATAATACTATCCAGTATGTAAATTGAATGGAGATTAAACATTTATATTAGTAATATAAGAGCGTTTTAAATAAATATCATTAATATAATACTTATTCCATATAATATGATCCTTATCATATTACAATGTTTTATTATGTTACTGATTAAATAATTTTTTTTTTTTTACAATACGTCAATGATGTAATATAGCAGTAAAATATTACATGTGATATATTAATTTAGTGTACATTAATATAAATAAGTAAGTAAGTAAAACCTTTATTTGTCCCGCAGTGGGGAAATTGCATTTAGCAACAGCAGGGGTACATGGTAAAAAGTAGTACACACTAATATAAAAACAGAAAACTAAATAAATTTACAGAATAGAATACACAATTAAACACAATGTAAATAATTAAAACATGTAAAATAAAAAATAATTGAATTAATATTAATAATTCGAATACTTAATCAAAGTAATACTTATTTTTTTTATTGCGTATATTTCACTTTTATTTCGTCTTTTTCATTTCCAAACACGTAAATTCATGTACAATAATACAAAAATTCGAGTTCGGGTGCCCACGTGACCACTCTGCTCTAACCCGGAAGCGCTCTCATTAGCTTTCGCTTGCGTTGTTTTGAGACTTTCTTACTGTAAGGTCACATGTGCGTTTTATCTGCAACTTTAAATATGCTTCTCACTGTTTCAATCGATCGTTACATGATATTAATATGCATATGAATGAGTCTCATACATATTAATAAGGCATACGCATACTAATGAGTCCGACTTTAACAACAACAACAATAAATAAATCTAAATTTGTGCACAACAGGAAGTTTTCCGCAGCGATGTGTTGAGTTAGATGGACTCATCCGTGGAGAATGATGCTGACCTGCAGTCTCAGGTGTGTCACGTGTTTCTCTGTGTTATGATGATGTGATGAGCTGAGCTGATTCTTGTCTGACACAGATAGAGGAGATTGAAGCTCTTTCCTCCATCTATGGTGATGAATGGTGTGTGATTGATGAAGCTTCAAGAGTTTTCTGTATCAGGATATCAGATGACACCCCTCAGCCCAAATGGACGGTCTGTTTACAGGTACGAGATTCGTAGTTCAAAGTTATGAATATGCTAATCAGGCTCATGAATATTAAATGAAAGTCACTGTTTTTTTTTTTTGGAGATCATACTTCCTCCAGATTACCCGAGCTCAGCGCCTCCGATATATCAAATCAAGTATGTTTAATTCCTTTCAGTTCAGAGCCGGATACAGGAATGAGCTAAATATCCTCTGACTGGTGTTGGTTTTCTCCTCACAGCGCTGCCTGGCTCCGGGGACCGGACCGCATGACTCTGGCCAACAGTTTGGAGGAGCTGTATGTGTGAGTGCTGCGTAACTTCAGCATCAGTGTAATCTGTGAGTGACTTCTCGTAGAGTCATGCGTTGTGAAATGTGCAACGTGTTCGTTCAGGGAGAACACTGGGGAGAGTATCCTGTACCTCTGGGTGGAGAAAATCAGGGAATTCCTCATCGGAAAATCACAAAGTGCAGGTAAGATTGAGATTCTGTTTAGATATGAACAAAATATATGTGCACTTCCATTCAAAAGGCAAGATTTTTTAAATGTTTTTGAAAGAAGTCTCTTTTCCTCACTTTATTTACATGCAGTAAAAACAGTGAAATATTATTACAATTGAAAATAGCTGTTGTCCATGTGAATATATAGTACAGTGTAATTTATATCCTGTGATCAAAGCTGAATTACTCCAGTCTTCACTGTCACATGATCCTTCAGAAATCATTCTGATGTGATGATTATTATCATATTTTTGTGGAAACTGACCCAGGATCTGAGTAACACAAAAACTACCCAAACACTGGGTTGTTACATCTGACCCAGGATCTGTGAAACACAAAAACTACCCAAACGCTGGGTTGTTACGTCTGACCCAGGATCTGAGTAACACAAAAACTACCCAAACGCTGGGTTGTTACGTCTGACCCAGGATCTGAGTAACACAAAAACTACCCAAACGCTGGGTTGTTACGTCTGACCCAGGATCTGAGTAACACAAAAACTACCCAAACGCTGGGTTGTTACGTCTGACCCAGGATCTGTGTAACACAAAAACTACCCAAACACTGGGTTGTTACATCTGACCCAGGATCTGAGTAACACAAAAACTACCCAAACACTGGGTTGTTACATCTGACCCAGGATCTGTGAAACACAAAAACTACCCAAACGCTGGGTTGTTACGTCTGACCCAGGATCTGAGTAACACAAAAACTACCCAAACGCTGGGTTGTTACGTCTGACCCAGGATCTGAGTAACACAAAAACTACCCAAACGCTGGGTTGTTACGTCTGACCCAGGATCTGAGTAACACAAAAACTACCCAAACGCTGGGTTGTTACGTCTGACCCAGGATCTGAGTAACACAAAAACTACCCAAACGCTGGGTTGTTACGTCTGACCCAGGATCTGAGTAACACAAAAACTACCCAAACGCTGGGTTGTTACGTCTGACCCAGGATCTGTGTAACACAAAAACTACCCAAACGCTGGGTTGTTACGTCTGACCCAGGATCTGTGTAACACAAAAACTACCCAAACGCTGGGTTGTTACGTCTGACCCAGGATCTGAGTAACACAAAAACTACCCAAACGCTGGGTTGTTACGTCTGACCCAGGATCTGAGTAACACAAAAACTACCCAAACACTGGGTTGTTACGTCTGACCCAGGATCTGAGTAACACAAAAACTACCCAAACGCTGGGTTGTTACGTCTGACCCAGGATCTGAGTAACACAAAAACTACCCAAACGCTGGGTTGTTACTTCTGACCCAGGATCTGTGTAACACAAAAACTACCCAAACGCTGGGTTGTTACGTCTGACCCAGGATCTGTGTAACACAAAAACTACCCAAACGCTGGGTTGTTACGTCTGACCCAGGATCTGTGTAACACAAAAACTACCCAAACGCTGGGTTGTTACGTCTGACCCAGGATCTGTGTAACACAAAAACTACCCAAACGCTGGGTTGTTACGTCTGACCCAGGATCTGTGTAACACAAAAACTACCCAAACGCTGGGTTGTTACGTCTGACCCAGGATCTGTGTAACACAAAAACTACCCAAACGCTGGGTTGTTACGTCTGACCCAGGATCTGTGTAACACAAAAACTACCCAAACGCTGGGTTGTTACGTCTGACCCAGGATCTGTGTAACACAAAAACTACCCAAACGCTGGGTTGTTACGTCTGACCCAGGATCTGTGTAACACAAAAACTACCCAAACGCTGGGTTGTTACGTCTGACCCAGGATCTGTGTAACACAAAAACTACCCAAACGCTGGGTTGTTACGTCTGACCCAGGACCTGAGTAACACAAAAACTACCCAAACGCTGGGTTATTACGTCTGACCCAGGACCTGAGTAACACAAAAACTACCCAAACGCTGGGTTGTTACGTCTGACCCAGGATCTGTGTAACACAAAAACTACCCAAACGCTGGGTTGTTACGTCTGACCCAGGATCTGAGTAACACAAAAACTACCCAAACGCTGGGTTATTACGTCTGACCCAGGATCTGAGTAACACAAAAACTACCCAAACGCTGGGTTGTTACGTCTGACCCAGGATCTGAGTAACACAAAAACTACCCAAACGCTGGGTTGTTACGTCTGACCCAGGATCTGAGTAACACAAAAACTACCCAAACGCTGGGTTGTTACTTCTGACCCAGGATCTGAGTAACACAAAAACTACCCAAACGCTGGGTTGTTACGTCTGACCCAGGATCTGAGTAACACAAAAACTACCCAAACGCTGGGTTGTTACGTCTGACCCAGGATCAGTGTAACACAAAAACTACCCAAACACTGGGTTGTTACATCTGACCCAGGATCTGAGTAACACAAAAACTACCCAAACGCTGGGTTGTTACGTCTGACCCAGGATCTGAGTAACACAAAAACTACCCAAACGCTGGGTTGTTACGTCTGACCCAGGATCAGTGTAACACAAAAACTACCCAAACACTGGGTTGTTACATCTGACCCAGGATCTGAGTAACACAAAAACTACCCAAACGCTGGGTTGTTACGTCTGACCCAGGATCTGCGTAACACAAAAACTACCCAAACGCTGGAAAAATAACCCAAGATTTTTATAGAGGGAAGGAGCCTGGTTTGATTGTTTTATGTCTGTGATATGTTGTTTTACACTAGGGGGCAGTAATCGGCCACACCATTTGTCTAGTCTGAAATGTTTTATGAAACTGCACAAAATCAGTCTTTGATAAATGCATTTCTGCAGTCTTTATAAATAGGTTTATGTCTTGGGTTTGAAATTAGACCGTAAAGTCATGAATATACATAGAGTATTAAACTCAGCTGATGCACAAGTGCCTTCCATTTCACACAACCCACACACACGCAAGTCACTATGAGTTCATCTTCCTCCAGGCTCTTAATTTTTAATGTGGTGTGTGAATGACATTGCGTGTCACTTAAACCAAGTGTTGATTTAGATGAATGCGACGCCAGTTCAATTGCTAGAAAGCAGATATTCTTACAAAAAGTAAAGATCTTTCTCCAGACAGTGCAAGCTGTCTGCCCATTAAAGGCACAGGCTGGAGTGTGTTTCAGTTTTTGGCGCCGGACGCTCCCTCTGTGGGGGTTTTGTTGTGTTTTCTGGGCTTTTTGTTTTGAGCGGCCTAGCTGGTGCCTCGCTGGGAACTCGCTCATTTGTGAATAAAGAGAACTCTGGAATAGGGGGGGAATCACAGGAAGAAAGGCTATCACGCTGTTTTTTTATTCCCTTCGGCTTTTCAGGAACACGGCGTTCCACTGGCAGATGGAAATTACACGTGACCATTTTTGTACCCAGAACAGCCAGATGTGAAAAAAATCCTCAGCGATGTAGGTGCTAGACGTAGAGAAATCAAGCAAACGTTCAGGTCTGTGGTTTCATCCGCTCTTTGAGAAGAATAGGAGAGGCGTACGGCGTTCTCTGTGGAAATATACAGGAAGGAGGTACAATTGAAACAGGTGCACGGGGCCTGCCGGCAATCAGGTACACGGCCTGTCATTAACCTAGGAGTAATAGACCCTTCAGCTCGTGGAAAGCAGCCTCTTTTGATTGTTCAAAACTGGTAGGTGGAGAGAAGCATCTCAAATAACCAGGATGTTTTAAGAACTCTGCATAATCGTGCTGTGAACGGTGGCGGAGTCAAGAGATTGTGGCGTGTAGTTGCTGCACTCTGGAAAAAACCCCCACTTGGGTGGGATTTCAAAAATGTTCACAAGTTATTCGTTTAGCTGGCGTTTTTAACTGGAAAACCCCAACCTAAAGTATTTTGAAAAATTTCGTCCATGTGGTTCAATGTCATTCGGTTGTCAACGTTCTACAAAATGTCTTCTTTTGTGTTCCTCAGAAGAACATTTATTCATTTCACTGACACTTTTATCAAAAGCAGATTCAAAATAGGAACATCCAGAGCAATTTATAATATATTCAGGGTTGAGGAGTAACGAAATACAATTTAGTTCCGTATTTAAAATACAACATTTGAGTAACTGTGTTTCATTTTAAATGGGTGGTAATCAGATTACAGTTACATCTGAAAAGTGTTTTAGATTACCAAAGTGATTACTTTGAGTTTTAATGTCATTTAAACAGCGATTGGTGATTCTCTGACTCTGACCGTCTGAAAAAGAGTTAAGATTCATGTTTTCCACTGTTTTCATGTTTTGTGAGTCATTTTATAATTCACTCGTCACTACAACTTTTTCTCACAATTTGTTTTTTTTCCATCACAATTACGAGATTTAAACTCACAATTGCAAGTTATAAAGTCAGAATTGGGAGATATAAACTTGCAATACTGACTTTTTTTCTTGGAATTGTGAATTTAGTATGAGTTTATATCTCATAATTCTGACTTTTCTCAATATTGCGAGTTTATATCTCATAATTCTGACTTTTCTCAATATTGCGAGTTTATATCTCATAATTCTGACTTTTCTCAATATTGTGAGTTTATATCTCATAATTCTGACTTTTCTCAATATTGCGAGTTTATATCCCATAATTCTGACTTTTCTCAATATTGCGAGTTTATATCCCATAATTCTGACTTTTCTCAATATTGTGAGTTTATCATAATTCTGACTTTTCTCAATATTGTGAGTTTATTTCTCATAATTCTGACTTTTCTCAATATTGTGAGTTTATATCTCATAATTCTGACTTTTCTCAATATTGTGAGTTTATATCTCATAATTCTGACTTTATAACTCACAATTGCCACTTTATTTCACACAATTCTGAGGGAAAAAGTCAGAATTGTGAGATAAAAACTCACAATGACCTTTTTTGTGTTTGTTAGTATTAGTATTAGTATTCCAAAGTATTCTAAAGTATTTAGATTAAGTCACTAAACTTGAGTAATGTAACGAAATACGTTACAAATGACTTTTTAAAGCATGTATTTTGTAATCTGTAGTGAAATACATTTTAAAAGCACAAAAGAAGATGTTTTTTGAAAAATGTTTATTTCATCCATACAGTGAAAGTCAATGTGGTCCAAAGTCATCCCAGCATTTCCAATCTTTTTTGTATTTAGCAGAATGTCGAGCTAATTTCGAATGTTAAACCGAAGTGGTTGTGGGGAAACACCTGTGCTGATGTGGGATTCACTTAAATCCTGATAAAAATAACCCTGGAGATACGGAGTGGGCGCTCGACCGGACCTCCACACCTGACGGGATTCACAATAATAACATCCCTCGAGTTGAAGGCCACAAGTCCAATCTCTATCCTCTCTGGATGACTAGTTTCTGCACTTGCTCTTTTCCCAGCATATTGAAATTCTTGCGAATCATCTCACGCTGGCAAAATGTTGGGATGCTTTTCACATGAGTAGCCCGCTCGTTCCCCGAGTCATTTCTCCTGATTATCCGGCTCAAATCTCTCTTGCCTTTGAACATAATGTTTGCCAAAATTATTGCACGCCGGATATTGGATCCATGCCTTTGATCTAGGCATCTCGATAAAGTCGAATTGTTTGGATAGAATGAACCGAGCAGCCCGCCACGGCAGCGGGAGATGGTTTTTTTGTAAGAGCGCTCCTTCTCCCTCGCTGTCACAGACCTCGGCGTTGGAGAGATCTAATCGTAATCGATGAAAAGACTCGCGCTGCCTTGACAGAACCTGTTAATCCTTTCCGCCGCGGCTCTTAAGAAGCCCCGTGAGGTCAGTGCCAAGTCCAGAATTGACCCTGATGGGTTTTGACTCTCAGAAAGTGGAGAAAATCTTATTTTGAAACCTCCTTACGGGAGGGAATGTGCTTCGTCCTGCTTTGTTAGCGTGCGTCGATAACACATTTCTTGCACTCTAGAGGTTTTTTTTGTTGTAAAATGATGTTTTTGGCACTTAAATTGTCGGTGTTACCTGACATCACAGGGTGTCCCGAGAAATCGCACTCATTCCATGACAGCCCGCGGCTCTGTACGGAGCCGAAAAAAAAGTGCCGGTCGTGCTCTTTTATTTTTGGCTCAATCAAGAATTGCGGAGGCGGCGTCTGCCTGTCGACGCTCCCGATTGGCTGGAAGGAGTTTAACCTAAAAGTCTGCAAGTGGAGGATTTTTTTTTGGTCTTTTTCATCATACACCTCCCATAATCAGCCCATAATTGCGTCAGTGATTTGTAGTTCTGTCTCGCGCCACAATAGAAACTAATCACCCGTTGGCGATACGTAGATGCGAAACAATTCTTGCAATCTTCAAATAACATCAGTCGGTCGTCTATTTTAAGTAGGACTCTATATTCCTCACTAGTACAAGCAGTGTGTAATTTACTCGAGATATTACAGTCAGGCCCACATCTAAACACTGCCGTTACAAACCCTTAAAAGCTATTGATTTTGAAGGACAGCTCTCCCACGCCTTTCGCTGAATGTGATAATTGCGATTGGAATTATGTATGTCAACAGTTTTAATATGCAAATGCGTTCCCATGAATGGCACCCTCGAGAGGGAAACGGAGCTCCGACTGAATGGAGGGGAAAAAATGGAAATGGGCGCGTGACTAGCCGTCTTGTTCATTAGCTCAGTCCCGTTAATTATTTTAAGTCCTGCGCCGCCACGAGTCCTTCGTAAGGTGCCACACTCCATAAACTCAGACGCGGTTAACGGGTAGAAAGAAGGACACTCAATTACAGGCATGTGGGTCGGATCTCGCTTCATTAGATGCTTTTTAATAGAAACGAAATTACATGTTTGTACAAAGAACGATAAAGATGTTTGAGTGATGAGTTTTAAAAGGAAATTAAAGGAGGGTAATCAGGACGTAATCATGGCGCTAGTGGGCCTATTTGACCTTCAGCCATCGGTAACCGTCGAGAGCCTTGACGCTCTATCAGGACGGCTACACCAACAAAGACACATCCCTGCTGGCTAAATCAATCTGAAGGTGCGGCGCAGGCGGTAATCCACTGCTTGAGCGCCGGTGAGAAACCGTCATGACAGAAACTCTGTAACCTCAGGCAGTTTAATCGCTGTGTATGAGGGTTTGCACGTCTTAAGCTCATATAAAGCCGTTTTTTCCCTGTGCAATTTCTTAAAGGATAAATTTGATGATTTTCAAACATCTTTGTATTGTTGCAATAGCAGAGTTGTGGATTTAAATGCGCAAATGTGTTCAAAGGAACAAAGTCATCACTTCCTGAGAAACTGGTGCAAAAGATCAATGATAAAAATTAGAAGTTGCTGCAAGCCTGTAGCTTTTTTTTCCTAAGATGCGCACGAACGTGACGGAAGGCAGAGACCTGGTGTTTGGGAACGCAATAATAAAGTGAGATGCTTCTGAGAGGGTATTATAGCAAATCCTTTTGATTTTCAGGCGTTTCAGAATTATTAAAACAACATTTGATGGTGTGCAGTGAGATGTGGTGTGCTGGTTAGACCAGCGATCCAATAACATGATGTGTTGAGGCAAAGTCACATGGGTTTTTTGTTGCGTATCCAGGAATTTATAAATTTGTTTCCTTATTAGAATAAAAAATTATCCGCCTCAATTTTTTAATGCACATCTCGAAATTTCTATCCAGCATTTTTTTAAATATGTGATATCCTAAAATTTGCTTAAAAATACATGGTAAGAATCGTAGCTAACAATGAATCTGGATCAATCCTGATATTTTCTCTCTGGAATCGATTCGGAGTTAAGTTTTAACAACAGATGACACTCTAGGCTAGTTTTTAACCGTACACTTAAATGCTCATGAAGAAGAGTGCTGGAGAGCGATTCGGTTGAGTCATGTAAGTGCTTAAATATACTTGCACCTCGGCTCAGAATTCGAATCAATCTTTTTGAACTTTATGAATGATTAATTTAGTTTTTTTGTGTGTGTGAAGGAACAGGAAGCAAGCAGGTGTTTCTAAAGCGAGTAGTGCCATCTGCTGTGAAGAACTAAGCTCAGAATCGAATCAGAAAATATCAGAATCGCTCTAGATTCTCTGCAAAGCAAATCGAGAATGGATGTATTGTCCCAGCCCTACTATATACAAGTGTAAACAGGGTCTAAAACGTTTTGAGCTTGTGCACTTTCCACCAAATGCAGTCAAAAATGCATTCGAACGGATTGCTTTCGTTGTGGAAACGCTCATGTTGTTTTGAAAGCGTTCGAACAGCCGCAAAAGACCGCCTGTAACACAGTTCTTAAGAACGGGAAGAAGGAGGCGGGAACCGGCGAACGTTCAACCAAAACTTTAATCAAATAAATAAACAAACAATCAAACGAAAGTAAAATGGCGGCAGTTCCTCACAGCGACTGCCGCCCACACAAACAAAATAAAACACAACATAAAGTCCAGGCCTGGTCCTCTCTCGTTCTTCACTGTCGTCGCTCCTCTTTTATGCTTCTGGAGCTCCTCTGTGAGAGACACGAGACCGGTGTAGTGCGCAGGTGGCGCTCATTATCATAGCTTTTTTTTCCAACATGCGCACGAACGTAACGGAAGGCAGAGACCTGGTGTTTGGGAACGCAATAATAAAGTGAGATGCTTCTGAGAGGGTATTATAGCAAATCCTTTTGATTTTCAGGCGTTTCAGAATTATTAAAACAACATTTGATGGTGTGCAGTGAGATGTGGTGTGCTGGTTAGACCAGCGATCCAATAACATGATGTGTTGAGGCAAAGTCACATGGGTTTTTTGTTGCGTATCCAGGAATTTATAAATTTATAAATTTGTTTCCTTATTAGAATAAAAAATTATCCGCCTCACCGGACACGAGACCGGTGTAGTGCGCAGGTGACGCTCATTGTCACTCCCGTCACCGGCCTCGCACCGTTCCCTCACGGCTCTCGCCCGGCCTGCTCGTCACACCGCCTTTACTGACCCAATGCCTAAACATTATGGGAAACACGCTAGCCAAGCGAGATTTTAACTTTGTCGGCTGAAGACGGTTTGAAGACAAAAAACGTACCAAGCACAATGTTCTCTCAGCATTCATGATTTCTAACACACAGTCACAGCGTTCAGTCTTGTGGCTGTCAGATCAGAAACGAAAGCTTCTGCACTCTTTTTCTGTCGTCTCCAGGCGCATTCATATGTAAATTATTTTGTGCATTAAATTGAAAGATCTGAAAAAAGACCCTCCCCTCGAACAAATCAGGTGGTCGAAAGTGGACAAAAGAGACGAATTAAACACGTCAGTGTATAACAGGGCCATCGATGACTACCTACGGCTGGTGTCGACTGTTTTTCAGAAGGTGTTATCAAGTCCCATGAACTCAAGTTCTGATATAACCAGCGCATATAAAAACGTTTGGAGAAGTATGTCATGCTAATTTTAAGCAACTGACGACAGCGGGCTAAATCATTCGTTTAGCTCTCCAGATCACGACTTTGACGAGTTGCTCGTGCCCTACAGATAATACGTCTTTTGAATGATTCATTAGTGTTTTGAAAACACGAACGCCAAAGTTAAATCAAGCCCCTGATTACCTGTTTTGAACATCTGTTTCGTTCGAACTTGATTTCCTTTGTTTTCAAATGAACGTTTTGGATTTGACGACTCAGTGTGTGTTTCCGAAGCCCCATTGTTTGGCTGCGCTCAGTATGCAGTTGTTTCTTTTTTGTAGTGCGAATATTGCATTAGCGATGCTAATTTGTTCCCCCCACACGTTTTGGTAAACAAATACACTCGGCTCCCGACACTCGGCTCTCGCGCTTGTTGGTGACGTCACTTCGGAACAAGTAACTTAATCTAATATCAAACTTCAGAGGGAAGGTAATTTGCGTCTTCCCTCATCAACGAAATGATTACAGGCCTAATACTCGACGGTGTCATGAAAAGTGCCGCCTCCCCTCACACTCTGCAAACATCAGCTCTGTTTTTACAGTAATTATGTAGATGAGATGCTAGTTGCAGCAGGTTGTGTGGTGAAGGCCCCTCAGAGAGATCAAAAGGTTGTTTTTTTTTTTATTTATATTTCCGTGGGGCATGAATATTTACGTGTGACACTGAGAGGTGGGGGCGGTTGGGGAGAAATGGAAAGCAGTCAAAGGTCGTTAAAGCTTTGGAACCAGTTTAATTTTTTGACAAGCTATAATTAAATTCCCAAATTGATTTGCCTCAGTTTTACGGATCTAAATGGGAAAGAAAAGCCAAGTGCACCTCGACGGTTTCAGAGGTGTTTCCTGATGAGCTCGCTTACCTGTTGTTTAAAGACGGCTAATGATGTGGTCAGTAGGTCAGCGGCGGTAATGTGTGCTTAACCATGTTGACTGGGATATTTGAACCCAAGTGGGCTTGATTTGATTCATTAAGTACTTAATTTGGCCCGATTTCATCCCAGTTCTTCCAAACGTTTCCATGGAGGACCTGGAAATATTAGGGAATTTGTGATTTCCAGACATGAAAAGTCATTAAGGTTCTTGCGATCCCAATTCCCCTTTTTAGAATTGGTTTTGACATTTGTACGTTGGCATTTATTCCTAACCACTTGAACTTTCAGAAACCGGTCCCCCTCCCACAGTTTGGTACAATTCACTGATATTTTAAAGAGTTTTTTTGGCTTGATGTAAAACGTCAACTTTATGATCAAGCAGAAACCTCGGCCAACCATCACAGAATGCGATTAATATTCATTATCCGAGGCACATCTGGCACGGAGTTTGTGCACTGAACAACTTCCCAAGGACGGAAAATGTGAACAGCAGATGTGAAGACTTCTGCAAAATATGTATTTTTTTTTTAAGCTTTAGACTTGTTTAGTGTTTAAGCTTTCATATAGTGTCTCATATAAATGTCAACCAGCCATTTAAAACCATGTCGTGCTTCTGAAAGGCTGATGAGATTTATAATGTCTTCCTCCCACTTTTCACATTGTTCCAATGCCCCTGACGCCAAGACCTGACACCTGCCAGGGCATACAAATGAAAATCTGCCCCAGCATCCTCTACAAAGGGATTTTGAAACATCTTTATCCAGTGTAAGCCTGTATAATGGTGAAGTTAAGGAAATTCCTTGGTCGAAAAGCTGTTTTTTCTCTGAATATTAATGCCGTACATCAGAACAGCTGGAGCGGCTGATTGCAACATTTAGTTCTCATTTAGTTTCAAGATTCCAAATGACACATGGAAAATGACTGCCAGTGATTTGAGCAGAAATGTCTCGTTCTGTGGTTTCTCTAGCGTGTAAAACTGGTGTTTGTACATTTTTAGAGAATGTGAGTGTGGGGCCTAGTGTACTTCACATTATAAATAAAAGTTTAGGCACTTTCCCGAGATCCCGAAACGGGCATCGGTGCAGACTTGCTAAAGAAACCAAAACGTAGACTCGACAGTCCTGGCTAATTTCAACGCAATATCCCATTTATTTATTTCTTAGAATTACAAAAATTACAAATTACAAAATTTCTCAGAACGAAATAAGATTTTCTAAACTTTCGAGTCTGGTTTTAGAAAACGCTATTTGACCGAGACAGCCCTCTTGAAAGTTGTTGACCTTAGATTGCAGGAATTTCATTGGATTTATCTGCTGCTTTTGACGCGATCGATCACACTGCTCTGTGCTCGCTGTTGGTTTAAGTCTGATTGATAGAAGTATGGTTGTGAATAGTATGGTTCCTGTAGATCAGCACCTCTTACAGGTGGTGTGCCTCAAGGCTCGGTCCTTGGCCCTACTTTGTTCTCACTTTACTGTTATGTGGACAATATACAGCTTTATTTTTGCAGGTGATGCATAAAAATGGCTTAAAACATTCATCATTCATCAAATTTCTTACATCTAAATGAAAATAGGAGACACATAGGGCCTTAGTGAACCCAGGGGTATATCGGATATAGATTTTGGCGTCTTGTCACCATGTAAAAATGTGCCAATTTGGGTGTGCATATATTGATAGGTCCCTCAAGTTCGATAAACCAATTAATTCCATTGTAAAATCAAGTTTTATTTCCCGAGATGAAATCATGTTTGACACTAATAAGTCTTGAAATTGCGATCCATGCTTGATTATTGCGCTGCACACGGAATTAGTCAGTCCTCCATTTCTCAACTGCAACATGTTCAATAGTAGATTCTTGATGGATATTAAAAAACATGAACACTCCTTGTCTCTCTATGGTTCCTGTAGATCAGCACCTCTTACAGGTGGTGTGCCTCAAGGCTCGGTCCTTGGCCCTACTTTGTTCTCACTTTACTGTTATGCAGACAATATACAGCTTTATTTTTGCAGGTGATGCATAAAAATGGCTTAAAACATTCATCATTCATCAAATTTCTTACATCTAAATGAAAATAGGAGACACATAGGGCCTTAGTGAACCCAGGGGTATATCGGATATAGATTTTGGCGTCTTGTCACCATGTAAAAATGTGCCAATTTGGGTGTGCATATATTGATAGGTCCCTCAAGTTCGATAAACCAATTAATTCCATTGTAAAATCATGTAATAAGTCACACTAATAAGTCTTGAAATTGCGATCCATGCTTGATTATTGCGCTGTACACGGAATTAGTCAGTCCTCCATTTCTCAACAGCAACATGTTCAATAGTAGATTCTTGATGGATATTAAAAAAACATGAACACTCCTTGTCTCTCCCAGCTTTGTTTCACTTGCACTGGCTTCTGGTACATTACAGAATTGATTTTAAAATCCTTTTATTGGTACACAAATCCTTGAACGGTTTCAAGACTCGCATATCGCTAAAAATTCCAAGGTCTAAACTAAATCAAAGATGGGATTGTCCTTCTGCTGTGGCTGCGGAAAACTAATTATATCAGGGTTGCCGCTACTGTATGTGAATTTAAATCACGGCTTAAAACGTACTTGTTTTTTATGGCTTTTAACTGCTGACGGACTGTTTTATTGTGGTTTGATGGGTGTTATTTTATGAATATTGTAAAGCATATTGGTCAGCATGTGTTGTTTTAATTGGACTATACAAATAAAGTGACAGTGACATCATAATTTTTCTTAATGTGAAAAACATTTTTATCATCTAAAGCAGTGTTTCTCAAACTTTTTCAACCCAAGGACCACTTTATCTTCCAATTTTTTTCTGAGGACCACAGAATCCCACTCTAACACGCCCCCAAAAACAACAAAATAGGAAGGATAAACTAAATTTAAGTTTAATATGCAACTGTTTCAAGTCAAAAACTAACTATTCAAACACAAATGCAATGATATGATCCATTTTTTCGTTATTAAAACACACTGACGTCAACACCACCCCCACCCCCCCACCCCGCCCACGATCCGGTGCGGGTTAAGATCTTGCCTAGTTTAGGTCACATCTTTTCGCGGACCACTAGGGGGCGATGGCGGACCACACTTTAAGAATTACTGATCTAAAGAATACGGTTCTTCATGATGTTCTTCATGATGTTCTTCATGAAACCACATATGCCTATAAAGAACCTCTAGATTATTGCATTCACATGAATATATTTGTTAAACTGTCGCACAAATTCTGCTCACGTGTCATAAATGATGCTCATCTGGATGTTTCCATGCAATATTTATGTTATTAGTTATTTTGCTCTCGATGGAAGTGCCCTTTGACCCCTCAGATTCTTTTACCGGGGGGGGGGGGGGTAAAGTGCTTTATCAAAAGAGACGTCAAGGGTTATTTGCATTCAAGTGTGTTTGCTGATTAGTTAAGGAAACTTATGGGAGGATGTCACTGACCTTTCTTTATTCACATCTTGAACGCTCATCTCAAAACAACTTTGTTAATCATTAAACATGATTTTCTTAGCCTGAAATGTCCTGCAGAGCGTGTCCATGTGGAATTGAATGAAATGTGCAATGGGTTGTTAAATTATTAGGTTACCCCGCTCTTCATCCGTCTGGGCTTGTCTCTGTTTTTAGAAGGACCAGAAATGGGCAAGACCAAGACGACGGAGGAAGAAGGTCACGACTGCTACGAGGACGATCTTCCAGACTACAGCGTGCTCAAACTCACCAGCCGGTCAGCTCAGCTCTTCTCCGACGCTTCAGATGGTACATCCCAGAATACCACTGTTCCTAATGAGATTTTGCCATTAAACACTGGTTCTCATTCACTAATAATCGACCGCACATGAATTTGTTTTTAACCTCGTTCTAATTTGAACGGATATGAGTGTTCTAGATGACTGCATGCCCAAGGTTAGTCATTTGCATAAAACACGCTATAAGGACAACCTTTCATCAGTCTCGGCAAACATATGAGTCTCTCTAAAGACGAGCAACAAAATCCTTGATCATTGCCAAGTGTGCCACGCTCGAAACCTGTTCGTTATGCGGAGAAACCTCGCAGATCGAGCTTTAAAGCTCGTCTCCTTCACTGTTAATGATGAAATATGTTCAAGATAAAATATCTCTGTATAAAATGTAATGTTTGCTCATTTATAAGGTCACGTACAGTGATTCTTGCCTCTGTGTGGGAGAGCGGCACAATTCTGGATGGACTCAGAATCACAATTTTTCTTTGCTTCAAACAGAGATCAGGATTCTCTAATGATTCTGAACACTTGACTAAATAAACAAAATAACGTGTAATTTACTAGATGTTCTGACAACTGTTAATTGCTGAGGTCTATTTAAAATGTTTAATTAATATGAATTATTTTAAAAAAAAAAAATCTTTTTTAATGAATGATTCAATGACTCACTCATAAATACTACATTTGTTTAATTACAGGATGAATCAGTATTTTTGAACGAATCTCCTGAACGAATGATTCAATGACTCACTCAAATACTTGTTTAATTACAGGATGAATCAGTGTTTTTGAACGAATCTCCTGAATGAATGATTCAATGACTCACTCAAATACTTCACTTGTTTAATTACAGGATGAATCAGTATTTTTGAACGAATCTCCTGAACGAATGATTCAATGACTCACTCAAATACTTGTTTAATTACAGGATGAATCAGTGTTTTTGAACGAATCTCCTGAATGAATGATTCAATGACTCACTCAAATACTTCACTTGTTTAATTACAGGATGAATCAGTATTTTTGAACGAATCTCCTGAACGAATGATTCAATGACTCACTCAAATACTTGTTTAATTACAGGATGAATCAGTGTTTTTGAACGAATCTCCTGAATGAATAATTCAATGACTCACTCATAAATACTACATTTGTTTAATTACAGGATGAATCAGTATTTTTGAACGAATCTCCTGAACGAATGATTCAATGACTCACTCAAATACTTGTTTAATTACAGGATGAATCAGTATTTTTGAACGAATGATTCAATGACTCTCTCAAATACTTCACTTGTTTAATTACAGGATGAATCAGTATTTTTGAACGAATCTCCTGAACGAATGATTCAATGACTCACTCAAATACTTGTTTAATTACAGGATGAATCAGTATTTTTGAACGAATGATTCAATGACTCTCTCAAATACTTTACTTGTTTAATTACGGGATGAATCAGTATTTTTGAACGAATCTCCTGAATGAATGATTCAATGACTCACTCAAATACTTGTTTAATTACAGGATGAATCAGTGTTTTTGAACGAATGATTCAATGATTCTCTCAAATACTTTACTTGTTTAATTACGGGATGAATCAGTGTTTTTGAACGAATCACCTGAATGAATAATTCAATGACTCACTCAAATACTTCACTTGTTTAATAACAGGATGACAGAAATAATGATATTACGTGGTTTATATAACGGTTTCATGCATGATAAAAGCTCAACGGCAGCACAAACACTGATTTGACTGATTTGACTGTTCCGGTGTGATTTTGTCAAAGGTTTAATAGGCGAATCTTTTAGGAATAAAATGTGTTTGAATTGAGATCATTATCTTTTAACAATTATTCATGCAGCTCTCATTCGTTCCTACGTTTTTTTTTTTCATAAATTTCGAATGAAAAGTGGGAAATACAGAAGTTTTTGACTTTCAAAATGCCTTCAAAGCACCGCTGACAGGCGCGTCTTGTGTAAAGCAATCCCAGTTAATTAGTAATTAGCGGCTGACCAGTCATTCAAAGGACTGATTTTGTTTGGTTTTGTTGTTTGTTTGTGTTGTAGATGAAGAGCTGCCAACGATTAAACACGGCGAGACAATCACGGATAGACGGAGCACGTTCCAGCCTCATTTAGCCCCAGTTGTGACTCCTAAACAGGTGTGACTCAGTGCCCGTTTTATCAGAGTATGTGTTCCCAATAAACCTTTTCTTGCCAAAGAGCTGCGTTTGATAACAGTGTGAAAGCAGATATCAGCATCAGTCCGGTCTCTGGTGTCCTCAGCGCTCGCTCTCGAGCTCTTTTAAACTTCTGGAGATCACTGTCGAATCCCTGCCCACGCTCTGTCACTGCATACAGACGCTTGACGGTGTCACGGAAGCGCCGCCGTTCCCCGTGCCCAGCTGGATGGATGGCGCATGACTCACGCGCACCTGCCCCTGACGCGACAGCTCCCGCCGCATTATTATAAACCCTCTTTTCCCCAACCCCCTGCGAACTCCATTGTCGACTTCATCCAAGCTCGTGCGAGTCGTTTTTCACAAATTGACTGCACAGGTGTCGGCATTGTGTGTCAGCCCGGGGACGACGCAATGAGCTTCATATTGAGAACGCTACGCGCTCGTGAATGACACCCTGCCCTCAAGCAAGACGTTGACATTTCCGCCACTTGTTTATACATACGAACCAATTTCCTTCACGTGATTGACAGCTCGAAGCCAAACGCTGACTATTTACATTTTCAACCTGGAGGTCCTTCATTCGTTCCGCCAGCTTAATGTGAAAACAAGAGTAGAAATGCCTTCGTGAGGCTTTTAGAAACGCTTATGGCTGATGCTTGTGTTTGAGGTTTTATTCATGGTCATGGCACAAATGAGGCTTTGATAACTTTCTATGTGACGTTTACTTAATATGGTGATTTCGAATCGTAATGTAGTCTTATAACTATGGCAAGCCGTTTTGACTTTTATTCAATTTCAGGATATGAACTTGTGATATTAACAATTCAATTTCCACTAGTATAGACTATAATTCTTGATATCAACATCTGTATTTTTACTAGTGAAATCTCACCATAGGCTGCCATTCAAATTCAATTGTTGATATCAAGAATTCATTTCTTACTAGTTGAAATTCCAGTTTCACACATCAGGAATACAATTCTTACTAGTAAAAATGCAAATGTCTGATATCAAGAATTACATTGTTACTAGTGCAAATGTCTATTCTTGATATCAATTGAATTGCTACTAGTAAAAATGTTCATTTCTGATATCATGAATGTGATTGTTACTAGTAAGAAAGCCGTTTTAGATATCAGAAATCATATTGATATCAGGAATTAATTTTCAGATATCAGAAATCATATTGATATCAGGAATTCATTTCAGATATCAGAAATCATATTGATATCAGGAATTCATTTTCAGATATCAGAAATCATATTGATATCAGGAATTCATTTTCAGATATCAGAAATCATATTGATATCAGGAATTCATTTCAGATATCAGAAATCATATTGATATCAGGAATTCATTTCAGATATCAGAAATCATATTGATATCAGGAATTCATTTTCAGATATCAGAAATCATATTGATATCAGGAATTCATTTCAGATATCAGAAATCATATTGATATCAGGAATTCATTTCAGATATCAGAAATCATATTGATATCAGGAATTCATTTCAGATATCAGAAATCATATTGATATCAGGAATTCATTTCAGATATCAGAAATCATATTGATATCAGGAATTCATTTTCAGATATCAGAAATCATATTGATATCAGGAATTCATTTTCAGATATCAGAAATCATATTGATATCAGGAATTCATTTCAGATATCAGAAATCATATTGATATCAGGAATTCATTTCAGATATCAGAAATCATATTGATATCAGGAATTCATTTCAGATATCAGAAATGAACATTTTTACTAGTAGAAATTCAATTGTTGATATCAAGAATAGACATTCGCACTAGTAACAATGTAATTGTTGATATCATAAATTTGCATTTTTACTAGTAAGAATTGTATTCCTGATGTGTGAAACTGGAATTTCAACTAGTAAGAAATGAATTCTTGATATCAACAATTGAATTTGAATGGCAGCCTTTGGCGAGATTTCACTAGTAATTCTTGATATCAAGAATGACAGTTTATACTAGTGGAAATTGAATTGTTGATATCAAGAATTGTCATTGTTACTGGTGGAAATCTAATTCCCGATATCAAGAATTAATATTTTAACTAGTGAAAATGTAATTGTTGATATCACAAGTTCATATCCTGAAAATTAATAAAAGTCAAAACGGCTTGCCATATATAACAAGTTAATGTGGAGAAGTGTGGTACATTTTATTCAACAATTAGCATTGTTTCCGAACAGGTTTCCCCACCAACCCTTAATGCTGTTTAGCTAGTCAAGACATTTTACAGTAACGTTCATCCGTTAACATGAACTAATAATGAACTGCACTTCTACAACATTTATTAATCTATGTTAATTTCAACATTTACTAATACAGTATTACAATCTATTAACTAATGTTAAGGGATAATGGTGGAACATTGTGTAAAATAAAGTATAGTTGCCCCAACAGGGCATTGTGAATCAAAAAGTTGTTACGTTACGAGCTGTTTCGAAACATTTCGACAATTCAATGGTTCACCACTGGGGGCGATCTCTGCGAACCCGTGAATCAAGTGACCATACCCGATCTATGATGAGTTTTAATGAGGTATTTGTATAATTAAAAGAAGTAGTCTCTTTTTATCTCACCCATCCATAGAATTAATAAAACAATACATATTATACAGACACTTAATATTTAATGCTATTAAATGATTAGTTAATTGCATCTGATTATATATTCAAAAAAAACCTCTGTTTTTATGCATGTTTGGTACGAGTTTTTGTTGCATTTACGTTGTTTTGAGTGTTTCGTATGGAAGCCCGTTTCCGCCACTGAAAAAAAAAAAAAAGATTTTTGCGACTCTTTATCTCAGAATTCTGAGTTATAAAGACAGAATTCTGGGATAAAAAGTCAGAATTCTGAGATAAAAAGTCAGAATTCTGAGATATAAAGTCAGAATTGCGAGATATAAAGTCAGAATTCTGAGTTATAAAGTCAGAATTGTGAGTTATAAAGTCAGAATTGCGAGATATAAAGTCAGAATTCTGAGATAAAAAGTCAGAATTCTGAGATAAAAAGTCAGAATTCTGAGATAAAAAGTCAGAATTGCGAGATATAAAGTCAGAATTCTGAGATAAAAAGTCAGAATTGTGAGTTATAAAGTCAGAATTCTGAGATAAAAAGTCAGAATTGTGAGTTATAAAGTCAGAATTCTGAGATAAAAAGTCAGAATTGCGAGATATAAAGTCAGAATTCTGAGATAAAAAGTCAGAATTGCGAGATATAAAGTCAGAATTCTGAGATAAAAAGTCAGAATTGCGAGATATAAAGTCAGAATTGCGAGATATAAAGTCAGAATTCTGAGATATAAAGTCAGAATTCTGAGATAAAAAGTCGCAAAAATCTTTTTTTTTTTTTTTCAGTGGCGGAAACGGGCTTCCATAGTTTCGAACGCTTCGGAACACTGAATCGCTGTGCAGTTCAGTCGATTCAAAGCTTTGAAAAGCTTCATTTGCTTCCTGGAAGTACGGGTAGGAAGTTGACGGGAAGGATGTGAATTTTTTTTTCTTGAAATCCTTTATTCGGTTGTGTGCTCGCATGTCATTGAGACATAAAACATCATGAGAAATATTTACGAAAGGAAAGCGACAACTCTGTATTTTGCAAGTCCGAATCTCGCTCTTGTCTTTAATGCTGCGTCTCTGTGCTCAGGTGCGTTTGAAGCGTTTGCAATTCCGAACCCGAGATGATGTTCAGAATAATACAGCTAAATGCAAACGAGGAGCTTTATGAAAACTCGTTTGATATCCCCCAGACAAGTGAGGAATTAAATTACAGTTCTTTTTGTGAAATTAGACGGTAGTTTCAGACAGACTGAGTGCTTGATTAACGTCATCGGCTGTAGATGTGTTTACTCTTTATAATCCGTTCAGATGGAATACCATTAGGATTCCTCATTATTTTTCCTTTTTCTGATTAGGTTTTTCCCTCCCGGGGTCAGATGTGTTGTTATTCTGGTAGCTTGAAAGGGGATTTTTTTTTAAGTGATCAGCCTTACAATTTGAACCACATCTGGCGAGCAGAAGATTACTCTTTTCACATGAGAGAACGTGTAAAAGTACAGTTTATCCTATTTTCCGTACGAGTCCTATGGCTGTCAATCAAAAGTGTTCTGGCGCATTGCATCAACGGCGCAATACAGACGCCCTGAAGCGGACCGAACAACCTTATCAGTCCGAAATTAGCTGGACAAGGTTGATATAAAATCAATGGAGATGTTTAGTTCAGGCGAACAGCTGAGGGGTTCTGTCTGAGTGCATTAGACGCACTTGTTCCATACAAACAAGGCCACAAAAAAGAGGGAGAAAGGCATATCTCTTACTCACTTTGTAGTTCTATTGGGATTTCAGAGGCCCATTTTGATGCTTTTTGATCTTTGCTTGCCTGATACTGTGTTATCAGCAGGAACTTCAAAGTTTGGCTGCGCTCTAATTTTCATAAAAGGTTATTGTTGACAGAAGTTTGTAAATGAGTTTGTCTCTATGAACCGAAGACGCCAGGGGTTCTGCTGGGAACGGTTTGTTCAGGAAAAAAACGTCACAAGCTACAGATCTCGAAACATTTAATTAGATTTCCGTTCCGTACAACGGCGTTTCCACAATAGGCGGACAAAAAAACCCCCACCCCGAGCAACCTCGGAGGAGCTATCAATGGGGTTTTTACCTTTTAAAAGATGTTGCTTTGTGTTTTCTGCTGTTTGGTTTGGATGAGCGCTGATAAAAAGGCAACATTTGCACACAGCATTCAAAAGACATCTCATTATCCTCAGCCTGACACAGGTGTTCACAGAGAGAGCATTAGCCGGAGAGAAAACAGACGCCGTCAGATGAATCGTGCTGATAGGGGCTTCAATTCCTCAAGACTTGTGCGCCATCTTAAATATTCATTAGCATTGGGCTTGGTGCGTTCTTGATTCGTCGACGAAACCGCCGTCTAATGCGAGAGATAATACGGAAGACTTTCAGTTCTGTGGCTTCGCACCTGCGGTACGGGAAAAAGCACTCTGGATCATTTCTGACTCTCTTTCTTGGTAAATAATGGAGGGACACTCAGCGCAAATAGGCTGAAACCCATTTTGATGGACGGAAACAAGCGGAGTCCTTCCCGAGGGTCTTACGGCAATATTTGAAGTCCTTGGTGTTGTGTACAAAACAGATTTTCTCTCAATATCTGGTCACGGCTGGTTCTTTTTAGAAAAGCCGGATATTACCTGTAAATCCACGAAGAGGCCGCCGTGAATGTCATGCGAGCGGAAGTCGTGCGCTTTTGGCCGCGTATTGCATTTACATTTATTCATTTGGCAGACGCTTTTATCCCAAAAAACTTACAAGGGGAGCAATTAGGGGTTAGATGTCTCGCTCAAGGGCGCTTTAGTCATGGTATTGAAGGTGGAGAGAGTGCTGTTCATTCACAATCCCCACCGTCAATTCCTGCCAGTGTGGGAATCGAACCAACAACCTTCAGGTTACAAGCCCAACTCCCTCACCATTAGGCCACGACTACCCCAAGTTTACATTCTGTGTCATAGATTAGACACACACATAGATTTATACGCACGTTCTCTTTACTCGTTCGACTCTTCGCTTAGTATAGTGTCAGATTTAAGGAGCACTTTGTCTGATTTCTTCTAATCGGACTCGATAACATTCCAGTTTTTCCTATTCAAACTGAAAGGCCAAAATCACCGCCGAAGAGAACTGGAGTTGGTGTTTTCACTCTTAATAAATTTCACAATAATTGCTAAGAAATGGCAAGTAACGCAAGGATTAGTAGGGTAGTCGTGGCCTAGTGGTGAGGGAGTTGGGCTTGTAACCTGAAGGTTGTTGGTTCGATTCCCACGCTGGCAGGAATTGAAGGTGGGGATTGTGAATGAACAGCACTCTCTCCACCTTCTATACGATGACTGAAGTGCCCTTGAGCGAGACACCTAACCCCTAATTGCTCCCCTTGTAAGTCGCTTTGGATAAAAGCGTCTGCTAAATGATGAAAAAATGTTCACTTCCTAATTAAAATGTCCTGATAATTCACTCTCCTCCGCGTCATTCACGATGTTCATGTCTTTCTTTCTTCGGTGGAAAAGAAGTGACGGTTTTTGAGGAAAACATTCCAGGATTTTTCGGGTCCAAATGTCAGTTTCAGTGCAGCTTCAAAGGATCTACGTGATCCCAGACGAGGAAAAAGAGTCCGATCTAGAGAAACCGTCGGACATTTTATACAAAAAAAAATCTTTTTAACCACATATTAGCAAATCTTAAATGGCATTTCAAATAATACGATGTTTGTCTATTGATTTGCAATAACCAGTGGTTCTGACATCTAATATCAGTTTGATGTCAGCTGGATTCAGTGTTGGGGAAAGTTACTTTTAAAAGTAACGTAGAACTCCCTTAAAGAGTAACTAATTTCGTTACTCAGTTACTTTTTATAGAAAGTAGTGCGTAGTTAGTTTTGCGATATTGCTCGTGTGAGGAGCAGGGTGGGCGAGAGCCGTGAGGGAAAGGCGCGAGAGATAATGAGCGTCACCTGCGCACTACACCGGTCTCGTGTCTCTCACGGAGGAGCTCCGGAAGCATAAAAGAGGAGCGACGACAGTGAAGGACGAGAGAGGACCAGGCTGGATTTTATGTTGTGTTTTATTTTGTTTGTGTGGCCATTTTACTTTCGTTTCGTTGTTTATTTTTGAGTTTATTAAAGTTTTGGTTGAGCGTTCGCCGGTTCCCGCCTCCTTCTTCCCATATTTACGAACTGTGTTACAGCTCGCTTGTTTCTTTCTTCAAAAACGAAAAGCTAAAGATCTATTTTTTGGCAAATGTAAAGGCCGTTTCACACCAAAAGTGAAATAAATGAGCCTCAGGCTGAAGGAAATGCGAAATCAGTCAATAAAGTCACGTTACTTATTCGAAAAAGTAACTCCGATATTTTGTTGTAAAATGAAACGTAATGCGTCCTAGTTACTTGAAAAGTAATCTGATGACAGACAGACATTCACATAAACTGTACTCATATGTATCTTGCTAGTCTTGTGTTTAATGTAACTCTAGGTTGTGTTATATTTAATGAAATATTTCGTAGTCATACCATATGCTCAGATTCAGACGGACGTGTCACGGCAGGAATTGGTCGTCGACGCGGTAATAAGTTGCGCTTCAAGTCCGCTCGTGTCTTTTGAAACAGTGTTTTATTAGCGTCAATATGTTATGCACACACCCATCTAACACATACATACACATACATAATGTCGCCTCCTGTTTATGAAACAACCCTTTAAAGATGAGCAGGGGCTGGAAAACAGAGCTGTGCATCGGCGGTCGGTCTTGCATCACTGTGAAATGTTCTGTTGCTTGCAGCCTCTTTCCAGCCGACGACGTGTGAATATTTTTATATTCTGACTCCAGTGAAGTTGGAACGGTGTCTGGTTTGGTATGCACACATGTTGTTGGACGTATATTTATTTCTTTATTTTCCTGCAGGTTCAGAGGGTTCTGAATAATTTATATGAAAACAAGAAGATTGCAAGCGCCACTCACAATATCTATGCATACAGGTATTTCTGTGTTCAGTTCATTAAAAAATCATTTGCAAACATTTTCTTTCTTTTGCACAGATTTTAACTTTACATTCTCCATTCAGTCATTTGTTTGTTTTATGTACAAAATATCTGCCTTAGATGTGTATTATTTCCATCGCTACTTTTTAAGATATTTGCGACTCTGGAGCACGAATTCAGTCGTATTTGTCGCGATACATAGTACGGGTCAAAATGATTGATTCTTCTTTTATGCCAGAAATCATTAGGATATGAAGTAAAGATCACATTCCATGAAGATAGTTTATACTTTGACTTCATTTGGACAACTTTAAAGGCGATTTGCTCAATATTTAGATTTTTTTTTCAAATAATTGTATCTCGGCCATCAATGGAAAGATTATTTATTCCGCTTTCAGATGACGTATAAATCTTTTCAAACATGGAAAAAATGCAGTAAGAAAAATAAACGTGATTTGAGATGAATTATAGGAAGTAAATCAAGTAAATTTATCTTGTTTAGATCAATCATCTCACAGATCAGCTTTACAGAAGATGCATTCAGCTGGGGAGCTTTTTTCTCAGTTTATTATTAGATTGCAGCCAGTATCTCTCTTGCATTTAGAGTTATGCACTGATGAGATAAGAAATGTGTGTGAGCGTAGCCCCGGGCGGTTCCTCAGGACATGATTAGTGACATACAGTAGGGAAAGAGAGGGTGTCATTTGGCCGAGATTAAACCGCAGGTGATATTGACATTCAGCATGTTCCCGAAGCCCCTGGCGTATGTGTAGTTGTAGAGTTGAGCTCCTGAAAACCAGTAATGAGGTGCTCTGACAGTTACAGAGGCAGGAATAAAGACCCCTAAACTCTAACGCAAAGAACCATTTCCACGTTTTAAGGGTTCCTCGGGACGATACGGTTCTAACTCGTCATCAGGGTTGGGGAGTAACGAAATACAACTTAGTTACGCATTTAAAATACAAAATTTGAGTGACTGTATTTCATTAAATGGGTGGTAATCAGATTACAGTTACATCTGAAAAGTGTTTTAGATTACCAAAGTGATTACTTTGAATTTTAATGTCATTTAAACAGCGATTGGTGATTCTCTGACTCTGACCGTCTGAAAAAGTGGAGTTAAGATTCATCAACATTTAATACTTTTAAGAGGATCATAAAAATGTTGTTATTTTTATTTAGTTCTGTCCTGAACAAGACAAAATGACTGAATTTATATAAAAACTGTCCAATTGTCGACTTAACTGTCCTGTCATGACCTGATGATCCACGACTGTTTTCATGTTTTGTGAGTCATTTTATAATTCACTCGTCACTGCTACTTAATACATGCTTTAAAAAGTCATTTGTATCATATTTCGTTACATTACTCAGGTTTAGTAACTTAATCTAAATACTTTAGAATACTTTGGAATACTAATAAGTGTGGAACAAACACAAAAAAGGTCACTGCAAGTTTTTATCTCACAATTCTGACTTTTTCCCTCAGAATTGTGTGATATAAAGTTGCAATTGTGAGTTATAAAGTCAGAATTATGAGATATAAACTCACAATATTGAGAAAAGTCAGAATTATGAGATATAAACTCAAAATATTGAGAAAAGTCAGAATTATGAGATATAAACTCACAATATTGAGAAAAGTCAGAATTATGAGATATAAACTCACAATATTGAGAAAAGTCAGAATTATGAGATATAAACTCACAATATTGAGAAAAGTCAGAATTATGAGATATAAACTCAAAATATTGAGAAAAGTCAGAATTATGAGATATAAACTCACAATATTGAGAAAAGTCAGAATTATGAGATATAAACTCAAAATATTGAGAAAAGTCAGAATTATGAGATATAAACTCACAATATTGAGAAAAGTCAGAATTATGAGATATAAACTCACAATATTGAGAAAAGTCAGAATTATGAGATATAAACTCAAAATATTGAGAAAAGTCAGAATTATGAGATATAAACTCGCAATATTGAGAAAAGTCAGAATTATGAGATATAAACTCGCAATATTGAGAAAAGTCAGAATTATGAGATATAAACTCACAATATTGAGAAAAATCAGAATTATGAGATATAAACTCGCAATATTGAGAAAAGTCAGAATTATGAGATATAAACTCACAATATTGAGAAAAGTCAGAATTATGAGATATAAACTCAAAATATTGAGAAAAGTCAGAATTATGAGATATAAACTGACAATATTGAGAAAAGTCAGAATTATGAGATATAAACTGACAATATTGAGAAAAGTCAGAATTATGAGATATAAACTCACAATATTGAGAAAAGTCAGAATTATGAGATATAAACTCAAAATATTGAGAAAAGTCAGAATTATGAGATATAAACTCGCAATATTGAGAAAAGTCAGAATTATGAGATATAAACTCGCAATATTGAGAAAAGTCAGAATTATGAGATATAAACTCACAATATTGAGAAAAATCAGAATTATGAGATATAAACTCGCAATATTGAGAAAAGTCAGAATTATGAGATATAAACTCACAATATTGAGAAAAGTCAGAATTATGAGATATAAACTCAAAATATTGAGAAAAGTCAGAATTATGAGATATAAACTGACAATATTGAGAAAAGTCAGAATTATGAGATATAAACTCACAATATTGAGAAAAGTCAGAATTATGAGATATAAACTCAAAATATTGAGAAAAGTCAGAATTATGAGATATAAACTCGCAATATTGAGAAAAGTCAGAATTATGAGATATAAACTCGCAATATTGAGAAAAGTCAGAATTATGAGATATAAACTCACAATATTGAGAAAAATCAGAATTATGAGATATAAACTCGCAATATTGAGAAAAGTCAGAATTATGAGATATAAACTCACAATATTGAGAAAAGTCAGAATTATGAGATATAAACTCAAAATATTGAGAAAAATCAGAATTATGAGATATAAACTCACAATATTGAGAAAAATCAGAATTATGAGATATAAACTCAAAATATTGAGAAAAGTCAGAATTATGAGATATAAACTGACAATATTGAGAAAAGTCAGAATTATGAGATATAAACTCACAATATTGAGAAAAGTCAGAATTATGAGATATAAACTCAAAATATTGAGAAAAGTCAGAATTATGAGATATAAACTCAAAATATTGAGAAAAGTCAGAATTATGAGATATAAACTGACAATATTGAGAAAAGTCAGAATTATGAGATATAAACTCACATACTAAATTCACAATTGCAAAACAAAGTTAGTATTGCAAGTTCATATCTCCCAATTCTGACTTTATAACTTGCAATTGTGAGTTTAAATCTCGCAATTGTGATAAAAAGTCAGAATTGTGAAATTGTGAGGGGAAAAAATAAAGTGTGAGAAAAAGTTGCAGTGACGAGTGAATTATAAAATGACTCACAAAACATGAAAACAGTGGAAAACATGAATCTTAACTCTTTTTCAGACGGTCAGAGTCAGAGAATCACCAATTGCTGTTTAAATGACATTAAAACTCAAAGTAATCACTTTGGTAATCTAAAACACTTTTCAGATGTAACTGTAATCTGATTACCACCCATTTAAAATGTAACTGTAATGAAACACAGTGACACATTTTGTGTTTTAAATACGTTACTAAGTTACTTGTATTTCGTTCCTCCCCGACCCTGGTAATGTTCTCATGAAAGGTCTTGTTGTTTTGTCGCAGCGTGCTTCCATTACTTGATTTCAGCTGTGAAATTGCTGACTTAACACTCATTGGCCACTTTATTCACATCAGATTCCCAAAGGAAGCAGTGAAATGACCGTCATTCCCGTCTATGACACATATGATGAGCCATATGTGGTGAAAGGTCTCTTCGGGCCGCGGTGTGTCTCTTGGCTGTCAGCGCTGCGCTCGTCTGCTGCCGGCATCTGTTGGATGTCATTGACTCCAAACAACTATTCCCGAAAAGATGGAACTTGTGATGTCAATATCTTTGCCACTATGGCGAGCTGGAAAACCTCAGCAGGGCGTCCTAATTTCCCACACTCCTCCCTGTGCATGATATTTTGCCTCTTCCAATTTCGCTCTGAAATACAGCCACAACCACAAAACCCCGGACGCCTCGCGAACACGGCGAGCGTCAGTCGCCACTGCGGGCTGTTTTGTGGAAAGTGGCCACTGAGGGTTCGCGGAGCGAAGAGCAATGATTCTCGCCAAATTTTACTGACGTTTACTTAACAATCCCTTCATGTTTTCATCAGGATCTACTTTGAGGATAAAAACTCTTTCCTGCAGGACTGCGAGGATGATGGAGAAACCGCTGCGGGTGGCCGATTGCTGCATCTTCTGCAGGTAAAAGTGTGTTGGTGTGTTCGCGTGAGGTGCGATATTGGCTACTGGATGTTATTCGCTATAGATATATGATGATTTTGATATTTGTGGATTATGGATTCTGTTGCGTTTCTATATTCTCTTTGTTCAGCTCTTTTATTATTTAAAGGTTTCACCAAAAATGTATGCCTTTTGAAGGGAGAGTTTTTAAACAGTGTTCAATATGTCTTTTCTATGGAAGTCCGTTCCCGCCACTGTTGAGAAAAAAAAAAAATCCGTAAGTCATAATAATGAGAAACTTTCTCATAATAATGACTTAGTATCTCATAATAATGAGAAACTTTTCTCATAATAATGACTTAGTATCTCATAATAATGACTTAGTATCTCATAATAATGACTTAACATCTCATAATAATGACTTAACATCTCATAATAATGACTTAGTATCTCATAATAATGACTTAGTATCTCATAATAATGACTTAACATCTCATAATAATGACTTAGTATCTCATAATAATGACTTAGTATCTCATAATAATGACTTAGTATCTCATAATAATGACTTAGCATCTTTAACTTAATCAAAAATTTTTTTTTAGAAACTCTCATAATAATGACTTAACATCTCATAACAATGACTTAGTATCTCATAATAATGACTTAGTATCTCATAATAATGACTTAACATCTCATAATAATGACTTAACATCTCATAATAATGACTTAGTATCTCATAATAATGACTTAACATCTCATAATAATGACTTAATATCTCATAATAATGACTTAGTATCTCATAATAATGACTTAGTATCTCATAATAATGACTTAACATCTCATAATAATGCTAATGATACTAAGTCATTATTATGAGAAAGTTTCTAAAAAAAATTTTTTTTTTGATTAAGTTAAAGATGTTAAGTCATTGTTATGAGATGTTAAATCATTATTATGAGATACTAAGTCATTATTATGAGAAAGTTTCTCATTATTATGACTTACGGAATATTTTTTTCTCAACAGTGGCGGGAACGGGCTTCCATACTTTTCAACACCACCAAATCATAAAAACCAATATAAGGCCAAAGAACAGGAATCGTCCAGTTCAAAAATGCATTTTATAATGTATAAAATGATCACCAAGCTGCATTTATTTGATGAAAAAATCACAGTAAAAACAGTAATATTGGGAAAAAGTTTTACAATTTAAAAAATGTTTTTCTATTTTAATATTGTAAAATGTAATTTAGTGTAATTTAGACGAATTTTCAGCTTTGCGTCACAGGAATGAATCATCATATCAGAATGATTGAAGGATCATGTGACACTGAAGACTGGAGTAATGATGCTGAAAAACTTTACAGAGAAAACAGCTATATCAAAATGTAATAATATTTCACTGTTTTGACTGTATTTTTTACCAAATAAATGCGGCTCTGGTGAGTAGAAGAGACTTCCCTCAGAAGTATTAAAAAAACTGAACGTTTGACCAGTAGTGTTTTGATCAAACATGTGCCTACAGGACTCAGTAAAGGCCTCTGAAGTGTGCTTTAAAGCACCTGATCTTGAAGCTTTCAGCAAGCTGTGCACGTATTAAACGTCAATGGATCATTTTATCGGGCTTGTTGATATGCTGCTGGGATTATCCATCCGCTCCTCCTGTCTTGATCCCAATTCCATCCTTGCTATGTAAGATATTTGCGCATGGATGTGTCATTCATCCATAATCTTTTCTCTTATCTCTCCGTCTCTGATTAAAGCCCTGCGAGCGGCGGCGTCAACACCCTCCAGTGTGAAACATGACATGACACTGTAATCTCTATCCACTTTCACAAAAAACGATACAGCAATTCCATCAATAACCTTTGCGGAAAACAATCCCGTAGTCCGCCGTGACGTTGTTAAATTTATCAGGAAACGGAGCATCTATGGTGCTGTTTTTCAAATGATCTTCAATGAACTTGACGTGTTATGAAGCGTCATTTCTAAGTTTGCTACGCTGCAAATTTATTTTTCCCATCTCGCCAAATTCTGAAAGGATTCAATGGGGAAAAGATGCTATAAAAGTACAGAACATGGCCTGTTCAAGCGCTTTGTTGACCTCTTTCTTGGTGCATGAATGAAAATATTCCAGTGAACACTAACAGCCGTTCGCATGCAGTCATTTAGCCTTTTGGAATTCATCCCACTATTTCCTGTTTTCCCGAATGTGACGGTATGATTGAAAGAGAAACGACTATTAATAGAGGTGGCGTGTGCAGACGGCTGTGTTTTCCCCTCCCCTCCGGCGGGCAGCCAGCTACATCCCTGCGGCGCTGTGGGAAAAAATAAAACAAGCGAGTACCGTAAAGGCACTTGAGAGCTGTCATTCTTCACAAAAGGCCATATTTTGTCTATTCTGCGCCTTTGAAGCAACTCCTTTCCCAAACAGGGACTGACAGGCTATGTGCCGTCTTGGGGGAAAATGTGGTATCAAGGAAACATTTGTGAATCTGTGCATCAATGATGCGACATTGAATTTTTGCTTTTTACTTTTCAAATGAATTCACTGACAAGCATTGACAGCTTTGGCCTAAATGGACAGGTGTCAATGAAATGTTTATTCGCTGACATGCAACAGTAGTTTTTCTGCTATAAATAAAACCAGGACTGAATTTGATTTATCAGACTTTTCTGCACACAAAAGAACACTTATGTTGAGCCAAAGACTAATGGTTAACATTTAGATGTATGTAACCTAGACAAAAATTCCTTTTACTTCAGGTGTGGAGACCCAAGGGAATACTTGAAAACGAACAAGAATGTTGCTGGCCGCACACTGAATCAAGTACAGACTACATTTCACGTCTAGATCTAAAATGTTGTGCTAAATTGGACCGTTTGTATAAGCAACGCGCTGTCAGCATCGTAATCCAGTGGCAAACACCGTTCACCTTTGCGTCAGACATATTAAAAATGGTTTCCTGTCAATTCTGTCTCACAGATCCTGGATGTGCGTAACGTGCTGGTGGTGGTCTCTCGATGGTACGGTGGGATTCTGCTGGGCCCCGACCGCTTCAAACACATCAACAACTGCGCCAGGAACATCCTCATTCAAGAGGGTTACACGGACACTTCAGTAAGACTGCTGTACAAATATGTATACAATGCAAAGTTCTGTAATGAAATGGTGCAGGCTAATAGTTCTTAAGTCAAGTTCTTAAGTTCTTGTTTGTACTCCTATCCTTTTCTGTGGGGCACATCTCATTAGTTCCTGCTGTGTCAGTAGCCAAGGAGCTCGCATGCACAACCTTTAAATTCTTGTTAGTGCTTGCCTAAGCAGTGCAGCATGCTTTCAGAAACCCTCCACCTTCCCCAGCAATAACAGCAAAAATAATAACAGCAGCAGAAATAATAACAGCAGCAAAAATAATAACAGCAGCAGAAATAATAATAATAACAACAGCAGCAAAAATAATAACAGCAGCAGAAATAATAATATCAGCAGCAGAAATAATAACAGCAGCAGAAATAATAATAATAACAACAGCAGCAAAAATAATAACAGCAGCAGAAATAATAATAACAGCAGCAGAAATAATAACAGCAGCAGAAATAATAACAGCAGCAGAAATAATAATAATAATAACAGCAGCAAAAATAATAACAGCAGCAGAAATAATAATAACAGCAGCAAAAATAATATCAGCAGCAGAAATAATAATAACAGCAGCAAAAATAATATCAGCAGCAGAAATAATAACAGCAGCAGAAATAATAACAACAGCAGCAAAAATAATATCAGCAGCAGAAATAATAATAACAGCAGCAGAAATAATAATAATAATAACAGCAGAAATAATAATAACAGCAGCAAAAATAATAATATCAGCAGCAGCAAAAATAATAACAGCAGCAGAAATAATAATAATAATAACAGCAGCAAAAATAATATCAGCAGCAGAAATAATAATAATAATAACAGCAGCAAAAATAATAACAGCAGCAGAAATAATAATAATAATAACAGCAGCAAAAATAATAATAATAATAACAGCAGCAAAAATAATAACAGCAGCAGAAATAATAATAACAGCAGCAAAAATAATATCAGCAGCAGAAATAATAATAACAGCAGCAGCAAAAATAATAACAGCAGCAGAAATAATAATAACAGCAGCAGAAATAATAATAACAGCAGCAAAAATAATAACAGCAGCAGCAAAAATAATAACAGCAGCAGAAATAATAATAACAGCAGCAGAAATAATAATAATAATAACAGCAGCAAAAATAATAACAGCAGCAGAAATAATAATAACAGCAGCAAAAATAATATCAGCAGCAGAAATAATAATAACAGCAGCAAAAATAATAACAGCAGCAGAAATAATAATAACAGCAGCAGAAATAATAATATCAGCAGCAGCAAAAATAATAACAGCAGCAGAAATAATAATAACAGCAGCAAAAATAATAACAGCAGCAGAAATAATAATAACAGCAGCAGAAATAATAACAGCAGCAGAAATAATAATATCAGCAGCAGCAAAAATAATAACAGCAGCAGAAATAATAATAACAGCAGCAAAAATAATAACAGCAGCAGAAATAATAATAACAGCAGCAAAAATAATATCAGCAGCAGCAAAAATAATAACAGCAGCAGAAATAATAATAACAGCAGCAAAAATAATAACAGCAGCAGAAATAATAACAGCAGCAGAAATAATAATATCAGCAGCAGAAATAATAATAACAGCAGCAGAAATAATAATAATAATAACAGCAGAAATAATAATAACAGCAGCAGAAATAATAACAGCAGCAGAAATAATAATATCAGCAGCAGCAAAAATAATAACAGCAGCAGAAATAATAATAACAGCAGCAGAAATAATAATAACAGCAGCAGAAATAATAATAACAGCAGCAGAAATAATAATAACAGCAGCAAAAATAATAACAGCAGCAGAAATAATAATAACAGCAGCAAAAATAATAACAGCAGCAGAAATAATAATAACAGCAGCAAAAATAATAATATCAGCAGCAGAAATAATAACAGCAGCAGAAATAATAATAATAATAACAGCGGCAGCAGCAGCAGAAATAATAATAACAGCAGCAGAAATAATAATAACAGCAGCAGAAATAATAATAACAGCAGCAGGATAGCATATCTAATCCACCAAGACAAATATATGAACAGTGTCATACCTATTACCATACCAAACACTCAAAAAAAACAAAACAATCATCATCATGAAAATGATTTAGTTCTAGCCCTTTTTGTAAAGGAAACAGTTCTGCCACCTTGTCTTCTGTCGACGCTTTTGTGTTTGTCTTTCTGAGATTCGTCTCAGTGCCGTTTTTGATTACTAAATGTTCAATACTCTTTTTTTTTTTTTTCTTTTTTGGTTACTTCTGTGAATTTGTATGAAGAGAAGCTCTCCTCTTGAGTGTCCGCCACTTACTCATCCAACAATCGCGGTGATAAGGTCACACGAAAACAAGTTCTGAGGAGATTTGCTGGCATGCGCCTGACTTCTTCTGAGGATTCATTTGTTTGTTGTTTTCTTTCATTTCTGTGCAAATGAGGACTCGTGCACAGCTGCAGGGCTGCTATGGTTACCCGGATAATAGGGCCGCGTCGGTTTATACGCAGACGTACAATTACACGCATGTGTGATATGATTGTTTAAGATTTTGCTAGAACTCATTTCAAAAACCTCGACTCAGTTAAAGCAGCATGGGCGTTTTCATCACGCGGCTGCGGAAAACACAAGGCCCCAAACCAAAGCTGTCACGTTTCATGAGAGCGAGCGAACGCAGGCCCTCGGATCCAATTTTGTGATCCGATTTTTTTCCGAATTTTTTCTGCCTGACTGTATTAAAACACACTCTCATTTTTATGTCAGACCCTTATGTCTATTTATTTATACATTAAAAAAAGATTTTTTAAATTTATTGTTTTATTAATCTACGCTTTAAAAAATGAATTAAATAAACAACTTTAAATATGTCTATTTATTTATACATTAAAAAAAGATTTTTAAATTTATTGTTTTATTAATCTACGCTTTAAAAAATGAATTAAATAAACAACTTTAAATATGTCTATTTATTTATACATTAAAAAAGATTTTTAAATTTATTGTTTTATTAATCTACGTTTTAAAAAATGAATTAAATAAACAACTTTAAATATGTCTATTTATTTATACATTAAAAAAAGATTTTTAAATTTATTGTTTTATTAATCTACGTTTTAAAAAATGAATTAAATAAACAACTTTAAATATGTCTATTTATTTATACATTAAAAAAAGATTTTTAAATTGATTGTTTTATTAATCTACGCTTTAAAAAATGAATTAAATAAACAACTTTAAATATGTCTATTTATTTATACATTAAAAAAAGATTTTTAAATTTATTGTTTTATTAATCTACGTTTTAAAAAATGAATTAAATAAACAACTTTAAATATGTCTATTTATTTATACATTAAAAAAAGATTTTTAAATTTATTGTTTTATTAATCTACATTTTAAAAAATGAATTAAATAAACAACTTTAAATGTCTATTTATTTATACATTAAAAAAAGATTTTTAAATTTATTGTTTTATTAATCTACGCTTTAAAAAATGAATTAAATAAACAACTTTAAATATGTCTATTTATTTATACATTAAAAAAAGATTTTTAAATGTATTGTTCTATTAATCTACTTTTTAAAAAATGAATTAAATAAACAACTTTAAATATGTCTATTTATTTATACATTAAAAAAAGATTTTTAAATTTATTGTTTTATTAATCTACGTTTTAAAAAATGAATTAAATAAACAACTTTAAATATGTCTATTTATTTATACATTAAAAAAAGATTTTTAAATTTATTGTTTTATTAATCTACGCTTTAAAAAATGAATTAAATAAACAACTTTAAATATGTCTATTTATTTATACATTAAAAAAAGATTTTTAAATGTATTGTTCTATTAATCTACTTTTTAAAAAATGAATTAAATAAACAACTTTAAATATGTCTATTTATTTATACATTAAAAAAAGATTTTTAAATTTATTGTTTTATTAATCTACGTTTTAAAAAATGAATTAAATAAACAACTTTAAATATGTCTATTTATTTATACATTAAAAAAAGATTTTTAAATTTATTGTTTTATTAATCTACGTTTTAAAAAATGAATTAAATAAACAACTTTAAATATGTCTATTTATTTGCCCATATAAAAGTCATTTATTTATATGCATTTTTAATAAATGAATTAATTGATTCTTCGTTTTATTTTTATGTGGCACTCCTGGTCCTCCATACATCACAGCCGTCTATTTAACAATAATCCCTTGATTATTGCTCCCCAATCCGGCGTTTTTCCCTCATACTGAACCTTTAGAGCGCCGAACGCCGCTGTTTCGCGGCTCAAACTTTGAAGGGCCAGAGTCCGCCGCCACTCGTTGAGTTAGCCGTGCTACGACTCGCATGCAAATTGTCCTTAATGAGCTCATGTGAGAATATCTTGATCACTCCGGCCGTCACGTTTCACGAGAGCGAGCGAACGCAGGCCCTCGGATCCAATTTTGCGGCTCACGCCGTTCGGATGATTGGCGTTAAAAGCAGCTAAAAGATCCCCACAGCACACGTTCCGTCTTCTGCTTCTATTTTAAGCCGTGCATTTCTGTGATTCCTCTGATTATGGACTGCACGAGTTTGTTTGCGAACCCGACAGCCTCAGAAGTTGTTGAATATTTTGTAGCACCAAAGAGCCCATTACGCCAACCTGCCTATTAAAGACTAGTGTGTCTTTTGTAAAAAATCGTAATTACTGTAATTCGTGCTTTTTGCTAATTAGTTTTCCTATTCCACTTCAGAACTATAACAGTAAGTGAATGTAGAGTCAAATTTCGAGAGAAATGCACTGAAATCTCCTCTGCAGTTTATCTTCAAGAAGAGTGCATGAACACTTTGTGATTCTTCGAAAATTGCACATTGAAATTTGTCGTTTTAGCCTAAGTAATGCACGTCCGATGGGAGACGTCGGCTCTCATTGAGTTCCTGACACTGTGCATGTCTCCGGCTCGGATACATCACGCTGTTCTTTCAGGGTGAGGATGAATGCTGTGTTATCTTCGCAGTTTGAGCCGCCTGACTCATTGTGTTCGCGCTCTGTCCACCGCGGCTCAAGAGTAATTAACATACAATGCATAATAAGGAGCACCGCCGAGAGAAGCCGGGGTTATAGAAATAGACTCCGTTCAAAAACATCCATTTGGACGCCGTTGGGTCTCTAGAGACACGATCTAAATAATAAAACCATTCGAGGAGTCAGTTAACAAGCCGTCCGCTTGTGCACGTCGAGGACGGACTGGTAAAAATGACAAAGACATTATTTACGGCACAGTTGCTTTATATTGCATCAGGGAAGCTGGAGACGCAAAACTTCGGGTTTCGCTTCTCATTCTGGCTGATTTATACCTTGAATGAATTTGAAAAGAAACAGGAACTAATTAAGGGTTTTTTTTTTTTTTGGTTTTTTTTTGTTTTTTTTTTCAAGGATTTCTGTGAAGGCATTTTTTTTTTTTTTTCCCACCTGACTGTATTAAAACACACTCTCATTTTTATTTTTCAAGTTTAATCAAGAAAATTCTTAACATGAATGTTTGATTATATAATTATGATTTCTATGTTATTTAATCAAATGGATGATGGCGTCTCATTCATCAAGACTCGCTTTAGAAACAATGACGGCTAATCTCAGACACTTGATGTCCACAGTGACGCTTTTTTTTATGTGATTCCCGTGTGACGAGATATCAGGTAAGCTCTTTTTTTTTTTTTTTTTTGCCACAAATATTAACCCTCATATGTCTGCGGTTTCCTGTTTACACTCTATATGACCCCAAAATTTAAAGAAAAAAAATTAACATTTTTAATAATACATATAATATATTTTTTTTTTTTGTTTACTTCTCATCTATACAGTAATGCTGTGTTTTTGGATATACAAAGTACTTTTGTACCTATTTACCACTCAATTCCTCAACTATACCATTAGCTTGCGTGTGAAATATTAATTTTTTATGAAAAAAATACTTAAATGTATGTGTGTGTGTGTGTGTGTGTGTGTGTTTGAGTGAGCATGTCTTTTCTACATTGCATTTGTGCTCTAGTAACCAGGCCTTCATTTCTGTGTGGAAATTTTCAGATTTATGCTGGAATTATTGATTTTATTTGTCAATTTCTAAAAAAATGCTTTCAATTGGAGTCACACCTGTGTGTGTGTGTGTGTGTGTTTGAGTGATCATGTCCGTTCCACATTACATTTGTGCTCTAGTACCAGGACTTCATTGTGGTTTGGAAATTTTCAGATTTATTCTGGATTTATAGATTTTTTTTTGACAAATGAAAAATAAAAAACACATTTTTTTTTTCGATTTTTCCATTCATTTCAATGTTGGGTCATATTGACCCCAAAGGTCATGAGTGTGACTTTTTTTTTTTTTTTTTACATACCTTTAGAACAACCGAATCAAGCCCAGCTTTTCTGTGCATGTATAGATAGATAATGTAGGAAAAGTCACAAAATTTCATTCCTCTAAGATGAAGGGAACCATTTTTTTTTTTTTTAACGAATGAAACGTCAATCGGGGTCATATTTCTCGTTCGTCACAATAAACGCAAAATTCACACCTGAAACTGTGATGATATAATTTAAGGTTGAAAGCATATAAATTCCTCAGTTTCTTCTAGCCGTTTCAAGTTCATCACATCTTTTATGTTTTCTTCTTCTCTTTCAGGAGGAAACATCCAAAGCCGGAGGGAAGAACAAAAGATCCAAGGGCAAAAAAGCAAAGTGAAAAATAACACCACCGACCCGAAACAGACGAGAACTGGTTTCAGACTAGTAAATCACATGGAAAATTCCCGTGATATGGTGATGAGGAAGTCCTAAAACGGTTTGGAGTTTATGGCTCTGTTGCGGCGCATCATCTCACACTAAGTGCCCTGAGTTTTGTCTTATGAATAAAGATTTTTTACGAATCTCAAATTGATTTACAAATGAGAGTTTGAGGCTCGGCTGAAGTCAGGAGTGGAACAGGGAATGCGTGGCCCTGACATTCATCAGCGACCTTTGATCCTTCCTCCGGTTTAATGATGCTCTAATAATGTAATTTGATAAAGCCTGACAAAAGCAATTTACAATGTCATTCCGGCATGTCCGTTTTTAAATCGGCCAACTTTTCTTTTTTTTTTCCTTTTTTTTTACAGCAAATGTCAATGTAAAACAGGCCCTGAAAGTGCTTTGATTGTCAAACGTCCATTACTATGGAGGACCAGGACCATTAATTCATTTAATAATTCACACATAAAAATGCATATGAATAAATCACTTTTATAAATAGACATATTTAAAGTTGTTTATTTAATTCATTTTTTAAAACGTAGATTAATAGAACAATAAATTTAAAAATCTTTTTTTAATGTATAAATAAATAGACATATTTAAAGTTGTTTATTTAATTCATTTTTTAAAACGTAGATTAATAAAACAATAAATTTAAAAATCTTTTTTTAATGTATAAATAAATAGACATATTTAAAGTTGTTTATTTAATTCATTTTTTAAAACGTAGATTAATAAAACAATAAATTTAAAAATCTTTTTTTAATGTATAAATAAATAGACATATTTAAAGTTGTTTATTTAATTCATTTTTTAAAACGTAGATTAATAAAACAATAAATTTAAAAATCTTTTTTTAATGTATAAATAAATAGACATATTTAAAGTTGTTTATTTAATTCATTTTTTAAAACGTAGATTAATAAAACAATAAATTTAAAAATCTTTTTTTAATGTATAAATAAATAGACATATTTAAAGTTGTTTATTTAATTCATTTTTTAAAACGTAGATTAATAAAACAATAAATTTAAAAATCTTTTTTAATGTATAAATAAATAGACATATTTAAAGTTGTTTATTTAATTCATTTTTTAAAACGTAGATTAATAAAACAATAAATTTAAAAATCTTTTTTTAATGTATAAATAAATAGACATATTTAAAGTTGTTTATTTAATTCATTTTTTAAAACGTAGATTAATAAAACAATAAATTTAAAAATCTTTTTTTAATGTATAAATAAATAGACATATTTAAAGTTGTTTATGTAATTCATTTTTTAAAACGTAGATTAATAAAACAATAAATTTAAAAATCTTTTTTTAATGTATAAATAAATAGACATAATTAAAGTTGTTTATTTAATTCATTTTTTAAAGCGTAGATTAATTAAAACAATAAATTTAAAAATCTTTTTTTAATGTATAAATAAACAGACATATTTAAAGTTGTTTATTTAATTCATTTTTTAAAACGTAGATTAATAAAACAATAAATTTAAAAATCTTTTTTTAATGTATAAATAAATAGACATAATTAAAGTTGTTTATTTAATTCATTTTTTAAAACGTAGATTAATAAAACAATAAATTTAAAAATCTTTTTTTAATGTATAAATAAATAGACATATTTAAAGTTGTTTATTTAATTCATTTTTTAAAACGTAGATTAATAAAACAATAAATTTAAAAATCTTTTTTTAATGTATAAATAAATAGACATATTTAAAGTTGTTTATGTAATTCATTTTTTAAAACGTAGATTAATAAAACAATAAATTTAAAAATCTTTTTTTAATGTATAAATAAATAGACATATTTAAAGTTGTTTATTTAATTCATTTTTTAAAGCATAGATTAATAAAACAATAAATTTAAAAATCTTTTTTTAATGTATAAATAAATAGACATAATTAAAGTTGTTTATTTAATTCATTTTTTAAAACGTAGATTAATAGAACAATAAAACAATAAATTTAAAAATCTTTTTTTAATGTATAAATAAATAGACATAATTAAAGTTGTTTATTTAATTCATTTTTTAAAACGTAGATTAATAAAACAATAAATTTAAAAATCTTTTTTTAATGTATAAATAAATAGACATATTTAAAGTTGTTTATTTAATTCATTTTTTAAAGCGTAGATTAATAGAACAATAAATTTAAAAATCTTTTTTTAATGTATAAATAAATAGACATATTTAAAGTTGTTTATTTAATTCATTTTTTAAAACGTAGATTAATAAAACAATAAATTTAAAAATCTTTTTTTAATGTATAAATAAATAGACATATTTAAAGTTGTTTATTTGATTCCTGTTTTTAAACGTAGATTAATAAAACAATAAATTTAAAAATCTTTTATGTATAATATGTCTATTTATTTGCCCATATAAAAGTGATTTATTTATATGCATTTTTATTAAATGAATTAATTGATTCTTCGTTTTATTTTTATGTGGCACTCCTGGTCCTCCATACATCACAGCCGTCTATTTAACAATAATCCCTTGATTATTGCTCCCCAATCCGGCGTTTTCACTCATACTTAACCTTTAGAGCGCCGAACGCCGCTGTTTCGCGGCTCAAACTTTGAAGCGCCAGAATCCACCGCCACTCGTTGAGTTAGCCGTGCTACGACTCGCATGCTAATTGTCCTTAATGAGCTCATGTGAGAATATCTTGATCACTCCGGCGCTCGATGTCCTAATAAGCAGATGCTAGGTCACGGGAGAGCCGTATGAATACTAAGTTGGAGTCGGTTGGAGACGGTTTGGTGGTGCGTGTCAGAAAAAGCGACCTGAATGATTTGGAGTCTCGGCTCAACCTGCAGACCTCAGAACGGCCGGTGAGTTCTTCAGTGGGAATGAGTCATCCAGAGAAGATCCTCAAGTGCTTTTTGACGTCTTGCCTCGGTTCCGCACACACACACACACACACACACACACACACACACATCTTCCCTCTTAAATACGTTTGGCATTCTGGCCTCTTTCCTCTCGGCGGCGCAAGTCGTAGTCTTCTCACTTTCGTCCTCCCTGATTCCCTTCTCTCTAGACTCTTCTTTCATGCCTCTCTCTCTCTCCCTGTGATCCATAATTTCCTTTCAATGAATATTAACACAGCTTTTGACTGTCGGCACCTACTCTTTCAGATTCGATTGCGTACTTCGACTCGAGGGACGTTGCTAAACGCTTTCCGCTGTGACATGTTTTTTTCTACGTGCGAGGCGAAATCCGCCCCGAATGCGAAACTTCCTCAGGGCCCGTTCGGCACCGCTGATTAACGGAAGCCTTTTTATTTGGTCCACAGAATCCGTTTCCTCAAAGGACGGCTCAGTTTCTTCACAAGGAATCGAGCTTCTTCCCAAATAGCTGTACAGTGTGTGTGAAAATGCCTTGATGTGCTTTGATAAACCAACTCGCTCAGGCTCGTCATCTGAATTCTAACCAACAAATATCTTTTATTTCGGGCCACATTTGAAGGAACTGCGCTATATTTGACTCCCTGATACACCACGCTGTGCTTTTTAAACTGCCAAAACCAGATTTGTGACATGCTAATTGGCAATTGGATGGAGAACGTTTTTAGGATTAATGCAACTTTCTGCCAAGGATTCAAGCTTTTTGGGACGCGACACTTGAAAATGCGACACGTTGTTTCAGCAGATTCCAATCGACAGTGTCTTTTATTTTCTCTACTGTAAGAATATCACATTATAACATCTCAAGACTTTGAGCTACTGCAAACTTTGAAGTTTGAGTCACTTTTTAAGTTGCCTTCAATTCATTGTCCGTTCGAATGAGGCTTTGAGAGTAAATGCAATATTGAACTTTGCACCTCGACTTGACCAGATAATATCCCTCCAAACATAGACACCAAGAGAGATCCATTAGCATTGCATGAAAGTGGCTCATTTGCATGAAGGATAAGAAACCCTTCCCTTTTGTATACTGGCTGACAACAGTATCACTGAATAATATTAATCGTGGGAGAAATCAAATCAGCACATTAGCCGTCCTCCGTTGGGGCCTTGAGGAGCAAGAAGACCGGAGTAGAATGGTAATTCGTGTTGTTTTATCATGTGAAGTGGCTTTGGGAGATGGCCGTTGTTGTTTGCTCAAATGAGGGTCAGGGCTCTTCATCTCTGGAGATCAAACATCAGAAGGGAGCAGCCGAGAGCTCGCCTCGTGAGAGTCTCTCCTGCTTCTTCAGAAGGTGAGAGAGCAGAACCCGGTCGAAGCGAGTCGTAGCTCCCGCTCTTGGCCTTTGGAACACGTGGAATGCTTCTTCCGCGGCCAGAATGATACAACAAAGAGCTTGATTGCTAAAAAAAACAAACAAAAAAAAAAGGCACTTAGCTGCTTTTCCGTGTTATCTTCTCCTGGCACCTGCCAAATACTTTAATGTCTGAAATCCCTGCGCATTAGCAACATGACAACCTGAAACAAGACCATCAAGGCTTTAACCCTTTCAATACCACGACTCACTAGCAAAAAAAAACAAGTTGTTGTTGGACATGGTTCCTATGCTAAGAGTGATGGTAACTAAACGGTTACAATTGCATGGACAAAAAAAAAAAACGTGATGTGAGTAAATGCTTTCATCTTGAACGAAAGCTTGCAAAAAAACGCTATTCTGCTTTAGAATTGGTCATTTAAAAGACAATTAGATGCTTGTATCTGTAATGAATGGCGGTTCAGCGGATGAGATCCATGCAGGCTTTATTTAAAAACGTAGTCAAACAGGCAATGGTCAAGAAAACAGCAAACAGGATTGGCTGGGAACGGGCAGGCTCGTGATCAAAATCCAGGCGAATGATCAAAAAGGCCAAGCAGCAAGATACACAATCCAAAGGGCGGGCAGATAAACATAAACAGACAGACAAGACGATGCACTCATAAATAAGGATTTTTTGATGCTGTTCAGTTTATTTAACCCCTTATGCGCTGTTGGATTTCTGCGTCCACTCGTTATGGAGCGGGTCAATTTGACCCTAATTGGATTCAATACAATTCCTCAAAAATCACACTATGAAAAACAACAAAGATTCAGGTACAAACTGTTAATTTTTAATATCAACATTTGTCAAACATTCCAAAAAATACATATCTGAAGATATGATTTAATGAAAATGTTTTTAACCATTTTTTAAAACTGTTTTGTTTTGACAAAATTTGAAAATAAACAGTGGATTTTCATTTTTAAATACAATAAATACATTTTTTTAACTTTTTTTTTTCTTAGAACATCATAACTGAACAATTAAATGTAGCTGAATAATGAAAATATGTACTTTTCCTAAGTTGGCTGTTTTGTAAACTCATTTCATAAAGTCAAGTTTCTTCTGACATGAAGAGCAAGTGTGTGTTTTCTGGATCTGAACTTCACACTCATGCTGCTGTTAAAACATGTTTCTGTATTGAAATAAGTGTGGAAAACCTCATTTTTTAGCTTCATAAGGTAGTAAAAAAATAAAATAACAAAATATAACCAAGAAATGTTATTATTTTGGGTCAGTTCAGTTGCTTTAGAGCGTTAAAATATGCGGGTCAAATTGACCCGGCGAACATCACGAACGTAACAGTGATTTTGTTTGTATATGTCAAAAAACACCAACATGTTGAAACTTTGCATGATGATAAATGAGAAAAAGTCACAAAATATCAAGAAAAAAAAACAGTATTTCCAACAACTTGAAAATCTAAATGGGTCAAATTGACTCGTAACAGAACACAAGAGTTAAACAACTTATTTTGATTCAACACAATTGTATCAGGTTTCTGGTTCAAACGTGATCGCTTCATGTTAAATTGACTTGAAACGATTAATTTTTGGACTTAACGTGATGATTTCATGTTAAAATAACACGTTTCAATCAAGTAAACCCAACCTGGACTCAATCAAACAGGACTTTCACTTCCCATCATGCTTTGCAAAGCAGCTGAACTGGGAGAGTAAATGTTGAAATGAAATGTTATTTTAAGCAGTTTTTAGCAAGATGAGAAAATGGAGATACTTTTTCATGTTTACTGCTCTATTATGTTGATATTTAAAAGTTATGTTGATAGTTTTGGGGTTACCATTGTGTTGAAGTGTTGAGCTTGTGTTTAGACTGAGGGTGACTGCATGAAATTAATCTATGTTGGGCTCAATAAGCCATAATTCTGCTAATTATATACTTGATCATTGCTTGACTGCTACAAATGTTACGCTTAGCGTACCATCAAGTGTTGCACTGGCCATTTTATTAAAAGCACAGAAAACTCATGCAAGTCTGAATAGCAACAGCACTGGCTGGATCAACAAGAGTGAATCGTGTTCAGAAAACATTCACAGAATACGTCATTTGAAATTGGTTCGATTCATTAAATTAGGATGAATTTTACTCATCGGTACAATTAGTCTAGCTTAAGTTCAAATTAATCAGTTCAAATGTGTGGAAATAGGTGTGATAATTGAATTAAGTTAGACCAACAAGTTATTTTTTTGAGTTAACCAGAGATAAACAAGACCTCACAACTGAGTGTGTGCGCGTGGGGCTTAAAAAAGGCTTGGGTAATGAGCATCAGCTGGAGCCGTGATCAGTGACAGGTACGGGAGATGTAGTCCGTGTACGTGAGTCCATGAAATTGGAGGGCGACCTCTGTGTGAATGGAAGAAGACAGACCGGATTCATGACAGTATCAGGTTCTTCCATGAATCCGATGCATTTTATACGTTTGTTTCACTGCGCTTTTATGCCACTTGTTTCAGGTATTAAAGCCACACTTGTGATAATCCAGTAGCTCTCAAGTGACCCTCGTTGGATGCGATTGGTTCCGATGTCGTGGCCTAGACAAGAAATCTCGGTTTAAGAGCCCTGGGGTTAATTTGCACTTCATAATTAAAGAAGAATGACACGTTTAAAAGGGTTTTAGAGGAATTTAGCTGCACAACCGCTGGAACTAATGGAGCCGCACCATACAGTGCCGCTAAATTGGATTTCACAGATGCACCATTATTTCAGTATCAATGTCGCGCACGTGTGTGTGTGCGTGTGTGTGCGTGTGTGCGTGTGTGTGTGTGTGCGTGTGTGCGTGTGTGTGTGTGTGTGTGTGTGTGTGTGAACGTAGGGCAAAGTGACTGCTATCATCCTGCTCTGGTGCACAGCTGAGAAAGTGCTCGCCGGGCTAAAGTTGGTCTTTTGTGTCAGTAAGGAAATGACTCACGCGGGAAAAGAAGACCACATCTCTGACAGCGAGTGTAATTAAGAATTTTTTTAAACCTAGAATACAGACTTGCCGAGTGTGTTTAGGGAGAGGAGGCGTACTGTACATGATGTGCAATTTAAAAACTGCGTGTAATTAGGGTGTTTATTCGTAATGCCTTTAACGTCATGTTCTTGCCACATGTTTCAAGTTAACCGTCTCTTTTTGCCACTAGAAAATCATAAAAGGAGAAGCTGTGTATGTGTGAGGACAGGAATGCTTTCAAATGGATAGTTGCTGTCCGTGGTTCTGAAACCAGTGAGAAGGTCCACATACAAGTCCAACCATTTGAACAGGATTCCTGTCATTTGAAGCCAGATGAGCATTTACTCATCTGATCACTAGATCTTTTAGAACAGAGAACTGACTTATTTTAGCACAACAACATAAAAGTGATTGGGGTCTAAACGGGTTTGAATCCCACTGGCACATTATTTTTTCCAAATATCGTTTTGCAGTGAGGTGAAGGTGAGTAAACGATGACAGAATTGACATTAGTGGAACAAATACAGATGTCTAAACATTCTTAAAACTAGATCATTTGCAAAAAAGAGAATTTTACGCTTTAAAAAAACATCAAAGGAGCCAAAATACTTCTATTCAAGATGGATTCTGTGAAAACGAGTGATGATGCGTAATGCAGTTTTGCTTCTTGAGGAATGTGTCTTCTCAATGCTTGAACAACAGAGCATATGTAAAAAAATAAATAAATAATAAAGCATTATTCTGATGCGCAGTGTATTGATATCATTGTTTAATCAGATCCTCTGAGTCGCTCAGCGCGCTATCCAACGACAGGCGCGAGTGCGCAACAGTTGACGTGCGCGCCAGACGAGAACGCGCTTAGAAAGTCACAGCAGAAACTCAGTCTCAGCGCGAGGACTGAACATCTTCATGGAGTTCCCCTCAGGAAGGAGTCGATTCGTGTCGTGCGTTTCAGGGGTTGCACGGGAAGCTTCGAAGATGGTGCGCGCTCCTCCGGCGTTTGGAGACTCCAACGGGAAGGTTATTCTGCCGCGCGCTGAAGTTAACGCGACCCTGAAGGGATGAAAACTCACTCGTCGTCACTGTCAGCGGGAAAGGGTTCACATGATGACTTCAGACCTGGATCTCCAAATGTCCTCGATCTGACAATGGTTACCTGCTTCAATTCCTCGGGCTCCAACAGCACGACCGTCAGCTCGGATGTTGGTCCGTTCCCCGGGTACACGATGGTCATTCTGGCGATCCTAATGACCACCCTGGTGGTCGTGGTGGTGGTCGGGAACGCGCTGGTTATTCTCGCCTTCGTCGTGGACAAGAGCCTCAGAAATCAATGCAATTACTTCTTCCTCAATTTGGCAATATCAGACTTCCTTGTTGGTACGTATAAACGTGCATTTTATTCCATTTCAACTCCTAATGCTTCACATGCACTTGTTTTTTTTTGCATTACAATTGTGCATATGAGTTTATATATCCCATCAGTTAAAAATCAAATGCCAGTCCTCGAGCATTGGGAACTCCTTTGTTCTGCAGGATCAAAGCGTACTGTAAATCCGGTGTACTGTACATGTAACTAGATCTGTGGGAATATTGGCACTGACGGACTCCCAGATGAGAGTGCATGGATTAGACCACACCTTGGTTTCAGCAGGACTGATGTGTCCATAATGCATTTTACTGACAGCAAATGAGATGTGCACACGCATATTACTCAGAATTTACAAAAATAAAGTTTTTATTATGCCTATACAACCAGTAGCACTTCCGTTAATTGGGAAAGTAATCATTCAGTGGTCAGAAAACAGCCGATCTATTATTCTGGGTGTTGCGCGTTGCTTCCTTGCCAAGATTTGAAGTCGATATTCATTAGGACGGCCTGTTGTCAATTAATGAACTTTTAGAGCTTTTATGTCCGTTCTTAATCCTGATCACACACGACTTGCCTTCCCACATTATTGCTTTGTAGGAAATGGATTGTGAGTGAATTATTAATTGAACCACGTTTCTCCGGCTTTGGCTGCTTTGACCTCATCTTGAAAGCTAAAAGAGTGATTAGACCACTCTCAACAAAATTAAGCTTATTTCCTGCAAGGAATACAAGACTAGTAGGTCAAACCTCTCAACTCCACAGAGATGGCCATGCATACTGATTTAAATTGAGATTTTTATACAATTCTGTCATTGAGTGCAAAGTTACTCGCATTTAGAAACGCATATAAACATGTTGTAACACTCTTCATAAGTACAGGAAGAAGGAGGCGGGAACCGGCGAACGTTAAACGTGACTTTAATAATAAAATAAACAAACAATAAAATGAAAGTAAAATGGCGGCAGTCTCCCTGAGGAACTCACAAGTATAATAAAACACAACATAAAATCCAGGCCTGGTCCTCTCTCGTCCTTCACTATCGTCGTTCCTCTTTAATGAGAGACACGAGACCGGTGTAGCGCGCAGGTGACGCTCATTATAACTCGCGCCGTTCCCTCACGGCTCTCGCCTGCCCTGCTCGTCACACGTGTTCGCTTTTCACGCTTTTCAATGCTACATCATCATGCAAGGACAACCCCACAATGGTTGACCTAAAGCTTTGTCATTTATATTTATGTTCTTCCAATGCTTTCTTAGTTACACCCATCCATCTGCACAACGGAGACCTTTACTTCTGTTGTGTGCTGGCACCACAACTTACTGCATTAAGAGAGGTTCATTTCGAGATCTACACGGCCTCTCTGTCTATTCACCAAACCCTCGGCGTCCGCTCACAGACGTTAACGCTCGGCCGATGGCTTTACAGTGGAAGTTCCTTAGAAAAAACCCAACGACTTGGTTATATCTTCACGGGCGAGAGAGGAGGCAGCGACTCTACCTGAAAACACGCTCACGTAGTTTAGATAAAGAGCGCTCCTTTTTCTTCTTAAATGCCAAGCTCTCTATAATAGAGGCATGGCTGTTGTTTTTTGACAGTGTGATAGATGTGAAATCTCAGTGTCCTTCAAAGACGAGGCAGCGATGAGATTGCAGTGCCTTTGTGAAAGAGCTTTCTCTTGATGCTTCCAGGTACAGAAAAGCGAAAGAAAGAGGTAGAGTCGCCGTTTCCCTTTGCTGCTCGATGGCTTTTTGATAATGGCTCCGGGTTTATCAGTCATATTGTGAAGCGACTCCTTCATGACATGATCCATTGATTTTGCGCTCTGAAGGGCCTATTATTTCCTGTCCAGGAGAAGCGTGTGGCTATTGATGCAAGCCTTATTATAACCAGCAGACATCTGTATAATGCATTCAAATGTGTCTCTTTTTCCAGGGGCTTTTTGCATCCCGGTCTATATGCCGTACATCCTGACGGGCAGGTGGATGTTGGGCCGGGGACTCTGCAAGCTGTGGCTTGTGATGGACTACTTGTTGTGCACGGCTTCCGTCTTCAATATCGTTTTAATCAGCTACGATCGATTCCTGTCCGTTACCAGAGCTGTGAGTATCAACGGCCGATCGGCCTACTAAAGCAATAGTTCGTCCAAAAAGGAAAAGTCATTCTGGCACAAACGCGTATGTTGTTATTTTTACATGCACTTTTCAGAAATTGAAGGTGAATTTTGACAGCTATTTTTCAGTGTCGTGTGAAATACAACCCGTCACTCGATGGAAACACTGGTTAAACTATTTATTTCTTCTCGAAATTTTGCGACCTTTTCTGTTTTAGGGTCACGGATGTGTTTTGGAAAGGCTAGGGTTTGATCGACTGTGAAAATGAACACTGAAAACAGCTTGTCAAAGACTAAAATATGAAGCTGAACTTGAAATTGAAGACTTGTCTTCTGAATCATCCAGGAAGATTTCTCTGTTTCATTGGGAGTTTAACAAAAAAATGTTTTTTGATTGTTGGGGTTGTTTTGGATCTCAGTTTATAGTCTGTTGAAAATAAGTTTGGGAAATCCATTTGAACAGAAACAGGCGGAAGCTATTTACACCAACATTTTTTTTTTTTATTATTATTATTATAACCACAGTAGGGATTCATCATTTCCCATATTTTATATTTTTTAGTCTCCGAGAAGCTGCAATGGAGTTTTTCCATGAATATTTTTTTTGCTTGGAAACCGATTAGATAAAACAAAAGGTGTATTTCTCGTCAGAAATCCAGTTTCGCTTTTGTCTTGTGAGTTTTGCGAACAGCCCATTTGTTTCAAACGAAGGGAAATTTGCATTTGTTAAAGTAATTGCAATATTTAAAGTGTTTGCAACGCATTTTATGTTCTTCAAATATACACAAACACTCGGTTCCTCGGATGATGCACTGCAGATTTCCCTTCGTTTGAATCAAATGAGTTGTTCACAGAACCCACAAGACGCTGAAGACAGTGTTATTGAGATCAGATGAATAATAAGCACATGAGTCGCGGCTCCGGTGACGGATCTCAGATAAGAGCGGTGAAGACCCGCATCCTCTGTGAATCCAGCGCTCAACCGCTCTGTGGTCATGAATTTTTCAGTGCAATTTTCTGCAAATATCCGCTATGTTAGTCACAGACAGCGTCATCAATTTATATTCATACTTCATAGTGACTCAACCTTAAGACCAGTAGGTAATTAAAAATCCAAACTTGGGCTCGGTTCCAAAACCAATTGAGCTGATTTGCTGTCTGCATCCAGACTGAACCTCGTTGTTTTACAGAATATATCACAAGTTTATATTTAAATCAACTTTTTTTTAGCAAAGAACATCAGAAAAATGAAAAAAGCTTTCAGATATGCAGATTGTGTCAAAGCAGAACCTCGTTGTTTTACAGAATATATCACAAGTTTATATTTAAATCATCTTGAAAAATGAAAAAAGCTTACAGATATGCAGATTTACAGTGAAAACAGAAAAATAAATTTGGCTCTAGAAGAAAATGGTGTCATTCTTCAGCTTAAGTAAATTCAGTATCGATTCACTCCGCGGTGAAAATCATTAGTTATTCATTTAGTTCATTTTAGTTCAAAACAGTGATGTCATCGTCCAGCTTGATGTTTTTATAATATATAATGCAAAATATTTAAAGTGTACCTGCAACAGTTCCACTTTAGCACAATAAAATGTACTTCATTATATCTTTAGTTGAACCTCAGCACCACTTCTGCACAATTAACCCTTCGCAAACAGGTTGATTGACAGGCGATCTGACCAATCATAACACAGAATCCGCTATTTTGTCCGTCAAAGCGGTCAGGGGAGTCAGTAGATTAACGTTGGTGAACTTGAATCACGTCTTGAAACAACATTCCTTCTGATGTTCATTCATGTTTATTTGATGCTATAAATGAACTAGTATGAAGAGATGATCGCTTCACGAGGAGCTACAGTGATCTGTCACCACACATTAAACACACACTAGACGCTATTTATTGATTCAACTTCTTTAAAACATTACAATATTTTAAATATGAAACGGTTTCACACGTTGTCAGTGTCCTCTTTGCTCCTCGATGTATTTTTCACTTCGTGAGAACATGATGTGTGGCGTATTTTAAGTATTTTTTTAGTATACCAAAAGCACAATTGCAGGGTATTTTTATTTAGCACACACATTTCTGTACATTTTAACATTTGTAGTTTACTTAGCACAAAATAAACGTATGTCAAATGCATATTAGTGTATTTTTTTTCCACTAGGGCTGTTTTCTTTACCTGCTCGCCGCAGTTCTGACCCTGAAATCTGCCTGAGAACTGAACAAATAGTTCAAAAAATTCTTAACTATTGCATTTCATTCAGCAAGTGTGATGAAGAGCGGGTGTGATGCTGTTGGCACAGCTTTTTTTGTCAAAAGAGCACATACGTGGGCAGCTCACTAGGTTTGTTTTGTAATGAATGTAAGAGCACAGGAAGTACTTGTTAGTGCCGCATTGCAAAGCACCGCTGTATTGTTGCATAAGTGTTTTTTCAGCTCATTTTACTGCATATCTGTAGGGGCTTGGTTGATATCAGGTCTACGACTGACAGATATTTTGGACACATAGGCAGCTGGCCAGCAATTCTATAGACCGTAATGACTCACGGCGAGCGACTATAACAAGACTGCCCCCATTCCTGACCTTCACATCCTGAGAGAGGCCTCTGATGAAAACCACACGGCTAAAAGTCATGTCTAAAACAGGCACCTGCTCACCAAACCGGCTCCTGTGAGGAACCTAAATGTAGGGTGTCTTTGTGTCTCGGTTTAATTTGTGATCTGAACGGGGTTGGGAGGTAAAATAACTAAGTTGCAAGCTACTTTATCCTAAGTAGCTTTATTTTTATGGCCGTGATCAGAAATCATGAAAGGGTTAATTCACCCAAAAATGTAATTTCAGTCATGAATTCCTCTCCCTCGTGTCGTTCTACACCTTCGTTCGTCTTCAGAACACAAATGAAGATATTTTTGATGAAAGTTCAGTGAGTCTCAAGATAATGAACACTTTCAATGTCCAGAAAGACGCTAAAACATATTTAAAACAGGTCATGTGACTACAGTGGTTCAACGTTGATGTTATAAAGCGACGAGAATACTTTGTGTGCGCCAAAATAACGACTTTATTCAACAATATCTAGTGATTCAAAACACTGAAGCTTCACGAATCTTTTGTGTCGAATCAGTGATTCGGTTCGCCAAAGTCATTTTGGGTGAACTGACCCTTTAAACATGCTTCCTCATATATATAGCACTGGCAACTCTGATTTGCTGTAGTAAAACAGTCCGTTCAAATGTAAAAAGTTGTATTTAGTGCACTCAAAAAAAAAATATTTCAGTCTAAACATAAGTTTTATGTAATTTAACTACATAGCAATTTCCCATCCATTTGGATTACATAGTTTTAACATTAATAAACTTAATGTGATTCATATTTTTCAGTCATATGTAAATGAAATAGGTGAGATTTATGTAATAGTTGAGTATATGAATAGTGAGAGATTAAATGTCTTTTATCTTCAGTTCTTGTGTTTCGCTGTCCTTCAGTGATTCTGCTTGTTAACAGCAGGTGTTCATCAGTAATGTTCAATCATCACTTAATGATCTCATTAACTCTGACACTGCTTCAACGGTACTTTAACTCAGTAGTGCGCACACACATGACCACTAAACAGTGTTCATTAATTCTGTGAACTATTACATAAATATTACCTATTTCATTTACGTATGACTGACAAATATGAATCACGTTAAGTTTATTAGTTTGTTTATGTTAAAACTATGTTTGCTAAATTGCTATTTTATTTTATTTTTCATCATTTAGCAGACACTTTTATCCAAAGCGACTTACAAGGGGAGCAATTAGGGGTTAGGTGTCTTGCTCAAGGACACTTTAGTCATGGTATCGAAGGTGGAGGGAGTGCTGTTCATTCCCAATCCCCACTTTCAATTCCTGCCGGAGTGGGAATCGAACCTGCAACCTTCAGATTACAAGCCCGACTCCCTCACCACTAGGCCACGACTACCCCTGCTATGTAATTAAATTACATAAAACTTATGTTTAGACTGAAATATTTTTTTTTTTGAGTGTGTAAAAAATACAATGTAAAAATGTCAACATTCATTCATTGTTTTTGAGGTAGATTAATGCTCCTCTGATTGAATTATAAATGATTTAGTCTGAAAGTGTTTGGAATATAGCGGCCTCTTGAATCGTTTGAATGTAGCTTGTCGTATCTGACTAGTTTTTAAGACGAAGCTGCCCGTCGATTAACTACTTCAAATCAACGAGTTGCTTGTAGAGTTTTAAAGCGGCGGATCTGAAGTGGTTCCGCTTTGAAAACCACACGGCTGCACACCAGCTCTTCACGTCAACTCATGAAAGGACGGAAGGGGAAGGAAGTTCAATATTTTTTTTCATTCAGTGTGTGTATTTATCTCCACTGCAAACAGCAAAATGATGTTGAATTTGGGTTCTCGAGGTCCCTTAAATAACCTCTCCTCACATTCACAGAAGCTCGGAAAACATGGGATTGAAACCCTACTGTGAAAGAGGAAAAAATATGAGGTTCCCATCCCTCATTTCAAACAGCTTTTGACGTTCCCAAGCTGGGTTTAAGAGAATTATGAAATGCAAATATTGATTTCCTGCATGGAATACAGTCTCAGAATTGTTCAAAAACATTAAGGCACAATAACAAACGCACGAGATCTTGCAGATGTGTTGAAAGCTAATTTAGATGCTTGTGACTGAATATCTGCAGCGTAACTTTTAATATGCATTGACATCTAAGGGGTTTATTCCGTGGCCTCATGCATAATGCATTGATATTTGCGAATAAATTTCAAAGTACTCATTGTTTAACAGCAATGTCAACTTCCTGTTGACAACATGTCTATGGGCTTTATCAGTAATGGCTTTTGAAAGAGTGACGATCCGTCATGCAAATGACAAAGTGAAATGCTTTTCAAATTCCAAATGACATTTCAAAAAGACTTGTCACTAATTGAAAGTAGCTGTTTATGCGATAGTATCAGTATGGCATTTGACAAGCATGTCTCACTTCGTTTGCCTTTAATTACTGTCCTCGGTGGTGAATTAAGTCAGAAATGGATCTTTACTTAATAAGTGTGTCCTATGCAGAATGGACCACTGTGTATTTTCCATGACATGGGCTGCGTTAGACTCGTGAACCTCCCGAAGCACTTCTCCTAGGGGGATCCCTGCCGCCATTTTGAAGTGCGTTCCACTTCGTGAAGAGGATGAGGGAAGTTTATATGGACAGACACTCACTCTCATGCAACGTAAGCAATGGCGGAACCAGGGTTGAGGAGTAACGAAATACAAGTAACTTAGTGACGTATTTAAAATACAAAATTTGAGTAACTGTGTTTCATTACAGTTACATTTTAAATGGGTGGTAATCAGATTACAGTTACATCTGAAAAGTGTTTTAGATTACCAAAGTGATTACTTTGAGTTTTAATGTCATTTAAACAGCGATTGGTGATTCTCTGACTCTGACCGTCTGAAAAAGAGTTAAGATTCATGTTTTCCACTGTTTTCATGTTTTGTGAGTCATTTTATTATTCACTCGTCACTGCAACTTTTTCTCACAATTTGTTTTTTTCCCTCACAATTGTGAGTTTGCATTTCACAATTCTGACTTCTTTTTCTCAGAATTGCAAGATTTAAACTCACAATTGGGAGATTTAAACTTACAATACTGACTTTTTTTCTTGCAATTGTGAATTTAGTCTGTGAGTTTATATCTCATAATTCTGACTTTTCTCAATATTGTCAGTTTATATCTCATAATTCTGACTTTTCTCAATATTGTCAGTTTATATCTCATAATTATGACTTTTCTCAATATTGTAAGTTTATATCTCATAATTATGACTTTTCTCAATATTTTCAGTTTATATCTCATAATTCTGACTTTTCTCAATATTGTCAGTTTATATCTCATAATTCTGACTTTTCTCAATATTGTGAGTTTATATCTCATAATTCTGACTTTTCTCAATATTGTGAGTTTATATCTCATAATTCTGACTTTTCTCAATATTGCGAGTTTATATCTCATAATTCTGACTTTTCTCAATATTGCGAGTTTATATCTCATAATTCTGACTTTTCTCAATATTGTGAGTTTATATCTCATAATTCTGACTTTTCTCAATATTGTGAGTTTATATCTCATAATTATGACTTTTCTCAATATTTTCAGTTTATATCTCATAATTCTGACTTTTCTCAATATTGTCAGTTTATATCTCATAATTCTGACTTTTCTCAATATTGTGAGTTTATATCTCATAATTCTGACTTTTCTCAATATTGTGAGTTTATATCTCATAATTCTGACTTTTCTCAATATTGCGAGTTTATATCTCATAATTCTGACTTTTCTCAATATTGCGAGTTTATATCTCATAATTCTGACTTTTCTCAATATTGTGAGTTTATATCTCATAATTCTGACTTTTCTCAATATTGCGAGTTTATATCTCATAATTATGACTTTTCTCAATATTGCGAGTTTATATCTCATAATTATGACTTTTCTCAATATTGCGAGTTTATATCTCATAATTATGACTTTTCTCAATATTGCGAGTTTATATCTCATAATTATGACTTTTCTCAATATTGCGAGTTTATATCTCATAATTCTGACTTTTCTCAATATTTTCAGTTTATATCTCATAATTCTGACTTTTCTCAATATTGTGAGTTTATATCTCATAATTCTGACTTTTCTCAATATTGTGAGTTTATATCTCATAATTCTGACTTTTCTCAATATTTTCAGTTTATATCTCATAATTCTGACTTTTCTCAATATTGTGAGTTTATATCTCATAATTCTGACTTTTCTCAATATTGTGAGTTTATATCTCATAATTCTGACTTTTCTCAATATTGCGAGTTTATATCTCATAATTCTGACTTTTCTCAATATTGCGAGTTTATATCTCATAATTCTGACTTTTCTCAATATTGTAAGTTCATATCTCATAATTCTGACTTTATAACTCCCAATTGCAACTTTATATCACGCAATTCTGAGGGAAAAAGTCAGAATTCAGAAGTTTAGTAACTTAATCTAAATAGTTATGTAACGAAATATGTTACAAATTACTTTTTAAAGCATGTATTTTGTAATCTGTAGTGAAGCACATTTTAAAAGTAACATACCCAGCCCTGGTTGTACATCATGATATCGTAATCTCTAATTTTGGAGTGAAATGCAGCCTGGATTAATTCACCATGTTTTTACAAAAGCTTTCCCTCTCTGAAAACAGTTGTTGAGGGGGCAGCACATCAAAACTGAAACGTCCATCGTGTCAACAAAACTTATTTTCCAGCTCCGACGGCCCAGAATGCAGTTCAAGGGCAGTAGAAGGTGTGAAATGCTGTGATGTGTGTCTGTTATCATCCCTCCCTAAAGACAACTATTATTTGCCGTGATTTCAGAGCTGAAACGGCATTAGTTCATAACAAGAAGACACCCTCGAGGGCTCCTGTCTTTTACGAATAGATGATTCCTTTCTCTGGTTGTCATCTTTCCAATTGTCATTTTTAAATGACTGAAATGAAAAGTGTTTCAGGCTGGACTCTAGAGAGCGAGGTGCTATGGCGAAGACAGCCTTATTGTCACACTGTCCATCAATGGAGAAAATTATGCTTATGCCAAAAGATTTGATACACAATTTGATCAAAACTGGTCAACATATTTCACCATGAACACTTACTGGACTGAAACAACTCACACTTGACAGTGTTAAAATCATGTACAAATGTGAGTATTAAATATGATCATCTTATGAGGAAGGGGAAATTGTTCATCTCTCAATCATCGTTGCTTTATATGTTTTAAAACGACATATTATTGGCAGATATTGATATTTATATGCATTAAATATAGGTTTCTGGTTCTGTTATGAAGATCTCAATGATTTCTATTCTAATTTTTTCACGTTGTCCATAAATTACGTATCATCTATGAGCCATAATGATGGATTTTGTTCAATAAACTAGTCTATTATTTCATATCCCAGGCTTTAAAGGGTTAAAAAGTCCGGGTTTCATTGTTGCTTCATTGTTATGTTCTCTTTTATGACTGCAATAGCTTGAAATAGAGCCATTTATGTATTATCAACTCATATTTATCTGTATACCACTTTTCACAACGCAAATTATTTTCGAAGCAGCTTCACAGGAAGTCGTCGCTTCAGACACATCATTTGAAAACGGCTCAAAGTGATTTAGCCACTCGTCTTGATCTTTCGCTGACTGTAAATTGTAATTTCATATCATCAGGACGCGCTGATTAACTGATAATAGCTGCATTAGTTCGGATCAGATCATTAGCTCGCCGTATAACCCATCGGTTCTGCGGTGCGAGATGGGCTGGATTTGTTCTTTCTCCTCGCTGTGCTCAGACTCCTCAGCTGCGAATTGAATAAATCATGAAGAAGAAGAGGCAGTCACACTGTGCGTGGACTTTATTGAGTGCGATAGCCGCCGGGGATTGCTCCCATGCCAATTCACGACTGCACTATGGCTATTTTATGTGTCTCTCTTATTAAGTTGGCTTGAAAGAGCGAACTTACTGATGTTGTACTTAAGCTTATTGTTATTCTTCTGAGACTAAATTTCTAAACGCTGCTCCTCCTGGACCTTTCAAGCTGCAACCACCAAACTCAGACCAGACCTTCAGACTATTCTGACTCGGGTTGCTATATCTTTTCAGACTGGTCTGACTGACGGTTTTCCTAAAAACCTGATCAAACCTCGGAAAAATCCCATTGACTTTCATTGACTGAATGTTCAGTTGAGTCAAGACTGTTCAAACTCCAACTGTCAAAATTCAAATTTAAACTGCCAGTTAGACTCAATGAAACTGCCATTCTATGTACTATTTCTAATATATCTTTCTATCTATCTATCTAATCTCTATCTATCTATCTATCTATCTAATCTCTATCTATCTATCTATCTATCTAATCTCTATCTATCTATCTATCTATCTATCTATCTATCTTTCTATCTATCTATCTATCTAATCTCTATCTATCTATCTATCTAATCTCTATCTATCTATCTATCTATCTATCTAATCTCTATATATCTATCTATCTATCTATCTATCATTTGAAAATATCTATCTATCTATCTATCTATCTATTTATCATCTGAACATTTCTATCTATCTATCTATTTATCATTTGAAAACATCTATCTATCTAATCTCTATCTATCTTTCTATCTATCTATCTAATCTCTATCTATCTATCTTTCTATCTATCTATCTATCTATCTAATCTCTATCTATCTATCTAATCTCTATCTATCTATCTAATCTCTATCTATCTATCTATCTATCTATCTAATCTCTATCTATCTATTTATCATCTGAACATTTCTATCTATCTATCTATCTATCTATCTATCTATCTATCTATCTATCTATCATTTGAAAACATCTATCTATCTAATCTCTATCTATCTATCTATCTATCTATCTATCTATCTATCTATCTATCTATCTATCTATCATTTGAAAACATCTATCTATCTAATCTCTATCTATCTATCTATCTATCTATCTTTCTATCTTTCTATCTATCTATCTAATCTCTATCTATCTATCTAATCTCTATCTATCTATCTATCTATCTATCTAATCTCTATCTATCTATTTATCATCTGAACATTTCTATCTATCTATCTATCTATCTATCTATCTATCTATCTATCTATCTATCATTTGAAAACATCTATCTATCTATCTATCTATCTATCTAATCTCTATCTATCTATCTATCTATCTATCTATCTATCTATCTAATCTCTATCTAATCTCTATCTATCTATCTATCTAATCTCTATCTATCTATCTATCTATCTATCTATCTATCTATCTATCTATCTATCTATCTATCTATCTATCATTTGACCATATCTATCTATCTATCTATCTATCTATCTATCTATCTATCTAATCTCTATCTATCTATCTATCTATCTATCTAATCTCTATCTATCTATCTATCTATCTATCTATCTATCTATCTATCTATCTATCTAATCTCTATCTATCTATCTATCTATCTAAACTTCTAAAGTAAAACTTGAACTATTTCAAACTTCAAGCTTTTCAAACTGTTTCAAATTTTTCTAGCTAGGCTTTTTCAAGCCAACTTAAAGTTTGTCTCGACGAACTTTTCTCTCTAGTTAGACTTTAATCTATGGCCTCCTCTGTGTCTTGCTCCACAGGTGAGGTACCGAGCCCAGCAGGGCGTCACTCGTCTGGCCGTGTTCAAGATGCTGGCGGTGTGGGTTTTGGCGTTCCTCCTCTACGGCCCGGCGATCATCTTCTGGGAACTGATGGTCGGAGAGAGCATCGTTCCAGAGGACGAATGTTTCGCAGAGTTCTACTGCACCTGGTACTTCCTGCTCTCCGCGTCTACCTTCGAGTTCTTCTCGCCTTTCATCTCCGTGGCCTTCTTCAACTTCAGCATCTATCTCAACATCCAGCGGCGGAACCGGAGTCGCATGGCGCACGTGGAGGCGGAGAAGGAGGACGGGTGGAGGGTCATCGACGGGCGAGCCTCGTCCGTGTTCTTCGTCAAAACGCGCAAGGTGTCCTCCAGCGGGCCGGCGGCCGTCTCGGCCGTGATCGAAGACAACGAGGAGGTTTCGCCGTCGTCCAGCGGAGATCCCAGTAGCACCCACTCCGTGTCTTTGACGATGAAGACGGCCGTTAAGAAACGGGGATTGTTGAGCGGTTGGGTAAGGACGCGCATCATCCGAGCGCAGGACGCGTCGAACGCATGCGCCCCTTGCAGAAGCGGCGCACAAGCGCGCCTCTCTCGGGATAAGAAGATCGCCAAGTCCTTGGCGGTCATAGTGTGTGTTTTCGGGGTGTGTTGGGCGCCGTACACCCTCCTGATGATCATACGGGCTGCCTGCAGCGGCACTTGTGTGGAACATCATTGGTACGAAGTCACTTTCTGGCTCCTTTGGCTCAACTCGGCCATCAACCCGTTCCTCTACCCCCTTTGCCACAGTAGCTTTCGCCGGGCCTTCGCCAAGATTTTGTGCCCCAAACGGCAGTCTGTTCGACCACACGAGGAAAGCCCTTCCTGCCAATGACAATCTGACAGCAACAGAAGGGATTTAACACTTTCACGTCGAGCATTTAAGGATTAAATCAATGGCTAGGAAGTGAAAAACATCCCAAGCAATTCGGCAACCGTGACATTACTTGATGGAGTAGCATGTTTTATTCTTCTTCGATGAAACTTCCATAAGAAAAATAAATGAATTGTGAAGAACAATTGATTACACGTTCATCTCTTGTCTTATAACATAGGAACAGAGCTGTTTCACTCTTGTTAGGTGATGTAAGTTGCATGTTTTGGGACATCTGTGGTGAAAGGTTGTGTTCAGAACATACTATTATTTATTGACTTTTGTAAATTCCACTGCATTGACTCGCACGGTTCAGCGGAGAAGAGGCGATCTGCGTTGCGACTCGAGAAAAGTGCGAGGTATGTTCCTCCGCTGGATATGGGCGCTTCACAATCTCACCTACAAGATTGAATAATGTTTTATAATGGAAGTTTTGTGGAGTTTTTGTGAAATGTGGATTACGTTATTTATAGATCCGTTTACAATACAGAAAGGGTTAATTCGCTCGAAAATGTGGTATTTTTTCTCAACTCAATTCGCATCAGTTTTATAAGACGAAAATCAACGAATGTAGCATATGGACAATTTTTATGGTGCTTTTTTTGTGATATATAGACTCCCGTTATGGACATTTTGCGATGTCTATCTTTGTGTTTCATGGAAGAAATAAAGTCTTTCAGCTTTGGAACGACAAAATAATGCACTAGTGATGAAAAAATGTCAATGTTTGGGTGTCGTATCCCTTTGTTTTTTACAAGTGTATACGTATAACTTGGGATGTTTTCTTACTATAATTTCAAAGCTCCTCCAACACGACACAAAAATACACTTGTGCATGTCGAGTTTCCAACTCGAACCAGTCAGACTGTGTGAATTAAATCTCAAAGTAGTCGGGAGACTTTATAATTCGTGTTCTCCAACTGAGACCAATTTCATATTTGTAGCCACGATTCAGTACCTCCCATGTTCTTTGAGATTAATTTCACTGAATTTGTTTATGTCACTGAGGGAAAAAAAGCTCACGAAATATATATATTTTTTTACAAGGTCCAAAAGCAAGGTTTTAGCTTCCCCAGAATGATCTTTCATTTGACCATATTGGTCAATAATAATGATGATCTAAATGTAAAAGTACCTCTAAACATCAGATCACATCCCCGGAGCGGTCGCTACGCTTCTGGTCTGCTTTTTTGCTTCAGTGAATTAGTAAATGCCTTTTTTTCCAGATGGCTTTGAGAGCTCTCCATTTATCAGAGCTGTTTGGAGCTCAAGTTAATTAAAGCCCATTGACAAGCATCCTCATCAGATCCTTGAATTTGAACATCTAGAATCTCTTAACCAGGTGATGCTGTTGCACTATATGGTGTCTAATATAGTGAACAAGATGTGGTTATTTACATGATCAATGCTTCCAGGATTCAGAGAGCAGCGTTTGAAGTGACTTCTTGATATTACACTTCAAGAAAAGATGTGGTTTAATGTCTTACATGTTTGCTTTTGTAGTTGTGCAGTACAAGCAGAAAATCGCTATGACGGTCAGGGAGTGCGAATGTTCAATTTAGATTATAAGGCATTGTGCATATGCGCACGTCTCTACAAAAAACTAGCAAATGAAAGTGCTGGGAACAGGTCTGAATCGGATCAGGAGCATCTCATTGCCTACGGATGATAACCTCCTACATAAATGTGTGGATGTCCTGAATTTACGCTGGTGCACGGAAATGGATCTGAGGCCAAATTTCCTTTGAAGATGTTCCACTGAATTGTGACTCGAGCTGTTAGCGAGAACCGAGCTTAAGGGTTTAAAGTTACAACGCAGTGTTTGATTGGGAGCTTATGTCAACACTTTCTTGATGATTAACACTCTTGAGAAGGTAATTCACCCCAACTGCTTTGACCAGCTTGAATTCCCTTTCAGGTCCAGACTGGTTAATGATGATGTTGGTCAGTGGCGGCAAACTCCGGCCCTGGAGAGTTCAGCTCCAACCCTGATAGAAATTCACCTGCTTGTAGCTTCACAAGTAATCCTCAGGGCTGGGTAGGTTACTTTTAAAATGTATTTCACTACAGATTACAAAATACATGCTTTAAAAAGCAATTTGTAACGTATTTCGTTACATTATGAGATATAAACTCGCAATATTGAGAAAAGTCAGAATTATGAGATATAAACTCGCAATATTGAGAAAAGTCAGAATTATGAGATATAAACTCGCAATATTGAGAAAAGTCAGAATTATGAGATATAAACTCGCAATATTGAGAAAAGTCAGAATTATGAGATATAAACTCGCAATATTGAGAAAAGTCATAATTATGAGATATAAACTCACAATATTGAGAAAAGTCATAATTATGAGATATAAACTCACAATATTGAGAAAAGTCAGAATTATGAGATATAAACTCGCAATATTGAGAAAAGTCAGAATTATGAGATATAAACTCGCAATATTGAGAAAAGTCAGAATTATGAGATATAAACTCGCAATATTGAGAAAAGTCAGAATTATGAGATATAAACTCGCAATATTGAGAAAAGTCAGAATTATGAGATAAAAACTCACAATATTGAGAAAAGTCAGAATTATGAGATATAAACTCGCAATATTGAGAAAAGTCAGAATTATGAGATATAAACTCACAATATTGAGAAAAGTCAGAATTATGAGATATAAACTCGCAATATTGAGAAAAGTCAGAATTATGAGATATAAACTGACAATATTGAGAAAAGTTAAAATTATGAGATATAAACTGGCAATATTGAGAAAAGTCAGAATTATGAGATATAAACTCACAATATTGAGAAAAGTCAGAATTATGAGATATAAACTCGCAATATTGAGAAAAGTCAGAATTATGAGATATAAACTGACAATATTGAGAAAAGTCAAAATTATGAGATATAAACTCACAATATTGAGAAAAGTCAGAATTATGAGATATAAACTGACAATATTGAGAAAAGTCAAAATTATGAGATATAAACTGGCAATATTGAGAAAAGTCAGAATTATGAGATATAAACTCGCAATATTGAGAAAAGTCAGAATTATGAGATATAAACTGACAATATTGAGAAAAGTCAGAATTATGAGATAAAAACTCACAATATTGAGAAAAGTCAGAATTATGAGATATAAACTCGCAATATTGAGAAAAGTCAGAATTATGAGATATAAACTCACAATATTGAGAAAAGTCAGAATTATGAGATATAAACTCGCAATATTGAGAAAAGTCAGAATTATGAGATATAAACTGACAATATTGAGAAAAGTCAAAATTATGAGATATAAACTGGCAATATTGAGAAAAGTCAGAATTATGAGATATAAACTCGCAATATTGAGAAAAGTCAGAATTATGAGATATAAACTGACAATATTGAGAAAAGTCAGAATTATGAGATAAAAACTCACAATATTGAGAAAAGTCAGAATTATGAGATATAAACTCGCAATATTGAGAAAAGTCATAATTATGAGATATAAACTCGCAATATTGAGAAAAGTCAGAATTATGAGATATAAACTCGCAATATTGAGAAAAGTCATAATTATGAGATATAAACTCACAATATTGAGAAAAGTCAGAATTATGAGATATAAACTCGCAATATTGAGAAAAGTCATAATTATGAGATATAAACTCACAATATTGAGAAAAGTCAAAATCACCCGCAAATCTCATCTACCAGCGTAGTTTTTCTGATGAAGCTGACGTTTGCTGACAATGCTAGTTAAACATCTGTTTGTGGATGACTTGTTTAGAGGAACGCATACAGTCAGGAAGCAGATTAGCTAAAGGTGCAGTGTGTAAAATTTAGGAGGATCTATTGATAAAATTGACAAAATTTTGAGTGGTGTATAAAGACCTCACATAATGAACCGTTATGTGTTTATCATCTCAGAATGAGCCATTTCTATCTACATACATCCAAGTTGCCATTTTGCGCGAACATGTTTCTACAGTAACCCTACACGCCGCTCTCGTGCCGTTCGTCGGTGCAACCGTCACTACATTGAAGACACGTGAAGAGGTAAAAGTAGTGGTAGTTGTCTGGTTTATTAGAAGCAGAGTTGGTTAGAAGTATAGAAGAAACCTCATTGGTTGCGACCTCACCGCTAAAACTTACACACTGCTCCTTTAAAAGGAACCCGTTTCTGGTTTTATTGCTTGATATGCTTTAGATGATGAGGTTTTGGAGGTACATACATCTGGATCTCCTTCCTCAGATTATTTACTTTTGGTTCCTTCTGCAATCCCATGGATGCTAACACCTAATTACCGGCGGCGCCTGCGGCTCCGGGATTACGACCCAGATTTTGCGAGACCTTTGCAGTTAATGTCACCCTATTGTTCATCTTCCGGCACAGCGGAGACCACGACAGTCATTAAGGCTACAGACATAAAGTCAGAGGCGTGATCGGGCGGTAAAGGACACAGTTTGTGCCAATTTAAATTATTTAAACCCACGGGGGGGAAGCTGTCGTGCGCAGCGATGTGCTTAATGTGCTGTGTATTGTGTCCACTACATTATGCATTGGATTTTGTAATGATTACGATGTTTGGATTGTTTTTGTCTTGCATTAGAGATGAGTGTTAGTTTGAATTTCTTCAGTCATGCAGCGTTTGCTGTGTTTTCTGTGGGAAAATTCAAGCTTGATTAGATTCATAGTCCAACATTTTTCAATTTTATCCCCTGTAAAACCCATCTGAGAGGGCTGTTTTTTTAACAGTTTAACTTTTTTAGTCAGTTTTCTGAAGCCATACTACAGCTTTCTTGACATTAGAGCTCACGCAACATGTCTTGATATTGTATTTGCTGACAAAAACATGCAAGTAAATGGCATAAAGTGGATAAAGACTATTAAGTCTACCAAAAATATGTACTAAATGGCTGCGTGCTTACAATTGTTACGTGAAAATTTATAGTTTTTTATGTTTATGAATGATAATTCAGGCACCAGATTTCCCTCCCACACACACTCTGCTGTGACAAATAAAAAAAGCTTTTCTTTAGACAGATGGACAGTTGATTTCATCTGTGACTCTTTTGTTCTCTATTAGTTGCAAGCGTCAGGAGATTTTGACTCTCTGTTCAAAGATGAGAATATTTTAGCTCAGTGTGTATCAGTGCTTTGGTGCTCAGTGCCGTCTTTGATCAAATCAGAACATCTACGTTTGCTTCCATTTCTTTCCACCAATGAATCGATTGTCATTTCTTTGAGTGCGAGCTTACTGTAGTTATTTTTGTTAAAATACTCTCTTGTAACCAGGGATGGGGAGTTTACAAAATACATGCTTTAAAAAGTCATTTGTAACGTATTTCGTTACATTACTCAAGTTTAGTAACTTAATCTAAATACTTTAGAATACTTTGGAATACTAATAAGTGTGGAACAAACACAAAAAAGGTCATTGCAAGTTTTTATCTCACAATTCTGACTTTTTCCCTCAGAATTGTGTGATATAAAGTTGAAATTGTGAGTTATAAAGTCAGAATTATGAGATATAAACTCACAATATTGAGAAAAGTCAGAATTATGAGATATAAACTCGCAATATTGAGAAAAGTCAGAATTATGAGATATAAACTCGCAATATTGAGAAAAGTCAGAATTATGAGATATAAACTCGCAATATTGAGAAAAGTCAGAATTATGAGATATAAACTCGCAATATTGAGAAAAGTCAGAATTATGAGATATAAACTCGCAATATTGAGAAAAGTCAGAATTATGAGATATAAACTCGCAATATTGAGAAAAGTCAGAATTATGAGATATAAACTCACAATATTGAGAAAAGTCAGTATTATGAGATATAAACTCGCAATATTGAGAAAAGTCAGAATTATGAGATATAAACTCACAATATTGAGAAAAGTCAGAATTATGAGATATAAACTCGCAATATTGAGAAAAGTCAGAATTATGAGATATAAACTCGCAATATTGAGAAAAGTCAGAATTATGAGATATAAACTCGCAATATTGAGAAAAGTCAGAATTATGAGATATAAACTCACAATATTGAGAAAAGTCAGAATTATGAGATATAAACTCACAATATTGAGAAAAGTCAGAATTATGAGATATAAACTCGCAATATTGAGAAAAGTCAGAATTATGAGATATAAACTCGCAATATTGAGAAAAGTCAGTATTATGAGATATAAACTCGCAATATTGAGAAAAGTCAGAATTATGAGATATAAACTCACAATATTGAGAAAAGTCAGAATTATGAGATATAAACTCACAATATTGAGAAAAGTCAGTATTATGAGATATAAACTCACAATATTGAGAAAAGTCAGAATTATGAGATATAAACTCACAATATTGAGAAAAGTCAGAATTATGAGATATAAACTCGCAATATTGAGAAAAGTCAGTATTATGAGATATAAACTCACAATATTGAGAAAAGTCAGAATTATGAGATATAAACTCGCAATATTGAGAAAAGTCAGAATTATGAGATATAAACTCACAATATTGAGAAAAGTCAGAATTATGAGATATAAACTCGCAATATTGAGAAAAGTCAGAATTATGAGATATAAACTCGCAATATTGAGAAAAGTCAGAATTATGAGATATAAACTCACAATATTGAGAAAAGTCAGAATTATGAGATATAAACTCGCAATATTGAGAAAAGTCAGAATTATGAGATATAAACTCGCAATATTGAGAAAAGTCAGAATTATGAAATTGTGAGGGGAAAAAATAAAGTGTGAGAAAAAGTTGCAGTGACGAGTGAATTATAAAATGACTCACAAAACATGAAAACAGTGGAAAACATGAATCTTAACTCTTTTTCAGACGGTCAGAGTCAGAGAATCACCAATCGCTGTTTAAATGACATTAAAACTCAAAGTAATCACTTTGGTAATCTAAAACACTTTTCAGATGTAACTGTAATCTGATTACCACCCATTTAAAATGAAACACAGTTACTCAAATGTTCTATTTTAAATACGTCACTAAGTTGTATTTCGTTACTCCCCGACCCTGAATGTAACTCTACTTAATACACAGAGACGAGTTTAGGTACGACGTGTAAAAAATGCGGCTCTATCAACCTATTGCTGTGTTTCTGCATCAGTAAATGACTGACTGTTTGTCCAAACAATGGAAAACATCCATTATTCATGCATTAGGCCTTCACGTTGTGTAGTCGACGATAAGCAAGAGACTTTCAAAGTGTCAAATTAAGACAAAAATAGAACTGCGTTAAAGTTGTTGCTGCAAAACAAAAATCAGACTTCGTTTACTTCATCGTTAAACCTCGGCCTGACGGAACCTCTGTCACACTGATTCAGTCTCTACGGGTTTCACATCTACAGTTTCTCTCTCTCAAAGTGAAACTTCCAACTTGACTCCTGCCAACAAGGTGAAGACTTCTCGCCGGGGACGAGGTCGGCTTTACCGCGCGGCGGATCGCGGTCGAGTGCCGCGCTCCATAATACAAGGGAAATGAAGGGAATATGAATCTGGGTTACGGGGATTCGTTTAAGAGTTCTCGCAAGTGACAAGAGCGTGTGTCCGCGTGCTGAGATCCGGGTGAAAAAGGTGAGCGTCCTGTTGTGTTGTGTGTCAACACCAAACTTCCTCCACAGCAGAACTCTCGCAGTGACAGTGGCACGGCTCATGACTCTCAAGTCCAGTTATTTTTAGCGCCGGAGCTGCTGCACTGAATTTTAAACCGGTCTTGACTGGATTGTGTGCAAGTGGTCGAATAACCGATGCATTTTTATTCATGGCCCTAAATTAATTCCCAGTCCTCACTGGATCCCATATTTAGATTCGGAGGAAATCGGTCTTATTTTTTTGATATCGAACCTTTAAGAGATAGGGCCGCCTGAAATTGGACCTTTGGGAATAAAATGCAATCTGTGAGAGGCTCAAAAAACTGGGATGATGGTGTGAAAAATACCTATTAGATGACCTTTGTGGAAATGTGTCATTAACAGTAACTTGTCAATTGCGCTGAAGGTTGGAGAATAATGAACGGGACTGAATTGCTGAGTTGTTTTGTTGGTGAACGGCAGGTGAAATGCGGCCCATTCTCACTCGCTGTCGGTGGTTCAAACTGGACATTTGTAGGAATGTGACACAACTGGACTTTCAATGTAATCCGTTGCAAGACGCTGGCGGTCGACAAAAAGGCTGTTATGTTCTTTCGCTTCAGCTGGAGTTAACAAGTAAATGGACGAACACTCACACCTCAAACAAGCCATTATAGATTAACCCTTTCAGCAGCAGTTATGATGCTTCAGGAATATTATCATTATATACAGGGTTGGGGAGTAACAAATACAAGGAACTTAGTTCCGTATTTAAAATACAAAATTTGAGTGACTGTGTTTCATTTTAAATGGGTGGTAATCAGATTACAGTTACATCTGAAAAGTGTTTTAGATTACCAAAGTGATTACTTTGAGTTTTAATGTCATTTAAACAGCGATTGGTGATTCTCTGACTCTGACCGTCTGAAAAAGAGTTAAGATTCATGATTTCCACTGTTTTCATGTTTTGTGAGTCATTTTATAATTCACTCGTCACTGCAACTTTTTCTCACTATTTGTTTTTTCCCTCATAATTGTGAGTTTGTGTTTCACAATTCTGACTTCTTTTTCTCAGAATTGTGAGATTTAAACTCACAATTACAAGTTATAAAGTCAGAATTGGGAGATAAAAACTTGCAATACTGACTTTTTCTTGCAATTGTGAATTTAGTATGTGAGTTTATATCTCATAATTCTGACTTTTCTCAATATTGTGAGTTTATATCTCGTAATTCTGACTTTTCTCAATATTGTGAGTTTATATCTCATAATTCTGACTTTTCTCAATATTGTGAGTTTATATCTCATAATTCTGACTTTTCTCAATATTGTGAGTTTATATCTCATAATTCTGACTTTTCTCAATATTGTGAGTTTATATCTCATAATTCTGACTTTTCTCAATATTGTGAGTTTATATCTCATAATTCTGACTTTTCTCAATATTGTGAGTTTATATCTCATAATTCTGACTTTTCTCAATATTGTGAGTTTATATCTCATAATTCTGACTTTTCTCAATATTGTGAGTTTATATCTCATAATTCTGACTTTTCTCAATATTGTGAGTTTATATCTCATAATTCTGACTTTTCTCAATATTGTGAGTTTATATCTCATAATTCTGACTTTTCTCAATATTGTGAGTTTATATCTCATAATTCTGACTTTTCTCAATATTGTGAGTTTATATCTCATAATTCTGACTTTTCTCAATATTGTGAGTTTATATCTCATAATTCTGACTTTTCTCAATATTGTGAGTTTATATCTCATAATTCTGACTTTTCTCAATATTGTGAGTTTATATCTCATAATTCTGACTTTTCTCAATATTGTGAGTTTATATCTCATAATTCTGACTTTTCTCAATATTGTGAGTTTATATCTCATAATTTTGACTTTTCTCAATATTGTGAGTTTATATCTCATAATTCTGACTTTTCTCAATATTATGAGTTTATATCTCATAATTCTGACTTTTCTCAATATTGCGAGTTTATATCTCATAATTCTGACTTTATAACTCACAATTGCAACTTTATATCACGCAATTCTGAGGGAAAAAGTCAGAATTGTGAGATAAAAACTTGCAATGACCTTTTTTGTGTTTGTTCCACACTTATTAGTATTCCAAAGTGTATTTAGATTAAGTTACTAAACTTGAGTAATGTAACGAAATACGATACAAATTACTTTTTAAAGCCTGTATTTTGTAATCTGTAGAGAAATACATTTTAAAAGTAACCCACCCAGCTCTGTTTATATCTTTGCAAATTACATAAAATTATGGAATATCGTGTAAATTACAATGATGTTTAAAGTTCTGTTCAAAGACACTAAGCAAATTTCACTCTCCTTTTTCGTCTATGACAACTGAAGCTTTTTTTTATGGTTTTAAAATCGGTCAAGATTTGAATCGTCTAGTGTGTCCCAGGCTTTACTGAAAGCTCAAATTTGGAACGTGACTTGTTTAGTTTTATGACTTCGATTTTCGTACAGTTTTAGAGTAAAATGTGATTTGGAAAAAATGCATTTCATATAATAAAAACAAAGTATTTTTATGCACTTTTCATTACAATAAATGTAACTTTTTGTTCACTTCAGCATTAATCTGCCAAGTGTCTTCTTTAAAAAAAGAGACCAAACGTCATCAAAAGTGATTAAATGTATTTTAACCACTGCATAAATATAATTCAATGCTATAAAATACAAAATCTGAAACGGAAAAACATCATCAAACTAAAATAGTGCATTAATTTCACCAAAATAAAAACTAAATGAATAAAAAACATACCCATTACAACAATAGTAGTCCTATGGAAACTGGACACATTGTAACAATTTTGAAACGTGTCGTTTGCGTGTAACATTTGGTATTCTTTATCTCAGAAATGCAGTGATGAACGGAACGCGCTGCTCCGTGGATTTGTTTACTTATATGAGCCGGAGTCGTCCAGAGCAGAGTACTTATCCGAGCTCAGCGTGGGAGTTGAAATAGTGGGAGTGTGGGAGACACGGCCAGCGCTTGTGTGATTGGGGGTGGGTGGGTGGAAGAAAGAGAGAATGAAAGACGGGAGGCGAGAAAAAAAAAAGGCACAACGGAGAAGGCTAGACTATCGGGCTCCGACTGCAGGCAGTGGCACGGCGCGCTAATGATTGAGAGACAGTGGGAAGAGCAGAAGCCGAGGCGAGCGTGGGCGGTCTGGTACAAACACACCACACTCCCTTCTTTCTGTTCATCTCTTTCTTCTGTCACTGGCTGTGAGAGGAACATATTATTACAGTTTTAAGAGGCGTTACAGAAAACAGCCCCAAACATATACAGGTCACTGAGAGGAAAAACAGCCAGAAAAAAAAAAAAAAATCAGTCATCAATCGAGAGATCAAACAAAACTGTAGTTTAGGGTCATGGCGCGCTCTAGTGGTCAGATGGGTTGGTGTTTTAACCGACTTCCTAACAAGTTGAAATCCTAAAAAAAAAGCCTACACAAGGCACAAAAAACTTGTATTCGGTGTTCAAAATATTTCCTAAAAATAATGAACTCAGTAGTGATGCATGCGCAATATATCTGAGAAACAAGTGATTGACACAGCGACTGTTTGAGGTAAAAAAAATTGCAATGTTTTATATTTAACAGCATTTTAGTTGTTTTTGGTGTATCTGGATTTCAAATGAACAGGACAATTTGTTGAATTACTCGTGCAACATACTGATTCTCTCAAATGTACAGCGATCAGGCATAACATTATGACCACCTTCCTAATATTGCGTTGATCCCCCTTTTGCCGCCAAAACAGCCCTATCTGTGACATTATAACATGTTAGCTTAAGCAAGTTTACTTACTTGAGTAAGTAAAGAAAAGAAAAATTTAAATGTAGCATAAATTGGAAAAATGTTAATTTAATACTTATAATGTAAGAGAATCCTGATTCATTTACTGTATTTACACTGATCAGGCATAACATTATGACCACCTTCCTAATATTGTGTTGATCCCCCTTTTGCCGCCAAAACAGCCCTGACCCGTCGAGGCGTGGACTCCTGTAGACGCTGAAGGTGTTCTGTGGGATCTGACAAGATGTTCTCAGCAGATCCTTTGAGTCCTGTAAGATGTGGATCGGACTTGTTTGTTCAGCACATCCACAGACGCTCGATTGGATTGAGATCTGAGGAGTTTGGAGGTCGAGTCAACACCTCAAACTCGTTGTTGTGCTCCTCAAACCATTCCTGCTTTGTGTCAGGAGCATTATCCCGCTGAAAGAGCCACAGCCACCAGGAAATACCATCTCCATGAAAGGCTGTTCATGGTCTACAACGCTTAGGTAGGTGGTTCGTGTCACAGTAACGTCAACATGGATGAAGAACCCAACGTTTCCCAGCAGAACATTGTCCAAAGCATCACACTCGCCTTCTTCTCATAGTGCATCCTGGTCCCACATGTTCCTTTAAAAGAAAAAGCGATTCATCAGACCTTCTTCCATTGCTCCGTGGTCCAGTTCTGCTGCTCACGTCCCACTGTTGGCTCTTTCGGCGGTGGACAGGGGTCATCATGGACACCTGACTGGTCTATGGAGCTCCATACACATCAAACTGATGCTCTGTGTGTTCTGACACCTTTCTATCAGAACCAGCATGAACTTCTGGAGCAGTTTGAGCTCCAGGAGCTCATCTGTTGGATCGGACCACACGGGCCAGACCGTGACCCTGTCACCGTTTGACCAATGTTCCTTCCTTGGAGCACTTTTGATAGATACTGACCACTGCAGACCGGGAACACCCCACAAGAGCTGCAGTTCTGGAGATACTCGGACCCAGTCATCTAGCCATCACACATCAAACTCGCTCAAATCCTTACGCTTGCCCATTTTTCCTGCTTCAAACATCAACTTTGAGGACAAAATGTCCACTAGATGCTTAATATATCCCACTACTAACAGGTGCCGTGATGAAGAGATGATCGGTGTTGTTCTCTTCACCTGTCAGCGCTCACCGTTATGCCTGATCGGTGAACACACACAGCTGAGTAACTCATGCATCAGGTTTAAACTGAAAATCAGAGAGCGTGACTGACTTTCTGGGTGTTGCCACCACTTTATGAAAGTAAACACCAAATAAGTCACCGGAGGCTGTTGATTTCACCGCAGCTAATGAGTCGTCTTTGGCTCAACATTAAGCCAAAGCGCTCACAAGCCTTTAATTGTGTTAACCCTTATGCGCTGTTGGATTTCTGTGTGCACTCGTTATGGAGCGGGTCAAATTGATCCTAATTGGATTCGATACAATTCCTCAAATCACACTATGAAAAACAATTAAGGAACAAACTGTAAATTTTTAATATCAACATTTGTCAAATATTCCAAAAAATATATATCTGAAGATATGATTTAATGAAAATGTTTTTTAACCATTTTTTAAAACTGTTTTGTTAAAATGTGAAAATAAACAGTGGATTTTTAAATACTATAAATAATTTTTTTTAACTTTTTTTTTTCTTAGAACATCATAACTGAACAATTAAATGCAGCTGAATAATGAAAATATGTACTTTTCCTAAGTTGGCTGTTTTGTAAACTCATTTCATAAAGTCCAGAAGTTTCTTCTGACATGAAGAGCAAGTGTGTGTTTTCTGGATCTGAACTTCACACTCATGCTGCTGTTAAAACATGTTTCTGTGTTGAAATAAGTGTGGAAAACCTCATTTTTTAGCTTCATAAGATAGTAAAAAAATAAAAAGAAATGTTATTATTTTGGGTCAGTACAGTTACTTTAGAGTGTTAAAATATGCGGGTCAAATTGACCCGGCGAACATCACGAACGTAACAGTGATTTTGTTTGTATATGTCAAAAAACACCAGCATGTTGAAACTTTGCATGATGATAAATGAGAAAAAGTCACAAAATATCAAGAAAAAAAACAGTATTTCCAACAACTTGAAAATCTAAACGGGTCAAATTGACTCGTAACAGAACACAAGGGTTAAAAGAGACTGCCTCGAGAGATTTGTGATTTACTTCAGAACAGACCCAGAGTTTATTTATTAACACACAATGACACAACATATGAAAAACATTTATTGGATATTGCATACAAAAAAAAAAAAAAAAGAAAATCAATCACAATGAATGAGACACTTTTGGCATGCGCCCTTCAAAAGTCCTCGTACAATGAAGAATTTCCACCCCGTAACAAGTTTGATTCATAGTTCACAATTTACGGCTCAATTTCTCCAGCCAGTTCAAATAGCAATTCTTACTTTACAGTAGATTTTGACGGATTAACAATTTCATAGTAAATACACCAAGCATTTTTTTTTTTTGTATCCGCTACATGAGTCACAGCCCCGTCTAATAAAACCTGAAATGACTTTCCTTATGAAAACAGTGTTGAAACTAACAGAAGCTAAATTTAAAAATTCACAGATGTGGTTTGGCAGGAAAACGGTTTCCATTCACGTCACATGAAGTAAACAAAGGTAGTTTTATTAGCGCAGAGGCCAAGTAACAAATGTACACGTACAAGTTCACTCGAGCTCGATTTCACTTCAATTTGACCCAAATCGGTGTGACCCAATTGATACAGGCAATTCGTTCTCGCAGAACCTTTAAAAAGAACCCTAGAAAAGTAAACACAAAGATTACGATAACCCCCGATAAAATAAGACGGAAAAAGTCGTAAAAATGTTTCCCAGGTCAATCGTTTTTTTTTTTGTACACACTGCACTGAATATATATTCACAAGTCGGACATTTAATCTAAATTTTAAAATGCACAAGGGTTTTTAAAAATCCTGAGGACGAACCTATCAAAAATAGACGATTATAGCTAAAAATCAAACCGCGGTGGAACGCAGCGCTCGGCGAAATCGAAGCGTCGCCCTACACTCAAATCCGTTCATTAATTCATAGAAAAATATTTGCTGCATGCATAATTGTCTGAGAAACATTTTAATAATAATAAAAGTTTTAAAACTTAAAAACGCAACAGGGTGGATACAAGTAAAATATGGGTTTTCGTTTATTTTGAAGTGTCTCAAGTACGCAAGAAACAAGGCAAATCATATCGGTTTCATTCGTCGTCCATTTCTTTGGTAAACCTGCGTTTTTTTTTTTTTGATTAAAATCGGATTTTATTACCGTCGAGTCACTTCGAACGCCGATCACATGATCAAATTTAACATTCAAGTGAACTGAAAACGTTTAAACGCGTATCCAGTCAGCTTCTGTTTCTTTGTACCATTCTGCACTAGCTAACATTCATTTTCGATTGAGCTTGAAAAATAACATTCGATCGCCGATTTAGACAAATACGTGATACTAACGTAAAGCTTAAACGACGATGAGATACGCAACCCCTAATGTTTAAATGGCGAGCAATTTGATTTTTTTTTCCACCCTGTTTCGTCTGGTTGATAAAAGCAAAAAAAAACAACAACAACAAACAAAAAAAAAAAAAAAAAAACACGAGTGACAGCTGTCAGTTACGGACAATAGTGCACTACTGAACATGAGCTCACCGTCATAATCATTCCCCCGATTCACACTAATACTTTCTAAATTTCAGGTCATTTGACGGTACATAATAGGATATTCCCGCCCTCCGGAAGCGACGGGGGCGTCTGGTAAGACTATTCGTTTGAGTCGCCGCGGTCGGGAAAAAAAAAAATAGCATCGTTTGCCGCGGCTCGAGATAACTGGCTTTACAAATGAGGTCCGTAGAAATAAAGGATCGAGGGAGGGGCCGTTATGAACTCATGATCGAAGAATATAAAAGTAGTGGCTCTACAAAAAAGACTGAATCGTGGAGAGGAAAATACTAAAGGTTTGCGCGGCTCCATCACATGACTGCGCATTCTCTGGTCGCAGGCTTCGGATCGCCCTGGAAAAAAAATAGAGCATTCGTTAGAGCAAGTTCATTACAAACGGCGTCTACGTGACACTGCTGGAAAACTTTCCGCATGCAATCTACTTTTTTTTAAGCAAGTAAAAGGCTTTTAGTATAATTGACCCTTCGCTGGCAGTTTGATTGACAGGTGATCTGACCAATCAGAACCCCGAATCCGAATTCCGTCCATCAAAACGGTCAGGGGAGTTAGTAGATTAACGTTGGTGAACTTGAATCTTTCGGCGCTTGAAACAACATTCCTTCTGATGTTCATTCATGTTTATTTGATGCTATAAATGAACTGAAGAGATGATCGCTTCACGAGGAGCTACAGCGATCTGTCACCACACATTAAACACACACTAGACGCTATTTATTGATTAAACTTCTTTAAAACATTACAATATGAAACTGTTTCATACGTTGTCAGTGTCCTTGATGTATTTTTCACTGCGTGAGAACATGATGTGTGGCGTGAGAGCTGCATAGCAACGGTAACTAAAGGGGGCGGGGCTTTGCGAACGGTCAATTGTACAAACGTCCTCAAGCTCGTGCTTCAAATGTTTTTGTAGTGAAATCTGCACTGATTTTTAAAAAGTAAACGTAAGAATTTTGATATTGTTAGTAATATTTAAAGATGAACACGTAGTGGATTGAAGCAATTGAGATTTACTTTGATTATCGGTTTATAATTGTTCAAGAAAAATCATGAATAATAAATAATATGATCTTCAGGCTTTTGATCATAAAGAGCAGCATTTAAATATCATCTTACTAAGACATTAATGGCATATAAAAATTACCTTCTGATGGAACAGATGTTCATCTCCAAACTCTTCCTCATCATCACCGTTCTCCATTTCCAGCACGCTTTTCGTGACTGTTCGCTTCGCCACTTCCTGCAAACAAAGCTCAAGTTTCGATATGGCACACAAAAGCAGTAAAAAGGCCAAAAACATGCTTGTGTTCATCGCACCTCTCCGTTTGAATTGACCAATAAGGTGAGGATATTCTCTCCGGTGCCCCAAGAGCTCTGGCTCTTCCACAGCAGGTCTGAAGGAGGACTGTGGGACACGCCAGCGTCGGCGCTCCACACCTGTCGCAGAACCAACAGTTTAACATCGAGTCAACGTCCCGAGTTGAACCACAATGAGATGCGGTCCAGCGCGCTCACCGTTACTGTCTGACCGGCCTTCAGGACAAACTTGGGGCTGAATTTGTAGGTGATTTCCTCTTCATCGCCAATTTGTCTCTTTAGTCGCCAGCTGCCCAGAGATTGATCCTACATTTGAGCAATTTTAAAGGCAAGACAAACAATTAACATGTGAAAAAAGGTAGAAGTTTTCTGAAATGTTGTTTACAATATGCAAATGAGGGATTGTGTAATTTGCATACATTTCCAGAACAGAAATCTAAATCAGATTTCAAACTTCTCGTTTCAGTGACAGTTTATGGAAATCGATAAATCAAAACAATACTTCTGACAGGAAACTCAAGAATAAACTGTTGAATAAAACCATGCACATGATAAATGAACCTTCAAAATATATTTATAAGAATAAAACTGTTAAGTTTGGTTTATTGAAGAGCGGCTGAAATGGAGAAAAAAAAACTATTTTAAGAAAACGGTTTAAAAAATTGTGCTGGTAATTGAAACTTACGGTCGCAAACAGATAATAAACACTTTTTGGCGCTTGATATTTGAACAACAAAACGTGGACATGATTGGAAAACGTTAAATGGTACTAAAATAAATAAAGTCACTCCTCGCCGTCAAAAATGTATTTCATTGGTACTGCGTCAAAAATTCTTACTGAAATACAATTTTTTGAGACTTGAATTTGGAACAACTTTACAATTGTGAGAAAGTCATAAATAAAGTAAAACGTTTTTGGAAAATATACATTTCATATAAAAATAGAAAATAGACTTGCTTTGGAAAATGTCCAAAGCATTCAAGATTTAGGAGTTTAGTTTGGAAATTAAATTCTCAGGTCTATTCTCAAAGTCAATAAAAGCATAAATATAACTTGGTACCATAAAAACCCCTAAAAAAAATACTAAAACTTAATTTAAATACTAAAATATACTACATTCTTATCAAAAAAAACAACCAAATTGGTTATTTTTGGCCTCAACGCAATGGGTTAAATGCGTATTTTGGCTGTTTTCTTGGGACAAAACCTCAAAATTGACCAGCGATTGAAAAAAATACGTTTGCCTTGGTCTTAAAACACGAAGCCAAACACTCCCAAACTCACGGTACCTTGTCGGAGTTGTTCCTGAGGGTCACCGACTTCCCCTCCAGGTCGATTTCCTCGACGCTGACGCTGCCCGTGGCTTCGGCCTCCTGGCTGATCTGGACTTTGGGGGCAGCGCCGGACGCTTCCTCCATCTCCACGCGCTTTCTCTTAGCGCGAGAGCTACGTGAAGACGTAGAAGTGCTGCTCGCTGTGGTGCGGGACACCGTGACCCGTGAGGACGGGCTGGGGGACAGCTTCAGCCTAGAGGAGACACATGCGGATCACACGTTTGAAACAAACCGGAAGATGTGTACGATAAAGTGAGTAAACCAAATGTAAACCACTTGAGCTTTAAATGCTCAAGTGCTTCAGAGCATCCATTACGATTTCTGTAGCGTCATGTTACTGTTCGAGTCCCTCCTGCAGGAGTTCTTCACAATGTTCCTCATTTAAATAATTCATGCGCAGAATAAAGGGGCGGGGCCTGGTTGAGTTAGTTGAAACTGGCGGTTATGGTAAGGGGCGGGACATTTCCCAAACACCAATCACAACACACCGCTCCATCCGACCAATCAGAGCACAGTGTGCTTTTCAGAAGGCGGGGCTTCATAGAGACAGGAAGTAAACAGAGCGTTACTGCCAGACTGGGAAGAGAGGAGCTGCACAATGATCCCAAAAACAACAAGACTTGATAAAAAAGGTGATCTTTAAAGTTGGACGGGTCAATATAACATTAATCAGCTGAAAAGTAATGGACTTCTATTCTCAAGACTATATAAAAATTGCCGTTCTTGGTGCGAACGGACCTTAAGAATGAATGATGGGCGCTGTCATCTTACCTTTCCTCCAAACACCTCGACTGCAGACTCTCTTTAACTCGTCTCGTCTCTGTGCTAAGTGAGCTCTCTGACTTCTCGCACATCATTTTTGACAACTCGCTCGCGCACGAGTGGGAAACAATTATCATTCCGGCGTGACATTTTACAACCTCCTCCGGCACCTCGAGTATGTCAAGTATGAAGAGCAAAAACGTGAAGTGGAGCGTTCCTGAACATGTTACGGGCCGCAGGTGCCCGTGAAGACGAATCACGACGATAATCAGCTGCCAGAACGACATCAGAAACGAGTGCAAAACACTCAAGAACGGCGTTCAGAGAGAGAGAGAGTTCGTGCGCATCGTTAGCCTGAATGCAAGAACGTGTCCGAGAACAAAGTCAGCTTCCTATCTTGACAGCATTTGAAAACCTAGAAATGTGCCTAACAAGACATCTCAGTCGCTTCACGTTCTTTCTTACCGAGTATTTTGGTCTTGTTTTCCCATTATAAACATCATAAAATTCTTAAATGAAGAGGCATTTCCTTGAGAAGTCTAGTTTTCCGGAAAACAACAACGTGCCTCAACGGACAGAAATTTTAGGCGTGTTTGAATCATTTCAAAGCAAGTTAGACGCCATTGAAAATGCAGTCTAGGTTGGCATTCCTGTCATTTTTACATGATTACTGCTTCCAGACGTGGGTCTCGTCGACTCGAAGCGCGTGTTCAGGAATGCGGCAGGCGCTCACCTGTCCTCCTCGCCCTCCAGCAGCTTCCTGTAGGCATTGATCTCCATGTCCAGGGCCAGTTTGACATCCAGCAGCTCCTGGTACTCGTTGAGCTGCTGCTGCATGCGCTCCCTCATCTCGGCCATCTCGCGCTCCTTGGCCTCCAGCTGTCGGCGGTACTTGTCTCTGTCGCTGGACAGCGCGCCCTCCAGCTCGCGGATGCGCTCCTCTGCGGTAGACGCCTACGAAAACAAGACGTGAACGATGGATGATGAACAACATCGTGAGGCGTTTTCTTCAAACGCGACACGAGGACTCAGAGAACAAGATTATTATGGGAATAACTGGCCAAATCCGACCCAAAGTACATGCTTTTGGAAATCACTATTCTGTCATAAAACTACTTGAACGTCATAGAAAAAATAATTAAAATGGAAAAAGACCGTAAAAATATACAGTGAAAAATTAATAGATCTAGTGGGATATTTCACGCACTTTTACACTGTTGTACAGTTTTTGGCAGTGAAACAACAAGTCATCTTATAATTTACACTCCCAGAATGCTTCACATTAGATGTTTTTTCACTGAGATGACCGTTTCCAAGTTGTTTTGTTATCAGTTATGGCCCTTAGGGTTTTATATGTTACATTTTATGTTGTTAAACAAATGTTTATTGCACTTTTTTAGTGTCATGTGCGTCACCATGATGGTGTTTCGTAGTTTGTGCACCATCATATAATATAATATATATATATATATATATATATAAAATATTATACATTTTTATATATATATATATATATATATATATATAAATAAATAATATATAATATTATATATAAATAATATTATAAATATATATATAAATAATATTATAAATATATATATATAATATTATATATATTATACATTATTTATAATAAAATATATATATAATAATATATATATATATATATATATATATATATATAGAGCTATGGAAAAAATTAAAAATTAAGAGACCACTGCAAAATTATCAGTTTCTCTGGGTTTACTATTTATAGGTATGTGTTTGGGTAAAATTAACATTTTTGTTTTATTCTATAAACTACTGACATTTTTCCCAAATACCAAATAAAAATATTGTAATTTAGAGCATTTATTTGCCAAAAGCAACAACTGGTCAAAATAACAAAAAATATGCAGTGGTCTCTTAATTTTTTGTATATATGTATATGTATATATATATATATATAAAAAGTACTTAGCTTGTGGAAAAGCTACTAATAATAAACTGATTCATCATGTGACCATAATAACGCCTGTTTTATTAAGGTGTAATTAGTACATATATTTCATGTATATATCCTGTAAAGATTCATCTGTAAAACTTAAATGTTGCTACTGTATTTTTATGATAAACTTGCGGCAGTGTAGTGACAAGGGTTTGTGGCAACATTGGCCTGTATTATGAGTGGACTGTACCTGTTTCTGCAGGGCGTTGAGCTGATAGCTCAGGCTCTCGATCCTCAGGTGGGCTTCCTGCAGCTCCTCGCGCGCGGTGAGCACCGCTTTATCATTCAGGTCAGATGACACCTTGGCATTATCCAGCTGCAGAGAGAGAGAATTTGTCAGCCAACCCAACTACATTTCCAAAAGTGACCACTTGAATGTGGGGTTTCTGACCTTGGCCACGAAGGTCTGCTGCAGCTCTTGTTTGTAGATCTGCACTTGCTCCTCGTGCTGCCTGCGCAGATCCTGCAGCGCCTGCGCCAGCTTGAACTCGTAGTCCTGCTGCATGCCCGAGTCCACCTCCACCACACGCCTCTCATGGCGCCTGCGTGACTCGCGCACCTCCTGCGGTTCACATTCAGCTGTTAGAGCTTCCCAAACACATCCCAAATTCTGCTCTATTTCTTTCCAAACTCCAACTGGACTCCTACTTAAGGGTTAAATTAAATGCAGTTGTATTTTTCCCCAAATTCCATTTTTTTTTCTATTTTTAGTGTTTTTTTCTGGTTAAACTGAACCCAAGTAATCAAGAAACAAATAATTGAAACGTATCAACATCAATTTCTTGACTTAATGCAGTACATTTTTTTTCCTGGACTTGACGGCAAACAAAATGCAGCCCATTTACTGATTATTATTACTTTTGAGAAGGTCATTCTACCGCACAAGAGTCTCTTCAACTTAAACCAGACTTTTATTTTTGGCGGGTTGTAGTGAAGACCTTTAAGTTTGTGTGTATTTGCAGATAGTTTTCTCAAAAACGCTGCTGAAGTGACTCAGAGCGGCTCTGTTTTCAGGACACGAGCTCCTCCAAGTACACGGACCTCCTCAAACATGCTCTTCCTGAACTCGAGGTCCTCGGACAGACTCTGGCAGCGGTTCTCCAGGTCCACTCTCATCAGGGTCTCCTTCTCCAGCTGTTTCTTGGCCACACCGTGAGCATCTTCGGCCTGGATCGGTCAGAGAAACGCCTCGGTTAGACAGCGGTCAGAAGGCGAGGGGAGCTGAACTGAGATTGAAGGGACTTACTTTGGCTAGCTGAGCCTTCAGGTCGGCCAGTTCCGCGGACAAGGAGCCGTTTTCGCTGAGGGCCGTGTTGAGCGCCGCCTCGTTCTTGTTGTACTGCGCTTCCAGCTCCTTAATTCGAGCCAGAGCCGAAACCAGATCTCCATCCTTCTTCTTGTAGCTGAAAACAATCAGACGGTAAATATTTTGATTACTAGCGATTGAAAAAAAAAATCTTTAAGAATGGAGATTAAACATCATGATGCTTTGTGATCAATCTGATTCATTAATTACAAATTAATGTGCATTTTAATATAAATAGTGCGTTCAGTTTAACACAATTTCAATTATTAGTTGTTTTCCTTATTATAAGTTATTGTAAGCCATTTTCTATAAGAAAATGTGATAAAGATGCAATGTTTTATTGATGCCAGAGAGTAAAAAAAAAAGTTTATTGGTGTCAAAGATAAAATGTTTTATGGTTTTAAGTGTTAAAATGTTTTATTGAGGCCATAAAATATGTTTCATTGGACAAAGACACTTTTTTATTCCTACTTTATTCAAGATCTCACTGGATTAGAGTTAACCTGGACAGTCTTTATTCAAATATTCAATAATAATAATAAATGTACATTACATAAAATATTAATAGAAATGTGAGCAATAATGAAAAAGTTATACAAAAAATAATAACTTGAAAATAAGAGCAATTATAAAAATCTAAATTATAATATACATGTAAAATATAACAAATATCAAAATTATATAAACAATTATTAAAATATTTAATATAAATTAGTTGGCATTATTATTATCAATTAAATTAAAAATACAATTAAAAAAGTTATAAAATGTAACAATTAAGCAATTAGTGATATGAAAAGAGCAATGATTATAAAAATCCGTCTAATTAATATCATAATAAACAATATTATATAAAACTTCACAAAATTGATTAGTTATTGTTATTATTAATTCAAAAACAATTATGACTTAATATACGTAATATAAACGTGAGCAATAATAAAGACGTTATACAATGTGAAAAGAGCATATAAAAATTCAATATAATATATTAGATATAAATATGTAAATATTTCCTAATTAAAATAATTTTACATAATAATATATATAAATATATTATTAACAATTTAATTAAAAATACAATAAGGGTTTCACATCGTTTCTACAAGCCTATCAATGAATAAAAAAAACAAACTTTTAAACGCTTTACAGATCATTTTCTGTTGTCCCGCCATCGTTTAACTGGTTCAACGCACCCGTTTGCTAACATTTCACATAACATTGAGATTAATACTGTAAA